>OX336389.2:1411501545-1412064045 GCA_946902985.2 Meconema thalassinum
TTTGTTGCGTCTCACCAATCCAACATGGCGGCTGTGCGAAATATTTCACTAGCCTTCAATATCTCCGAAACTATTACCGATATTGCCCTGAAATAGTGTACGGTGATAATGGCCTCTACTAGAAGCTCACCTATGAGACTTTCAAAAACCTGGTGACTACAAAACCAACATGGCGGTCAAGCGAAATTGAGACTTTTAAATAGACATTTCTCGCGATTTAACTATCCAAACATAATGAAACTTGGTACAGCAAATGTTTAAACGCATTGTAATGCACTGGAGTCTAATTTAGTTCAATTGTTTACATAACCTCAAAATGGCGGCTGTGCGAAATATTTCACTGACATTCTATATCTCCGAAACTATTACAGATATCCGTGTGTGTGTGCGTGTGTGTGTGTGAGGTGTCTGTGTGTGTCCCCCTAATAAAATCTAAACGGCAGGAGCGATTTCAATGAAACTCGGTAAGTTCATAGAACTATTCCCGGCGATCTCGACCGTGCCCTTCAACGTTTGTTACGTCTCACCAATCCAACATGTCGGTTGTGCGAATTATTTCACTAGCATTCAATATCTCCAAAACTATTACCGATATCGCCCTGAAATTGTGTACGGTGATAAAGGGCACTACTAGAAGCTCACCTATGAGACTTTTAAAAACCTGGTGACTACAAAACCAACATGGCGGTCAAGCGAAATTGAGACTTTTAAATAGACATTTCTCGCGATTTAACTATCCAAACTTAATGAAACTTGGTACAGCAAATGTTTAAACGCATTGTAATGCACTGGGGTCTAATTTAATTCAATTGTTTATATAAACTCAAAATGGCGGCTGTGCGAAATATTTCACTGACCTTCTATATCTCCGAAACTATTAAGATATCCATGTGTGTGTGTGTGTGTGTGTGTGAGAGAGAGATAGAGGTGTGTGGGTGTGTGTCCCTAATAAAATCTAAACGGCTGCAGCGATTTCAATGAAACTCGGTAAGTTCACAGAATTATTCCCTGCGACCTCGACCGTGCCCTTCAAATTTTGATACAACTCACCAATCCAACATGGCGGCTGTGCGAAATATTTCACTAGCATTCAATATATCCGATACTATTACTGATATCGCTCTGAAATTTTGTACGGTGATAAAGGCCTCTACTAGAAGCTCTCCTATGAGACTTTCAAAAACCTGGTGACTAGAAACCCAACATGGCGGTGAAGCGAAATTGAGACTTTTAAATAGACATTTCTCGCGATTTAACTATCCAAACGTAATGAAACTTGGTACAGCAAATGTTTAAACGCATTGTAATGCACTGGAGTCTAATTTAGTTCAATTGTTTACGTAACCTCCAAATGGCGGCTGTGCGAAATATTTCACTGACATTCGATATCTCCGAAACTATTACAGATATCATCATGCAATTTTGTACGGTGATAAAGGGTACTGATTAATGTTTTCCTATTGTATATTTCATAAACCTGTATAGTACAAAACGAACATGGTGACCAAGCGAATTTGAAATATTTTAATAGACTTTTCTCGTGATTAAACTCTATGAGCGCAGTGAAATGTGTGAGAAATAGACATTTCTCGCGATTTAACTATCTAAACGTATTGAAACTTGGTACAGCAAATGTTTAAACGCATTGTAATGCACTGGAGTCTAATTTAGTTCAATTGTTTACATAAACTCAAAATGGCGGCTGTGCGAAATATTTCACTGACATTCTATATCTCCGAAACTATTACAGATATCCGTGTGCGTGTGCGTGTGTGTGTGTGAGGTGTGTGTGTGTCACCCCCTAATAAAATCTAAACGGCAGGAGCGATTTCAATGAAACTCGGTAAGTTCATAGAACTAATCCCGGCGACCTCGACCGTGCCCTTCAAAGTTTATTACGTCTCACCGATCCAACATGGCGATTGTGCGAATTATTTCACTAGCATTCAATATCTCCGAAACTATTACCGATATCGCCCTGAAATTGTGTACGGTGATAAAGGGCACTACTAGAAGCTCACCTATGAGACTTTTAAAAACCTGGTGACTACAAAACCAACATGGCGGTCAAGCGAAATTGAGACTTTTAAATAGACATTTCTCGCGATTTAACTATCCAAACATAATGAAACTTGGTACAGCAAATGTTTAAACGCATTGTAATGCACTGGAGTCTAATTTAGTTCAATTGTTTACATAAACTCAAAATGGCGGCTGTGCGAAATATTTCACTGACCTTCTATATCTCCGAAACTATTAAGATATCCATGTGTGTGTGCGTGTGTGTGTGTGTGTGTGTGTGTGTGTGTGTGTGAGTGTGTGTGAGAGAGAGAGAGAGGTGTGTGTGTGTGTGTCCCTAATAAAATCTAAACGGGTTCAGCGATTTCAATGAAACTCGGTAAGTTCACAGAATTATTCCCGGCGACCTCGACCGTGCCCATCAAATTTTGATACGTCTCACCAATCCAACATGGCGGCTGTGCGAAATATTTCACTAGCATTCAATATCTCCGAAACTATTACTGATATCGCCCTGAAATTTTGTACGGTGATAAAGACCTCTACTAGATCTACTAGAAGCTCACCTATGAGACTTTCAAAAACCTGGTGACTACAAAACCAACAGGGCGGTGAAGCGAAATTGAGACTTTTAAATAGACATTTCTCGCGATTTAACTATCCAAACGTAATGAAACTTGGTACAGCAAATGTTTAAACGCATTGTAATGCACTGGAGTCTAATTTAGTTCAATTGTTTACGTAACCTCAAAATGGCGGCTGTGCGAAATATTTCACTGACATTCGATATCTCCGAAACGATTACAGATACCATCATGCAATTTTGTACGGTGATAAAGGGTACTGATTAATGTTTACCTATTGTATATTTCATAAACCTCTATAGTACAAAACGAACATGGTGACCAAGCGAATTTGAAATATTTTAATAGACTTTTTCGTGATTTAACTCTATGAGCGCAGTGAAATGTGTGAGAAATAGACATTTCTCGCGATTTAACTATCCTAACGTAATGAAATTTGGTACAGCAAATGTTTAAACGCATTGTAATTCCCTGGAGTCTAATTTAGTTCGATTGTTTACATAACCTCATAATGGCAGTTGTGCGAAATATTTCACTGACATTCTATATCTCCGAAACTATTACAGATAACTGTGTGTGTGTGCGTGTGTGTGTGTGTGTGTGTGTGTGTGTGTGAGGTGCGTGTGCGTTTCACCCTAATAAAATCTAAACGGCTGGAGCGATTTCAATGAAACTCGGTAAGTTCATAGAACTATTCCCGGCGTCCTCGACCGTGCCCTTTGAATTTTGTTGCGTCTCACCAATCCAACATGGCGGCTGTGCGAAATATTTCACTAGCCTTCAATATCTCCGAAACTATTACCGATATTGCCCTGAAATTGTGTACGGTGATAAAGGCCTCTACTAGAAGCTCACCTATGAGACTTTCAAAAACCTGGTGACTACAAATCCAACATGGCGGTCAAGCGAATTTGAGACTTTAAAATAGACATTTCTCGCGATTTAACTATCCAAACGTAATGAAAATTGGTACAGCAAATGTCTAAACGCATTGTAATGCACTGGAGTCTAATTTAGTTCAATTGTTTACATAGCCTCAAAATGGCGGCTGTGCAAAATATTTCACTGACATTCTATATCTCCGAAACTATTACAGATATCCGTGTGTGTGTGCGTGTGTGTGTGTTTGTGTGTGTGTGAGGTGTGTGTGTGTGTGTGTGTCCCTAATAAAATCTAAACGGCTGGAGCGATTTCAATGAAACTCAGTAAGTTCATAGAACTATTCCCGGCGATCTCGACCGTGCCCTTCAAATTTTGTTACGTCTCACCAATCCAACATGGCGGCTGTGCGAATTATTTCACTAGCTTTCAATATCTCCGAAAGTATTACCGATATCGCTCTGAAATTGTGTACATTGATAAAGGGCTCTACTAGAAGCTCACATATGAGACTTTCAAAAACCTGGTGACTACAAAACCAACATGACGGTCAAGCGAAATTGAGACTTTTAAATAGACATTTCTCGCGATTTGACTATCCAAACGTAATGAAACTTGGTACAGCAAATGTTTAAACGCATTGTAATGCACTGGAGTCTAATTTAGTTCAATTGTTTACATAACCTGAAAATGGAGGCTGTGCGAAATATTTCACTGACATTCTATTTCTCCGAAGCTATTACAGATATCACCATGCAATTTTGTACGGTGATAAAGGGTACTGATACAAGTTTACCTATTGTATATTTCATAAACCTGTATAGTACAAAACGAACATGGCGACCAAGCGAATATGAAATATTTTAATAGACTTTTCTCGTGATTTAACTCTATGAGCGCAGTGAAATGTGTGAGAAATAGACATTTTTCGCGATTTAACTATCTAAACGTATTGAAACTTGGTACAGCAAATGTTTAAACGCATTGTAATGCACTGGAGTCTAATTTAGTTCAATTGTTTACATAACCTCAAAATGGCGGCTGTGCGAAATATTTCACTGACATTCTATATCTCCGAAACTATTACAGATATCCGTGTGTGTGTGCGTGTGTGTGTGTGTGTGAGGTGCGTGTAGGTGTCTCCCTAATAAAATCTAAATGGCTGCAGCGATTTCAATGAACCTCGGTAAGTTCATAGAACTATTCACGGCGACCTCGATCGTGCCCTTCAAATTTTGTTACGTCTCACCAATCCAACATGGCGGCTGTTAGAAATATTTCACTGGCATTCAATATTTCCGTAACTATTACCGATATCGCCCTGAAATTGTGTACGGTGATAAAGGGCACTACTAGAAGCTCACCTATGAGACTTTTAAAACCTGGTGACTACAAAACCAACATGGCGGTCAAGCGAAATTGAGACTTTTATATAGACATTTCTCGCGATTTAACAATCCAAACGTAATGAAACTTGGTACAGCAAATGTTTAAACGCATTGTAATGCACTGGAGTCTAATTTAGTTCAATTGTTTACATAGCCTCAAAATGGCGGCTGTGCGAAATATTTCACTGACATTCTACATCTCCGAAACTATTACAGATATCGTCATGCAATTTTGTACGGTGATAAAGGGTACTGATACAAGTTTACCTATTTTATATTTCATAAACCTGTATAGTACAAAACGAACATGGCGACCAAGCGAATTTGAAATATTTTAATAGACTTTTTCGTGATTTAATTCTATGAGCGCAGTAAAATGTGTGAGAAATAGACATTTCTCGCGATTTAGCTATCCAAACGTAATGAAACTTGGTACAGCAAATGTTTAAACGTATTGTAATGCACTGGAGTTTGATTTAGTTCTATTGTTTACATAACCTCAAAACGGCGGCTGTGCGAAATATTTCACTGACATTCTATATCTCCGAATCTATTACAGATAACATCATGCAATTTTGTACGGTGATAAAGGGTACTGATACAAGTTTACTTATTTTATATTTCATAAACCTGTATAGTACAAAACGAACATGGCGACTAAGCGAATTTGAAATATTTTAATAGACTTTTTCTTGATTTAATTCTATGAGCGCAGTAAAATGTGTGAGAAATAGACATTTCTCGCGATTTAACTATCCTAACGTAATGAAATAAGGTACAGCAAATTTTTAAACGCATTGTAATTCCCTGGAGTCTAATTTAGTTCGATTGTTTACATAATCTCAAAATGGCAGTTGTGCGAAATATTTCACTGACATTCTATATCTCCGAAACTATTACAGATAACTGTGTGTGTGTGCGTGTGTGTGTGTGTGTGTGTGTGTGAGGTGCGTGTGTGTTTCCCCCTAATAAAATCTAAACGGCTGGAGCGATTTCAATGAAACTCGGTAAGTTCATAGAACTATTCCCGGCGTCCTCGACCGTGCCCTTCAAATTTTGTTGCGTCTCACCAATCCAACATGGCGGCTGTGCGAAATATTTCACTAGCCTTCAATATCTCCGAAACTATTACCGATATTGCCCTGAAATAGTGTACGGTGATAATGGCCTCTACTAGAAGCTCACCTATGAGACTTTCAAAAACCTGGTGACTACAAAACCAACATGGCGGTCAAGCGAAATTGAGACTTTTAAATAGACATTTCTCGCGATTTAACTATCCAAACATAATGAAACTTGGTACAGCAAATGTTTAAACGCATTGTAATGCACTGGAGTCTAATTTAGTTCAATTGTTTACATAACCTCAAAATGGCGGCTGTGCGAAATATTTCACTGACATTCTATATCTCCGAAACTATTACAGATATCCGTGTGTGTGTGCGTGTGTGTGTGTGAGGTGTCTGTGTGTGTCCCCCTAATAAAATCTAAACGGCAGGAGCGATTTCAATGAAACTCGGTAAGTTCATAGAACTATTCCCGGCGATCTCGACCGTGCCCTTCAAAGTTTGTTACGTCTCACCAATCCAACATGGCGGTTGTGCGAATTATTTCACTAGCATTCAATATCTCCAAAACTATTACCGATATCGCCCTGAAATTGTGTACGGTGATAAAGGGCACTACTAGAAGCTCACCTATGAGACTTTTAAAAACCTGGTGACTACAAAACCAACATGGCGGTCAAGCGAAATTGAGACTTTTAAATAGACATTTCTCGCGATTTAACTATCCAAACTTAATGAAACTTGGTACAGCAAATGTTTAAACGCATTGTAATGCACTGGGGTCTAATTTAATTCAATTGTTTATATAAACTCAAAATGGCGGCTGTGCGAAATATTTCACTGACCTTCTATATCTCCGAAACTATTAAGATATCCATGTGTGTGTGTGTGTGTGTGTGAGAGAGAGAGATAGAGGTGTGTGGGTGTGTGTCCCTAATAAAATCTAAACGGCTGCAGCGATTTCAATGAAACTCGGTAAGTTCACAGAATTATTCCCTGCGACCTCGACCGTGCCCTTCAAATTTTGATACAACTCACCAATCCAACATGGCGGCTGTGCGAAATATTTCACTAGCATTCAATATATCCGATACTATTACTGATATCGCTCTGAAATTTTGTACGGTGATAAAGGCCTCTACTAGAAGCTCTCCTATGAGACTTTCAAAAACCTGGTGACTAGAAACCCAACATGGCGGTGAAGCGAAATTGAGACTTTTAAATAGACATTTCTCGCGATTTAACTATCCAAACGTAATGAAACTTGGTACAGCAAATGTTTAAACGCATTGTAATGCACTGGAGTCTAATTTAGTTCAATTGTTTACGTAACCTCAAAATGGCGGCTGTGCGAAATATTTCACTGACATTCGATATCTCCGAAACGATTACAGATACCATCATGCAATTTTGTACGGTGATAAAGGGTACTGATTAATGTTTACCTATTGTATATTTCATAAACCTCTATAGTACAAAACGAACATGGTGACCAAGCGAATTTGAAATATTTTAATAGACTTTTTCGTGATTAAACTCTATGAGCGCAGTGAAATGTGTGAGAAATAGACATTTCTCGCGATTTAACTATCTAAACGTATTGAAACTTGGTACAGCAAATGTTTAAACGCATTGTAATGCACTGGAGTCTAATTTAGTTCAATTGTTTACATAAACTCAAAATGGCGGCTGTGCGAAATATTTCACTGACATTCTATATCTCCGAAACTATTACAGATATCCGTGTGCGTGTGCGTGTGTGTGTGTGAGGTGTGTGTGTGTCACCCCCTAATAAAATCTAAACGGCAGGAGCGATTTCAATGAAACTCGGTAAGTTCATAGAACTAATCCCGGCGACCTCGACCGTGCCCTTCAAAGTTTATTACGTCTCACCAATCCAACATGGCGATTGTGCGAATTATTTCACTAGCATTCAATATCTCCGAAACTATTACCGATATCGCCCTGAAATTGTGTACGGTGATAAAGGGCACTACTAGAAGCTCACCTATGAGACTTTTAAAAACCTGGTGACTACAAAACCAACATGGCGGTCAAGCGAAATTGAAACTTTTAAATAGACATTTCTCGCGATTTAACTATCCAAACATAATGAAACTTGGTACAGCAAATGTATAAACGCATTGTAATGCACTGGAGTCTATTTTGGTTCAATTGTTTACATAAACTCAAAATGGCGGCTGTGCGAAATATTTCACTGACCTTCTATATCTCCGAAACTATTAAGATATCCATGTGTGTGTGCGTGTGTGTGTGTGTGTGTGTGTGTGTGAGTGTGTGTGAGAGAGAGAGAAGAGAGAGGTGTGTGTGTGTGTGTCCCTAATAAAATCTAAACGGGTGCAGCGATTTCAATGAAACTCGGTAAGTTCACAGAATTATTCGCGGCGACCTCGACCGTGCCCTTCAAATTTTGATACGTCTCACCAATCCAACATGGCGGCTGTGCGAAATATTTCACTAGCATTCAATATCTCCGAAACTATTACTGATATCGCCCTGAAATTTTGTACGGTGATAAAGGCCTCTACTAGATCTACTAGAAGCTCACCTATGAGACTTTCAAAAACCTGGTGACTACAAAACCAACATGGCGGTGAAGCGAAATTGAGACTTTTAAATAGACATTTCTCGCGATTTAACTATCCAAACGTAATGAAACTTGGTACAGCAAATGTTTAAACGCATTGTAATGCACTGGAGTCTAATTTAGTTCAATTGTTTACATAACCTGAAAATGGAGGCTGTGCGAAATATTTCACTGACATTCTATTTCTCCGAAGCTATTACAGATATCACCATGCAATTTTGTACGGTGATAAAGGGTACTGATACAAGTTTACCTATTGTATATTTCATAAACCTGTATAGTACAAAACGAACATGGCGACCAAGCGAATATGAAATATTTTAATAGACTTTTCTCGTGATTTAACTCTATGAGCGCAGTGAAATGTGTGAGAAATAGACATTTTTCGCGATTTAACTATCTAAACGTATTGAAACTTGGTACAGCAAATGTTTAAACGCATTGTAATGCACTGGAGTCTAATTTAGTTCAATTGTTTACATAACCTCAAAATGGCGGCTGTGCGAAATATTTCACTGACATTCTATATCTCCGAAACTATTACAGATATCCGTGTGTGTGTGCGTGTGTGTGTGTGTGTGAGGTGCGTGTAGGTGTCTCCCTAATAAAATCTAAATGGCTGCAGCGATTTCAATGAACCTCGGTAAGTTCATAGAACTATTCACGGCGACCTCGATCGTGCCCTTCAAATTTTGTTACGTCTCACCAATCCAACATGGCGGCTGTTAGAAATATTTCACTGGCATTCAATATTTCCGTAACTATTACCGATATCGCCCTGAAATTGTGTACGGTGATAAAGGGCACTACTAGAAGCTCACCTATGAGACTTTTAAAACCTGGTGACTACAAAACCAACATGGCGGTCAAGCGAAATTGAGACTTTTATATAGACATTTCTCGCGATTTAACAATCCAAACGTAATGAAACTTGGTACAGCAAATGTTTAAACGCATTGTAATGCACTGGAGTCTAATTTAGTTCAATTGTTTACATAGCCTCAAAATGGCGGCTGTGCGAAATATTTCACTGACATTCTACATCTCCGAAACTATTACAGATATCGTCATGCAATTTTGTACGGTGATAAAGGGTACTGATACAAGTTTACCTATTTTATATTTCATAAACCTGTATAGTACAAAACGAACATGGCGACCAAGCGAATTTGAAATATTTTAATAGACTTTTTCGTGATTTAATTCTATGAGCGCAGTAAAATGTGTGAGAAATAGACATTTCTCGCGATTTAGCTATCCAAACGTAATGAAACTTGGTACAGCAAATGTTTAAACGTATTGTAATGCACTGGAGTTTGATTTAGTTCTATTGTTTACATAACCTCAAAACGGCGGCTGTGCGAAATATTTCACTGACATTCTATATCTCCGAATCTATTACAGATAACATCATGCAATTTTGTACGGTGATAAAGGGTACTGATACAAGTTTACTTATTTTATATTTCATAAACCTGTATAGTACAAAACGAACATGGCGACTAAGCGAATTTGAAATATTTTAATAGACTTTTTCTTGATTTAATTCTATGAGCGCAGTAAAATGTGTGAGAAATAGACATTTCTCGCGATTTAACTATCCTAACGTAATGAAATAAGGTACAGCAAATTTTTAAACGCATTGTAATTCCCTGGAGTCTAATTTAGTTCGATTGTTTACATAATCTCAAAATGGCAGTTGTGCGAAATATTTCACTGACATTCTATATCTCCGAAACTATTACAGATAACTGTGTGTGTGTGCGTGTGTGTGTGTGTGTGTGTGTGTGAGGTGCGTGTGTGTTTCCCCCTAATAAAATCTAAACGGCTGGAGCGATTTCAATGAAACTCGGTAAGTTCATAGAACTATTCCCGGCGTCCTCGACCGTGCCCTTCAAATTTTGTTGCGTCTCACCAATCCAACATGGCGGCTGTGCGAAATATTTCACTAGCCTTCAATATCTCCGAAACTATTACCGATATTGCCCTGAAATAGTGTACGGTGATAATGGCCTCTACTAGAAGCTCACCTATGAGACTTTCAAAAACCTGGTGACTACAAAACCAACATGGCGGTCAAGCGAAATTGAGACTTTTAAATAGACATTTCTCGCGATTTAACTATCCAAACATAATGAAACTTGGTACAGCAAATGTTTAAACGCATTGTAATGCACTGGAGTCTAATTTAGTTCAATTGTTTACATAACCTCAAAATGGCGGCTGTGCGAAATATTTCACTGACATTCTATATCTCCGAAACTATTACAGATATCCGTGTGTGTGTGCGTGTGTGTGTGTGAGGTGTCTGTGTGTGTCCCCCTAATAAAATCTAAACGGCAGGAGCGATTTCAATGAAACTCGGTAAGTTCATAGAACTATTCCCGGCGATCTCGACCGTGCCCTTCAAAGTTTGTTACGTCTCACCAATCCAACATGGCGGTTGTGCGAATTATTTCACTAGCATTCAATATCTCCAAAACTATTACCGATATCGCCCTGAAATTGTGTACGGTGATAAAGGGCACTACTAGAAGCTCACCTATGAGACTTTTAAAAACCTGGTGACTACAAAACCAACATGGCGGTCAAGCGAAATTGAGACTTTTAAATAGACATTTCTCGCGATTTAACTATCCAAACTTAATGAAACTTGGTACAGCAAATGTTTAAACGCATTGTAATGCACTGGGGTCTAATTTAATTCAATTGTTTATATAAACTCAAAATGGCGGCTGTGCGAAATATTTCACTGACCTTCTATATCTCCGAAACTATTAAGATATCCATGTGTGTGTGTGTGTGTGTGTGAGAGAGAGAGATAGAGGTGTGTGGGTGTGTGTCCCTAATAAAATCTAAACGGCTGCAGCGATTTCAATGAAACTCGGTAAGTTCACAGAATTATTCCCTGCGACCTCGACCGTGCCCTTCAAATTTTGATACAACTCACCAATCCAACATGGCGGCTGTGCGAAATATTTCACTAGCATTCAATATATCCGATACTATTACTGATATCGCTCTGAAATTTTGTACGGTGATAAAGGCCTCTACTAGAAGCTCTCCTATGAGACTTTCAAAAACCTGGTGACTAGAAACCCAACATGGCGGTGAAGCGAAATTGAGACTTTTAAATAGACATTTCTCGCGATTTAACTATCCAAACGTAATGAAACTTGGTACAGCAAATGTTTAAACGCATTGTAATGCACTGGAGTCTAATTTAGTTCAATTGTTTACGTAACCTCAAAATGGCGGCTGTGCGAAATATTTCACTGACATTCGATATCTCCGAAACTATTACAGATATCATCATGCAATTTTGTACGGTGATAAAGGGTACTGATTAATGTTTTCCTATTGTATATTTCATAAACCTGTATAGTACAAAACGAACATGGTGACCAAGCGAATTTGAAATATTTTAATAGACTTTTCTCGTGATTAAACTCTATGAGCGCAGTGAAATGTGTGAGAAATAGACATTTCTCGCGATTTAACTATCTAAACGTATTGAAACTTGGTACAGCAAATGTTTAAACGCATTGTAATGCACTGGAGTCTAATTTAGTTCAATTGTTTACATAAACTCAAAATGGCGGCTGTGCGAAATATTTCACTGACATTCTATATCTCCGAAACTATTACAGATATCCGTGTGCGTGTGTGTGTGTGTGTGTGAGGTGTGTGTGTGTCACCCCCTAATAAAATCTAAACGGCAGGAGCGATTTCAATGAAACTCGGTAAGTTCATAGAACTAATCCCGGCGACCTCGACCGTGCCCTTCAAAGTTTATTACGTCTCACCAATCCAACATGGCGATTGTGCGAATTATTTCACTAGCATTCAATATCTCCGAAACTATTACCGATATCGCCCTGAAATTGTGTACGGTGATAAAGGGCACTACTAGAAGCTCACCTATGAGACTTTTAAAAACCTGGTGACTACAAAACCAACTTGGCGGTCAAGCGAAATTGAAACTTTTAAATAGACATTTCTCGCGATTTAACTATCCAAACATAATGAAACTTGGTACAGCAAATGTTTAAACGCATTGTAATGCACTGGAGTCTATTTTGGTTCAATTGTTTACATAAACTCAAAATGGCGGCTGTGCGAAATATTTCACTGACCTTCTATATCTCCGAAACTATTAAGATATCCATGTGTGTGTGCGTGTGTGTGTGTGTGTGTGTGTGTGTGTGAGTGTGTGTGAGAGAGAGAGAAGAGAGAGGTGTGTGTGTGTGTGTCCCTAATAAAATCTAAACGGGTGCAGCGATTTCAATGAAACTCGGTATGTTCACAGAATTATTCGCGGCGACCTCGACCGTGCCCTTCAAATTTTGATACGTCTCACCAATCCAACATGGCGGCTGTGCGAAATATTTCACTAGCATTCAATATCTCCGAAACTATTACTGATATCGCCCTGAAATTTTGTACGGTGATAAAGGCCTCTACTAGATCTACTAGAAGCTCACCTATGAGACTTTCAAAAACCTGGTGACTACAAAACCAACATGGCGGTGAAGCGAAATTGAGACTTTTAAATAGACATTTCTCGCGATTTAACTATCCAAACGTAATGAAACTTGGTACAGCAAATGTTTAAACGCATTGTAATGCACTGGAGATTAATTTAGTTCAATTGTTCACGTAACCTCAAAATGGCGGCTGTGCGAAATATTTCACTGATATTCGATATCTCCGAAACCATTACAGATACCATCATGCAATTTCGTACGGTGATAAAGGGTACTGATTAATGTTTACCTATTGTATAATTCATAAACCTGTATAGTACAAAACGAACATGGTGACCAAGAGAATTTGAAATATTTTAATAGACTTTTTCGTGATTTAACTCTATGAGCGCAGTGAAATGTGTGAGAAATAGACATTTCTCGCGATTTAACTATCCTAACGTAATGAAATTTGGTACAGCAAATGTTTAAACGCATTGTAATTCCCTGGAGTCTAATTTAGTTCGATTGTTTACATAACCTCATAATGGCAGTTGTGCGAAATATTTCACTGACATTCTATATCTCCGAAACTATTACAGATAACTGTGTGTGTGTGCGTGTGTGTGTGTGTGTGTGTGTGAGGTGCGTGTGCGTTTCCCCCTAATAAAATCTAAACGGCTGGAGCGATTTCAATGAAACTCGGTAAGTTCATAGAACTATTCCCGGCGACCTCGACCGTGCCCTTCAAATTTTGTTACGTCTCACCAATCCAACATGGCGGCTGTGCGAAATATTTCACTGGCATTCAATATCTCCGAAACTATTACCGATATTGCCCTGAAATTGTCTACGGTCATAAAGGGCACTACTGGAAACTCACCTGTGAGCCTTTCAAAAACCTAGTGACTACAAAACCAACATGGCGGTGAAGCGAATTTGAGACTTTAAATAGACATTTCTCGCGATTTGACTATCCAAACGTAATGAAACTTGGTACAGCAAATGTTTAAACGCATTGTAATGCACTGGAGTCTAATTTAGTTCAATTGTTTACATAACCTCAAAATGGCGGCTGTGCGAAATATTTCACTGACATTCTATATCTCCGAAACTATTACAGATATCCGTGTGTGTGTGCGTGTGTGTGTGTTTGTGTGTGTGTGAGGTGTGTGTGTGTGTGTGTGTCCCTAATAAAATCTAAACGGCTGGAGCGATTTCAATGAAACTCAGTAAGTTCATAGAACTATTCCCGGCGATCTCGACCGTGCCCTTCAAATTTTGTTACGTCTCACCAATCCAACATGGCGGCTGTGCGAATTATTTCACTAGCTTTCAATATCTCCGAAAGTATTACCGATATCGCTCTGAAATTGTGTACATTGATAAAGGGCTCTACTAGAAGTTCACATATGAGACTTTCAAAAACCTGGTGACTACAAAACCAACATGACGGTCAAGCGAAATTGAGACTTTTAAATAGACATTTCTCGCGATTTGACTATCCAAACGTAATGAAACTTGGTACAGCAAATGTTTAAACGCATTGTAATGCACTGGAGTCTAATCTAGTTCAATTGTATACATAACCTGAAAATGGAGGCTGTGCGAAATATTTCACTGACATTCTATTTCTCCGAAGCTATTACAGATATCACCATGCAATTTTGTACGGTGATAAAGGGTACTGATACACGTTTACCTATTGTATATTTCATAAACCTGTATAGTACAAAACGAACATGGCGACCAAGCGAATTTGAAATATTTTAATAGACTTTTCTCGTGATTTAACTCTATGAGCGCAGTGAAATGTGTGAGAAATAGACATTTTTCGCGATTTAACTATCTAAACGTATTGAAACTTGGTACAGCAAATGTTTAAACGCATTGTAATGCACTGGAGTCTAATTTAGTTCAATTGTTTACATAACCTCAAAATGGCGGCTGTGCGAAATATTTCACTGACATTCTATATCTCCGAAACTATTACAGATATCCGTGTGTGTGTAGGTGTGTGTGTGTGTGTGGGAGGTGCGTGTATGTGTCTCCCTAATAAAATCTAACCGGCTGGAGCGATTTCAATGAAACTCGGTAAGTTCATAGAACTATTCCCAGCGACCTCGACCGTGCCCTTCAAATTTTGTTACGTCTCACCAATCCAACATGGCGGTTGTGCGAGTTATTTCACTAGCATTCAATATCTCCGAAACTATTACCGATATCGCCCTGAAATTGTGTACGGTGATAAAGGGCACTATAAGAAGCTCACCTATGAGACTTTCAAAAACCCGGTGACTACAAAACCAACATGGCGGTCAAGCGAAATTGAGACTTTTAAATAGACATTTCTCGCGATTTAACTATCCAAACGTAATGAAACTTGGTACAGCAAATGTTTAAACGCATTGTAATGCACTGGAGTCTAAAGTAGTTCAATTGTTTACATAACCTCAAAATGGCGGCTTTGCGAAATATTTCACTGACATTCTATATCTCCGAAACTATTACAGATATCCGTGTGTGTGTGCGTTGTGTTTGTGTGTGTGTGAGGTGTGTGTGTGTCCCCCCTAATAAAATCTAAATGGCTGCAGCGATTTCAATGAACCTCGGTAAGTTCATAGAACTATTCCCGGCGACCTCGACCGTGCCCTTCAAATTTTGTTACGTCTCACCAGTCCAACATGGCGGCTGTTAGAAATATTTCACTAGCATTCAATATTTCCGTAACTATTACCGATATCGCCCTGAAATTGTGTACGGTGATAAAGGGCACTACTAGAAGCTCACCTATGAGACTTTTAAAACCTGGTGACAACAAAACCAACATGGCGGTCAAGCGAAATTGAGACTTTTAAATAGACATTTCTCGCGATTTAACAATCCAAACGTAATGAAACTTGGTACAGCAAATGTTTAAACGCATTGTAATGCACTGGAGTCTAATTTAGTTCAATTGTTTACATAACCTCAAAATGGCGGCTGTGCGAAATATTTCACTGACATTCTATATCTCCGAAACTATTACAGATATCATCATGCAATTTTGTACGGTGATAAAGGGTACTGATACAAGTTTACCTATTTTATATTTCATAAACCTGTATAGTACAAAACGAACATGGCGACCAAGCGAATTTGAAATATTTTAATAGACTTTTTCGTGATTTAATTCTATGAGCGCAGTAAAATGTGTGAGAAATAGACATTTCTCGCGATTTAGCTATCCAAACGTAATGAAACTTGGTACAGCAAATGTTTAAACGTATTGTAATGCACTGGAGTTTGATTTAGTTCTATTGTTTACATAACCTCAAAACGGCGGCTGTGCGAAATATTTCACTGACATTCTATATCTCCGAATCTATTACAGATAACATCATGCAATTTTGTACGGTGATAAAGGGTACTGATAAAAGTTTACTTATTTTATATTTCATAAACCTGTATAGTATAAAACGAACACGGCGACCAAGCGAATTTGAAATATTTTAATAGACTTTTTCTTGATTTAATTCTATGAGCGCAGTAAAATGTGTGAGAAATATACATTTCTCGCGATTTAACTATCCTAACGTAATGAAATAAGGTACAGCAAATTTTTAAACGCATTGTAATTCCCTGGAGTCTAATTTAGTTCGATTGTTTACATAATCTCAAAATGGCAGTTGTGCGAAATATTTCACTGACATTCTATATCTCCGAAACTATTACAGATAACTGTGTGTGTGTGCGTGTGTGTGTGTGTGTGTGTGTGAGAGAGAGGTGCGTGTGTGTTTCCCCCTAATAAAATCTAAACGGCTGGAGCGATTTCAATGAAACTCGGTAAGTTCATAGAACTATTCCCGGCGTCCTCGACCGTGCCCTTCAAATTTTGTTGCGTCTCACCAATCCAACATGGCGGCTGTGCGAAATATTTCACTTGCCTTCAATATCTCCGAAACTATTACCGATATTGCCCTGAAATTGTGTACGGTGATAAAGGCCTCTACTAGAAGCTCACCTATGAGACTTTCAAAAACCTGGTGACTACAAAACCAACATGGCGGTCAAGCGAAATTGAGACTTTTAAATAGACATTTCTCGCGATTTAACTATCCTAACGTAATGAAATAAGGTACAGCCAATGTTTAAACGCATTGTACTCCCCTGGAGTCTAATTTAGTTCGATTGTTTACATAACCTCAAAATGGCAGATGTGCGAAATATTTCACTGACATTCTATATCTCCGAAACTATTACAGATAACTGTGTGTGTGTGCTTGTGTGTGTGTGTGTGTGTGTGAGGTGCGTGTGTGTTTTCCCCTAATAAAATCTAAACGGCTGGAGCGATTTCAGTGAAACTTGGTAAGTTCATAGAACTATTCCCGGCGTCCTTGTCCGTGCCCTTCAAATTTTGTTGCGTCTCACCAATCCAACATGGATGCTGTGCGAAATATTTCACTAGCATTCAATATCTCCGAAACTATTACCGACATTGCCCTGAAACGGCGTACGGAGATAAAGGGCACTACTAGGAGCGGATCTATGAGACTTTCAAAAACCTGGTGACTACAAAACCAACATGGCGGTCAAAGGAAATTGAGACTTTTAAATAGACATTTCTCGCGATTTAACTATCCAAACGTAATGAAAATTGGTACAGCAAATGTTTAAACGCATTGTAATGCACTGGAGTCTAATTTAGTTCAATTGTTTACATAGCCTCAAAATGGCGGCTGTGCGAAATATTTCACTGACATTCTATTTCTCCGAAACTATTACAGATATCATCATGCAATTTTGTACGGTGATAAAGGGTACTGATACAAGTTTACCTATTGTATATTTCATACACCTGTATAGTACGAAACGAACATGGCGACCAAGCGAATTTGAAATATTTTAATAGACTTTTCTCGTGATTAAACTCTATGAGCGCAGTGAAATGTGTGAGAAATAGACATTTTTCGCGATTTAACTATCTAAACGTATTGAAACTTGGTGCAACAAATGTTTAAACGCATTGTAATGCACTGGAGTCTAATTTAGTTCAATTGTTTACATAACCTCAAAATGGCGGCTGTGCGAAATATTTCACTGACATTCTATATCTCCGAAACTATTACAGATATCCGTGTGTGTGTGCGTGTGTGAGTGTGTGAGGTGTGTGTGTGTGTCCCCCCCCTAATAAAATCTAAACGGCAGGAGCGATTTCAATGAAACTCGGTAAGTTCATAGAACTATTCCCGGCGACCTCGACTGTGCCCTTCAAAGTTTGTTACGTCTCACCAATCCAACATGGCGGTTGTGCGAATCATTTCACTAGCATTCAATATCTCCGAAACTATTACCGATATCGCCCTGAAATTGTGTACGGTGATAAACGGCACTACTAGAAGCTCACCTATGAGACTTTTAAAAACCTGGTGACTACAAAACCAACATGGCGGTCAAGCGAAATTGAGACTTTTAAATAGACATTTCTCGCGATTTAACTATCCAAACATAATGAAACTTGGTACAGCAAATGTTTAAACGCATTGTAATGCACTGGAGTCTAATTTAGTTCAATTGTTTACATAAACTCAAAATGGCGGCTGTGCGAAATATTTCACTGACCTTCTATATCTCCGAAACTATTAAGATATCCATGTGTGTGTGCGTGTGTGTGTGTGTGTGTGTGCGTGTCCCTAATAAAATCTAAACGGCTGCAGCGATTTCAATGAAACTCGGTAAGTTCACAGAATTATTCCCGGCGACCTCGACCGTGCCCTTCAAATTTTGATACGTCACACCAATCCAACATGACGGCTGTGCGAAATATTTCACTAGCATTCAATATCTCCGAAACTATTACTGATATCGTCCTGAAATTTTGTACGGTGATAAAGGCCTCTACTAGAAGCTCACCTATGAGACTTTCAAAAACCTGGTGACTACAAAACCAACATGGCGGTGAAGCGAAATTGAGACTTTTAAATAGACATTTCTCGCGATTTAACTATCCAAACGTAATGAAACTTGGTACAGCAAATGTTTAAACGCATTGTAATGCACTGGAGTCTAATTTAGTTCAATTGTTTACATAACCTCAAAATGGCGGCTGTGCGAAATATTTCACTGACTTTCGATATCTCCGAAACTATTACAGATATCATCATGCAATTTTGTACGGTGATAAAGGGTACTGATTAAAGTTTACCTATTGTATATTTCACAAACCTGTATAGTACAAAATGAACATGGTGACCAAGCGAATTTGAAATATTTTAATAGACGTTTTCGTGATTTAACTCTATGAGCGCAGTGAAATGTGTGAGAAATAGACATTTCTCGCGATTTAACTATCCTAACGTAATGAAATTTGGTACAGCAAATGTTTAAACGCATTGTAATTCCCTGGAGTCTAATTTAGTTCGATTGTTTACATAACCTCATAATGGCAGTTGTGCGAAATATTTCACTGACATTCTATATCTCCGAAACTATTACAGATAACTGTGTGTGTGTGCGTGTGTGTGTGTGTCTGTGTGTGAGGTGCGTGTGTGTTTCCCCCTAATAAAATCTAAACGGCAGGAGCGATTTTAATGAAACTCCGTAAGTTCATAGAACTATTCCCGGCGTCCTCGACCGTGCCCTTCAAATTTTGTTGCGTCTCACCAATCCAACATGGCGGCTGTGCGAAATATTTCACTAGCCTTCAATATCTCCGAAACTATTACAGATATTGCCCTGAAATTGTGTACGGTGATAAAGGCCTCTACTAGAAGCCCACCTATGAGACTTTCAAAAACCTGGTGACTACAAAACCAACATGGCAGTCAAGCGAAATTGAGACTTTTAAATAGACATTTCTCGCGATTTAACTATCCAAACGTAATGAAAATTGGTACAGCAAATGTTTAAACGCATTGTAATGCACTGGGGTCTAATTTAGTTCAATTGTTTATATAAACTCAAAATGGCGGCTGTGCGAAATATTTCACTGACATTCTATTTCTCCGAAACTATTACAGATATCATCATGCAATTTTGTACGGTGATAAAGGGTACTGATACAAGTTTACCTATAGTATATTTCATACACCTGTATAGTACGAAACGAACATGGCGACCAAGCGAATTTGAAATATTTTAATAGACTTTTCTCGTGATTAAACTCTATGAGCGCAGTGAAATGTGTGAGAAATAGACATTTCTCGCGATTTAACTATCTAAACGTATTGAAACTTGGTACAGCGAATGTTTAAATGCATTGTAATGCCCTGGAGTCTAATTTAGTTCAATTGTTTACAAAACCTCAAAATGGCGGCTGTGCGAAATATTTCACTGACATTCTATATCTCCGAAGCTATTACAGATATCCGTGTGTGTGTGCGTGAGTGTGTGTGAGGTGTGTGTGTGTCCCACCCTAATAATATCTAAACGGCAGGAGCGATTTCAATGAAACTCGGTAAGTTCATAGAACTATTCCCGGCGACCTCGACCGTGCCCTTCAAAGTTTGTTACGTCTCACCAATCCAACATGGCGGCTGTGCGAAATATTTCACTAGCATTCAATATCTCCGAAACTATTACTGATATCGCCCTGAAATTTTGTACGGTGATAAAGGCCTCAACTAGAAGCTCACCTATGAGACTTTCAAAAACCTGGTGACTACAAAACCAACATGGCGGTGAAGCGAAATTGAGACATTTAAATAGACATTTCTCGCGCTTTAACTATCCAAACGTAATGAAACTTGGTACAGCAAATGTTTAAACGCATTGTAATGCACTGGAGTCTAATTTAGTTCAATTGTTTACGTAACCTCAAAATGGCGGCTGTGCGAAATATTTCACTGACATTCGATATCTCCGAAACTATTACAGATATCATCATGCAATTTTGTACGGTGATAAATGGTACTGATACAAGTTTACCTATTGTATATTTCATAAACCTGTATAGTACAAAACGAACATGGCGACCAAGCGAATTTGAAATATTTTAATAGACTTTTTCATGATTTAACACTATGACCGCAGTGAAATGTGTGAGAAATAGACATTTCTCGCCATTTAACTATCCAAACGTAATGAAACTTGGTACAGCTTATGTTTAAACGCATTGTAATGCACTGGAGTTTAATTTAGTTCAATTGTTTACATAACCTCAAAATGGCGGCTGTGCAAAATATTTCACTGACATTCTATATCTCCGAAACTATTACAGATATCCGTGTGTGTGTGTGCGTGTGTGTGTGTGTTTGTGTGTGTGTGAGGTGTGTGTGGGTGTGTCCCTAATAAAATCTAAACGGCTGGAGCGATTTCAATGAAACTCAGTAAGTTCATAGAACTATTCCCGGCGACCTCGTCCGTGCCCTTCAAATTTTGTTACGTCTCACCAATCCAACATGGCGGCTGTGCGAATTTTTTCACTAGCATTCAATATCTCCGAAAGTATTACCGATATCGCTCTGAAATTGTGTACATTGATAAAGGGCTCTACTAGAAGCTCACATATGAGACTTTCAAAAACCTGGTGACTACAAAAACAACATGACGGTCAAGCGAAATTGAGACTTTTAAATAGACATTTCTCGCGATTTGACTATCCAAACGTAATGATACTTGGTACAGCAAATGTTTACCGCATTGTAATGCACTGGAGTCTAATTTAGTTCAATAGTTTACATAACCTCAAAATGGCGGCTGTGCGAAATATTTCACTGACATTCTATTTCTCCGAAGCTATTACAGATATCACCATGCAATTTTGTACGGTGATAAAGGGTACTGATACAAGTTTACCTATTGTATATTTCATACACCTGTAAAGTACGAAACGAACATGACGACCAATCGAATTTGAAATATTTTAATAGACCTTTCTCGTGATTAAACTCTATGAGCGCAGTGAAATGTGTGAGAAATAGACATTTCTCGCGATTTAACTATCTAAACGTATTGAAACTTGGTATAGCAAATGTTTGAACGCATTGTAATGCACTGGAGTTTAATTTAGTTCAATTGTTTACATAACCTCAAAATGGCGGCTGTGCGAAATATTTCACTGACATTCTATATCTCCGAAACTATTACAGATATCCGTGTGTGTGTGCGTGTGTGTGTGTGAGGGGTGTGTGTGTCCCCCCCCTAATAAAATCTAAACGGCAGGAGCGATTTCAATGAAACTCGGTAAGTTCATAGAACTATTCCCGGCGATCTCGACCGTGCCCTTCAAAGTTTGTTACGTCTCACCAATCCAACATGGCGGTTGTGCGAATTATTTCACTAGCATTCAATATCTCCAAAACTATTACCGATATCGCCCTGAAATTGTGTACGGTGATAAAGGCCTTTACTAGGAGCTCACCTATGAGACTTTCAAAAACCTGGTGACTACAAAACCAACATGGCGGTGAAGCGAAATTGAGACTTTTAAATAGACATTTCTCGCGATTTAACCATCCAAACGTAATGAAACTTGGTACAGCAAATGTTTAATCGCATTGTAATGCACTGGAGTCTAATTTAGTTCAATTGTTTACGTAACCTCAAAATGGCGGCTGTGCGAAATATTTCACTGACATTCGATATCTCCGAAACTATTACAGATATCATCATGCAATTTTGTACGGTGATAAAGGCTACTGATTAAAGTTTACCTATTGTATATTTCATAAACCTGTATAGTACAAAACGAACATGGTGACCAAGCGAATTTGAAATATTTTAATAGACTTTTTCGTGATTTAACTCTATGAGCGCAGTGAAATGTGTGAGAAATAGACATTTCTCGCGATTTAACTATCCTAACGTAATGAAATTTGGTACAGCCAATGTTTAAACGCATTGTACTTCCCTGGAGTCTAATTTAGTTCGATTGTTTACATAACCTCAAAATGGCAGTTGTGCGAAATATTTCACTGACATTCTATATCTCCGAAACTATTACAGATAACTGTGTGTGTGTGCGTGTGTGTGTGTGTGTGTGTGTGTGAGGTGCGTGTGTGTTTCCCCCTAATTAAATCTAAACGGCTGGAGCGATTTCAATGAAACTCGGTAAGTTCATAGAACTATTCCCGGCGTCCTCGACCGTGCCCTTCAAATTTTGTTGCGTCTCACCAATCCAACATGGCGGCTGTGCGAATTATTTCACTAGCATTCAATATCTCCGAAAGTATTACCGATATCGCTCTGAAATTGTGTACATTGATAAAGGGCTCTACCAGAAGCTCACATATGAGACTTTCAAAAACCTGGTGACTACAAAAACAACATGACGGTCAAGCGAAATTGAGACTTTTAAATAGACATTTCTCGCGATTTGACTATCCAAACGTAATGAAATTTGGTACAGCACATGTTTACCGCATTGTAATGCACTGAAGTCTAATTTAGTTCAATAGTTTACATAACCTCAAAATGGCGGCTGTGCGAAATATTTCACTGACATTCTATTTCTCCGAAGCTATTACAGATATCACCATGCAATTTTGTACGGTGATAAAGGGTACTGATACAAGTTTACCTATTGTATATTTCATACACCTGTATAGTACGAAACGAACATGGCGACCAAGCGAATTTGAAATATTTTAATAGACCTTTCTCGTGATTAAACTCTATGAGCGCAGTGAAATGTGTGAGAAATAGACATTTCTCGCGATTTAAATATCTAAACGTATTGAAACTTGGTATAGCAAATGTTTGAACGCATTGTAATGCACTGGAGTCTAATTTAGTTCAATTGTTTACATAACCTCAAAATGGCGGCTGTGCGAAATATTTCACTGACATTCTATATCTCCGAAACTATTACAGATATCCGTGTGTGTGTGCGTGTGTGTGTGTGAGGTGTGTGTGTGTGTGTCCCTAATAAAATCTAAACGGCAAGAGCGATTTCAATGAAACTCGGTAAGTTCATAAAACTATTCCCGGCGATCTCGACCGTGCCCTTCAAAGTTTGTTACGTCTCACCAATCCAACATGGCGGTTGTGCGAATTATTTCACTAGCATTCAATATCTCCAAAACTATTACCGATATCGCCCTGAAATTGTGTACGGTGATAAAGGGCACTACTAGAAGCTCACCTATGAGACTTTTAAAAACCTGGTGACTACAAAACCAACATGGCGGTCAAGCGAAATTGAGACTTTTAAATAGACATTTCTCGCGATTTAACTATCCAAACATAATGAAACTTGGTACAGCAAATGTTTAAACGCATTGTAATGCACTGGGGTCTAATTTAGTTCAATTGTTTATATAAACTCAAAATGGCGGCTAGGCGAAATATTTCACTGACCTTCTATATCTCCGAAACTATTAAGATATCCATGTGTGTGTGTGTGTGTGTGTGTGTGTGAGAGAGAGAGGTGTGTGTGTGTGTGTCCCTAATAAAATCTAAACGGCTGCAGCGATTTCAATGAAACTCGGTAAGTTCACAGAATTATTCCTGGCGACCTCGACCGTGCCCTTCAAATTTTGATACGTCTCACCAATCCAACATGGCGGCTGTGCGAAATATTTCACTAGCATTCAATATCTCCGAAACTATTACGGATATCGCCCTGAAATTTTGTACGGTGATAAAGGCCTCTACTAGAAGCTCACCTATGAGACTTTCAAAAACCTGGTGACTACAAAACCAACATGGCGGTGAAGCGAAATTGAGACTTTTAAATAGACATTTCTCGCGATTTAACTATCCAAACGTAATGAAACTTGGTACAGCAAATGTTTAAACGCATTGTAATGCACTGGAGTCTAATTTAGTTCAATTGTTTACGTAACCTCAAAATGGCGGCTGTGCGAAATATTTCACTGACATTTGATATCTCCGAAACTATTACAGATATCATCATGCCATTTTGTACGGTGATAAAGGTTACTGATTAAAGTTTACCTATTGTATATTTCATAAACCTGTATAGTACAAAACGAACATGGTGACCAAGCGAATTTGAAATATTTTAATAGACTTTTTCGTGATTTAACTCTATGAGCGCAGTGAAATGTGTGAGAAATAGACATTTTTCGCGATTTAACTATCCTAACGTAATGGAATTTGGTACAGCCAATGTTCAAACGCATTGTACTTCCCTGGAGTCTAATTTAGTTCGATTGTTTACATAACCTCAAAATGGCAGTTGTGCGAAATATTTCACTGACATTCTATATCTCCGAAACTATTACAGATAACTGTGTGTGTGTGCGTGTGTGTGTGTATGTGTGTGTGTGAGGTGCGTGTGTGTTTCCCCCTAATAAAATCTAAACGGCTGGAGCGATTTCAATGAAACTCGGTAAGTTCATAGAACTATTCCCGGCGTCCTCGACCGTGCCCTTCAAATTTTATTGCGTCTCACCAATCCAATATGGCGGCTGTGCGAAATATTTCACTAGCCTTCAATATCTCCGAAACTATTACCGATATTGCCCTGAAATTGTGTACGGTGATAAAGGCCTCTCCTAGAAGCTCACCTATGAGACTTTCAAAAACCTGGTGACTACAAAACCAACATGGCGGTCAAGCGAAATTGAGACTTTTAAATAGACATTTCTCGCGATTTAACTATCCAAACGTAATGAAAATTGGTACAGCAAATGTTTAAACGCATTGTAATGCACTGGAGTCTAATTTAGTTCAATTGTTTACATAGCCTCAAAATGGCGGCTGTGCGAAATATTTCACTGACATTCTATTTCTCCGAAACTATTACAGATATCATCATGCAATTTTGTACGGTGATAAAGGGTACTGATACAAGTTTACCTATTGTATATTTCATACACCTGTATAGTACGAAACGAACATGGCGACCAAGCGAATTTGAAATATTTTAATAGACTTTTCTCGTGATTAAACGCTATGAGCGCAGTGAAATGTGTGAGAAATAGACATTTCTCGCGATTTAACTATCTAAACGTATTGGAACTTGGTACAGCGTATGTTTAAACACATTGTAATGCACTGGAGTCTAATTTAGTTCAATTGTTTACATAACCTCAAAATGGCGGCTGTGCAAAATATTTCACTGACATTCCATATCTCCGAAACTATTACAGATATCCGTGCGTGTGTGCGTGTGTGTGTGTGAGGTGTGTGTGTGTGTCCCCCTAATAAAATCTAAACGGCAGGAGCGATTTCAATGAAACTCGGTAAGTTCATAGAACTATTCCCGGCGACCTCGACCGTGCCCTTCAAATTTTGATACGTCTCACCAATCCAACATGGCGGCTGTGCGAAATATTTCACTAGCATTCAATATCTCCGAAACTATTACTGATATCGCCCTGAAATTTTGTACGGTGATATAGGCCTCTACTAGAAGCTCACCTATGAGACTTTCAAAAACCTGGTGACTACAAAACCAACATGGCGGTGAAGCGAAATTGAGACTTTTAAATAGACATTTCTCGCGATTTAACAATCCAAACGTAATGAAACTTGGTACAGCAAATGTTTAAACGCATTGTAATGCACTGGAGTCTAATTTAGTTCAATTGTTTACGTAACCTCAAAATGGCGGCTGTGCGAAATATTTCACTGACATTCGATATCTCCGAAACTATTACAGATATCATCATGCAATTTTGTACGGTGATAAATGGTACTGATACAAGTTTACCTATTGTATATTTCATACACCTGTATAGTACAAAACGAACATGGCGACCAAGAGAATTTGAATTATTTTAATAGACTTTTTCATGATTTAACACTATGAGCGCAGTGAAATATGTGAGAAATAGACATTTCTCGCCATTTAACTATCCAACCGTAATGAAACTTGGTACAGCTTATGTTTAAACGCATTGTAATGCACTGGAGTTTAATTTAGTTCAATTGTTTACATAACCTCAAAATGGCGGCTGTGCAAAATATTTCACTGACATTCTATATCTCCGAAACTATTACAGATATCCGTGTGTGTGTGCGTGTGTGTGTGTTTGTGTGGGTGTGAGGTGTGTGTGTGTGTCCCCCTAATAAAATCTAAACGGCTGGGGCGATTTCAATGAAACTCAGTAAGTTCATAGAACTATTCCCGGCGACCTCGACCGTGCCCTTCAAATTTTATTACGTCTCACCAATCCAACATGGCGGCTGTGCGAAATATTTCACTAGCATTCAATATCTCCGAAACTATTACCGATATCACCATGCAATTTTGTACGGTGATAAAGGGTACTGATACAAGTTTACCTATTGTATATTTCATACACCTGTATAGTACAAAGCGAACATGGCGACCAAGCGAATTTGAAATATTTTAATAGACTTTTCTCGTGATTTAACTCTATGAGTGCAGTGAAATGTGTGAGAAATAGACATTTCTCGCGATTTAACTATCTATACGTATTGAAACTTGGTACAGCAAATGTTTAAACGCATTGTAATGCATTGGAGTCTAATTTAGTTCAATTGTTTGCATTACCTCAAAATGGCGGCTGTGCGAAATATTTCACTGACATTCTATATCTCCGAAACTATTACAGATATCCGTGTGTGTGTGCGTGTGTGTGTCCCCCTAATAAAATTTAAACGGCTGGAGCGATATCAATGAAACTCGGTAAGTTCATAGAACTATTCCCGGCGACCTCGACCGTGTCCATCAAATTCTGTTACGTCTCACCAATCCAACATGGCGGCAGTGCGAAATATTTCACTAGCATTCAATATCTCCGAAACTATTACCGACATTGCCCTGAAATTGCGTACGGTGATAAAGGGCACTACTAGGAGCGCACCTATAAGACTTTCAAAAACCTGGTGACTACAAGACCAACATGGCGGTCAAGCAAAATTGAGAATTTAATAGACATTTCTCGCGATTTAACTACCCAAACTTAATGAAACCTGGTACTCCAAATGTTTAAACGCATTGTAATGTACTGGAATCTAATTAAGTACAATTTTTATATAACCTCAAAATGGCGGCTCTGCGAAATATTTCACTGACATTCTATTTCTCCGAAACTATTACAGATAATATCATGCAATTTTGAACGGTGATAAAGGGTTCTGATACAAGTTTACCTATTGTATATTTCATAAGCCTGTATAGTACAAAACAAACATGGCGACCTAGCGAATTTGAAATATTTTAATAGACTTTTCTCGTGATTAAACTCTATGAGCGCAGTGAAATGTGTGAGAAATAGATATTTCTCGCAATTTAACAATCTAAACGTATTGAAACTTGGTACAGCAAATGTTTAAACGCATTGTAATGCACTGGAGTCTAATTTAGTTCAATTGTTTACATAACCTCAAAATGGCGGCTGTGCGAAATATTTCACTGACATTCTATATCTCCGAAACTATTACAGATATCCGTGTGAGTGTGTGCGCTTGTGTGTGTGTGTGTGTGTGTGTGTGTCTGTGTGTGTGTGAGGTGGGTGTGTGTTTCCCCCTAATAAAATCTAAACGGCTGGAGAGATTTCAATGAAACTCGGTACGTTCATAGAACTATTCCCGGCGACCTCGACCGTGCCCTTCAAATTTTGTTACGTATCACCAATCCAACATGGGTGCTGAGCGAGGTATTTCACTAGCATTCAATATCTCCGAAACTATTACAGATATCGCCCTGAAATTGTGTACGGTGATAAAGGGCACTACTAGAAGCTCACCTATGAGACTTTCAAAAACTTGGTAACTACAAAACCAACATGGCGGTCAAGAGAATTTGAGACTTTTAACAGACATTTCTTGCGATTATCTATCCAAACGTAATGAAATTTGGTACAGCAAATGTTTAAACGCATTGTAATGCACTGGAGTCTAATTTAGTTCAATTGTCAACATAACCTCAAAATGGCGGCTGTGCGAAATATTTCACTGACATTCTATATCTCCGAAACTATTACAGATATCCGTGTGTGTGTGCGTGTGTGTGTGTGTGTGTGTGAGAGAGAGGTGTGTGTGTGTGTGTGTGTGTCCCTAATAAAATCTAAACGACTGGAGCGATTTCATTGAAACTCGGTAAGTTCATAGAACTATTCCCGGCGACCTCCACCGTGCCCTTCAAATTTTGTTGCGTCTCACCAATCCAACTTGGCGGCTGTGCGAAATATTTCACTAGCATTCATTATCTCCGAAACTATTACCGATATCGCCCTGAAATTGTGTACGGTGATAAACGGCACTACTAGAAGCTCACCTATGAAACTTTCAAAAACCTGGTGACTACAAAACCAATATGGCGGTCAAGCGAATTTGAGAGTTTTAAATAGACATTTCTCGCGATTTAACTATCCTAACGTAATGAAACATGGTACAGCAAAGGTTTAAACGCATTGTAATTCCCTGGAGTCTAAATTAGTTCAATTGTTTACATAACCTCAAAATGGTGGCTGTGCGAAATATTACACTGACATTCTATATCTCCGAAACTATTACAGATATCCGTGTGAGTGTGTGTGTGTGTGATTTGTGTGTGTGTGTGTCCCTAATAAAATCTAAACGGCTGGGGCGATTTCAATGAAACTCGGTAAGTTCATAGAACTATTCCCGGCGACCTCGACCGTGCCCTTCAAATTTTGTTACGTCTCACCAATCCAACATGGCGGTTGTGCGAAATATTTCACTAGCATTCAATATCTCCGAAACTATTACCGATATCGCCCTGAAATTGTGTACGGTGATAATGGGCTCTAATAGAAGCTCACCTATGAGACTTTCAAAAACCTGGTGACCTCAAAACCAACATGGCGGTCAAGCGATTTTCAGACTTTTAAATAGACATTTCTCGCGATTTAACTATCCAAACGTAATGAAACTTGGTACAGCAAATGCTTTAACGCATTGTAATTCACTGGAGTCTAATTTAGTTCAATTGTTTGCATAACCTCAAAATGGCAGCTGTGCGAAATATTTCACTCACATTCTATTTCTCCGAAACTATTACAGATATCACCATGCAATTTTGTACGGTGATAAAGGGTACTGATACAAGTTTAACTATTGTATATTTCATAAACCTGTATAGTACAAAACGAACATGGCGACCAAGCGAATTTGAAATATATTAATAGACTTTTCTCGTGATTAAACTCTATGAGCCCAGTGAAATGTGTGAGAAATAGACATTTCTCGCGATTTAACCTTCTAAACGTATTGAAACTTGGTACAGCAAATGTTTAAACGCATTGTAATGCACTGGAGTCTAATTTAGTTCAATTGTTTACATAACCTCAAAATGGCGGCTGTGCGAAATATTTCACTGACATTCTATATCTCCGAAACTATTACAGATATCCGTGTGTGTGCGTGTGTGTGTGTGTGTGTGTGTGAGGTGCGTGTGTGTGTCCCCCTAATAAAATCTAAACGGCTGGAGCGTTTTCAATGAAACTCAGTAAGTTCATAGAACTATTCCCGGCGACCACGACCGTACCCTTCAAATTTTGTTACGTCTCACCAATACAAAATGGCGGCTGTGCGAAATATTTCACTAGCATTCAATATCTCCGAAACTATTACCGACATTGCCCTGAAACTGCGTACGGAGATAAAGGGCACTACTAGGAGCGGATCTATAAGACTTTCAAAAACCTGGTGACTACAAGACCAACATGGCGGTCAAGCGAAATTGAGACATTTAAATAGACATTTCTCGCGATTTAAATATCCAAACGTAATGAAACCTGGTACAGCAAATGTTTAAACGCATTGTAATGCACTGGAGTCTAATTTAGTTCAATTGTTTACATAACCTCAAAATGGCGGCTGTGCGAAATATTTCACCGACATTCTATATCTCCGAAACTATTACAGATATCCGTGTGTATGTGTGTGTGCGTGTGTGAGTGTGTGTGTCCGTGTGTGTGTGAGGTGCGTGTGTGTTTCCCCCTAATAAAATCTAAACGGCTGGAGCGATTTCAATGAACCTCGGTAAGTTCATAGAACTATTCCCGGCGACCTCGACCGTGCCCTTCAAATTTTGTTACGTCTCACCAATCCAACATGGCGGCTGTGCGAGATATTTCACTAGCATTCAATATCTCCGAAACTATTACCGATATCGCCCTGAAATTGTGTACGGTGATAAAGGGCACGACTAGAAGCTCACCTATGAGACTTTCAAAAACTTGGTAACTACAAAACCAACATGGCGGTCAAGCGAAATTCAGACTTTTAACATTCCTCGCGATTATCTAACCAAACGAAATGAAATTTGGTACAGCAAATGTTTAAACGCATTGTAATGCACTGGAGTCTAATTTAGTTCAATTGTTTATATAACCTCAAGATGGCGGCTGTGCGAAATATTTCACTGACATTCTATTTCTCCGAAACTATTACAAATATAATCATGCAATTTTTCACAGTGATAAAGGGTACTGATACAAGTTTATCTATTGTATATTTCATAAACCTGTATAGTACAAAACGAACATGGCGACCAAGCGAATTTGAAATATTTTAATAGACTTTTTCATGATTTAACACTATGACCGCAGTGAAATGTGTGAGAAATAGACATTTCTCGCCATTTAACTATCCAAACGTAATGAAACTTGGTACAGCTTATGTTTAAACGCATTGTAATGCACTGGAGTTTAATTTAGTTCAATTGTTTACATAACCTCAAAATGGCGGCTGTGCAAAATATTTCACTAACATTCTATATCTCCGAAACTATTACAGATATCCGTGTGTGTGTGCGTGTGTGTGTGTGTTTGTGTGTGTGTGAGGTGTGTGTGGGTGTGTCCCTAATAAAATCTAAACGTCTGGAGCGATTTCAATGAAACTCAGTAAGTTTATAGAACTATTCCCGGCGACCTCGTCCGTGCCCTTCAAATTTTGTTACGTCTCACCAATCCAACATGGCGGCTGTGCGAATTATTTCACTAGCATTCAATATCTCCGAAAGTATTACCGATATCGCTCTGAAATTGTGTACATTGATAAAGGGCTCTACTAGAAGCTCACATATGAGACTTTCAAAAACCTGGTGACTACAAAAATAACATGACGGTCAAGCGAAATTGAGACTTTTAAATAGACATTTCTCGCGATTTGACTATCCAAACGTAATGATACTTGGTACAGCAAATGTTTACCGCATTGTAATGCACTGGAGTCTAATTTAGTTCAATAGTTTACATAACCTCAAAATGGCGGCTGTGCGAAATATTTCACTGACATTCTATTTCTCCGAAGCTATTACAGATATCACCATGCAATTTTGTACGGTGATAAAGGGTACTGATACAAGTTTACCTATTGTATATTTCATACACCTGTATAGTACGAAACGAACATGACGACCAATCGAATTTGAAATATTTTAATAGACCTTTCTCGTGATTAAACTATATGAGCGCAGTGAAATGTGTGAGAAATAGACATTTCTCGCGATTTAACTATCTAAACGTATTGAAACTTGGTATAGCAAATGTTTGAACGCATTGTAATGCACTGGAGTCTAATTTAGTTCAATTGTTTACATAACCTCAAAATGGCGGCTGTGCGAAATATTTCACTGACATTCTATATCTCCAAACTATTACAGATATCCGTGTGTGTGTGCGTGTGTGTGTGTGTGAGGTGTGTGTGTGTGTCCCGCTAATAAAATCTAAACGGCAGGAGCGATTTCAATGAAACTCGGTAAGTTCATAGAACTAATCCCGGCGACCTCGACCGTGCCCTTCAAAGTTTATTACGTCTCACCAATCCAACATGGCGATTGTGCGAATTATTTCACTAGCATTCAATATCTCCGAAACTATTACCGATATCGCCCTGAAATTGTGTACGGTGATAAAGGGCACTACTAGAAGCTCACCTATGAGACTTTTAAAAACCTGGTGACTACAAAACCAACATGGCGGTCAAGCGAAATTGAGACTTTTAAGTAGACATTTCTCGCGATTTAACTATCCAAACATAATGAAACTTGGTACAGCAAATGTTTAAACGCATTGTAATTCACTGGAGTCTAATTTAGTTCAATTGTTTACATAAACTCAAAATGGCGGCTGTGCGAAATATTTCACTGACCTTCTATATCTCCGAAACTATTAAGATATCCATGTGTGTGTGCGTGTGTGTGTGCGTGTGTGTGTGTGTGTGTGAGTGTGTGTGAGAGAGAGAGAGAGAGAGAGGTGTGTGTGGGTGTGTCCCTAATAAAATCTAAACGGGTGCAGCGATTTCAATGAAACTCGGTAAGTTCACAGAATTATTCCCGGCGACCTCGACCGTGCCCTTCAAATTTTGATACGTCTCACCAATCCAACATGGCGGCTGTGCGAAATATTTCACTAGCATTCAATATCTCCGAAACTATTACTGATATCGCCCTGAAATTTTGTACGGTGATAAAGGCCTCTACTAGATCTACTAGAAGCTCACCTATGAGACTTTCAAAAACCTGGTGACTACAAAACCAACATGGCGGTGAAGCGAAATTGAGACTTTTAAATAGACATTTCTCGCGATTTAACTATCCAAACGTAATGAAACTTGGTACAGCAAATGTTTAAACGCATTGTAATGCACTGGAGTCTAATTTAGTTCAATTGTTTACGTAACCTCAAAATGGCGGCTGTGCGAAATATTTCACTGACATTCGATATCTCCGAAACTATTACAGATACCATCATGCAATTTTGTACGGTGATAAAGGGTACTGATTAATGTTTACATATTGTATATTTCATAAACCTGTATAGTACAAAACGAACATGGTGACCAAGCGAATTTGAAATATTTTAATAGACTTTTTCGTGATTTAACTCTATGAGCGCAGTGAAATGTGTGAGAAATAGATTTTTCTCGCGATTTAACTATCCTAACGTAATGAAATTTGGTACAGCAAATGTTTAAACGCATTGTAATTCCCTGGAGTCTAATTTAGTTCGATTGTTTACATAACCTCATAATGGCAGTTGTGCGAAATATTTCACTGACATTCTATATCTCCGAAACTATTACAGATAACTGTGTGTGTGTGCGTGTGTGTGTGTGTGTGTGTGTGTGTGAAGTGCGTGTGCGTTTCCCCCTAATAAAATCTAAACGGCTGGAGCGATGTCAATGAAACTCGGTAAGTTCATAGAACTATCCCCGGCGTCCTCGACCGTGCCCTTCAAATTTTGTTGCGTCTCACCAATCCAACATGGCGGCTGTGCGAAATATTTCACTAGCCTTCAATATCTCCGAAACTCTTACCGATATTGCCCTGAAATTGTGTACGGTGATAAAGGCCTCTACTGGAAGCTCACCTATGAGACTTTCAAAAACCTGGTGACTACAAAACCAACATGGCGGTCAAGCGAAATTGAGACATTTAAATAGACATTTCTCGCGATTTAACAATCCAAACGTAATGAAACTTGGTACAGCAAATGTTTAAACGCATTGTAATGCACTGGAGTCTAATTTAGTTCAATTGTTTACGTAACCTCAAAATGGCGGCTGTGCGAAATATTTCACTGACATTCGATATCTCCGAAACTATTACAGATATCATCATGCAATTTTGTACGGTGATAAATGGTACTGATACAAGTTTACCTATTGTATATTTCATACACCTGTATAGTACAAAACGAACATGGCGACCAAGAGAATTTGAATTATTTTAATAGACTTTTTCATGATTTAACACTATGAGCGCAGTGAAATATGTGAGAAATAGACATTTCTCGCCATTTAACTATCCAACCGTAATGAAACTTGGTACAGCTTATGTTTAAACGCATTGTAATGCACTGGAGTTTAATTTAGTTCAATTGTTTACATAACCTCAAAATGGCGGCTGTGCAAAATATTTCACTGACATTCTATATCTCCGAAACTATTACAGATATCCGTGTGTGTGTGCGTGTGTGTGTGTTTGTGTGGGTGTGAGGTGTGTGTGTGTGTCCCCCTAATAAAATCTAAACGGCTGGGGCGATTTCAATGAAACTCAGTAAGTTCATAGAACTATTCCCGGCGACCTCGACCGTGCCCTTCAAATTTTATTACGTCTCACCAATCCAACATGGCGGCTGTGCGAAATATTTCACTAGCATTCAATATCTCCGAAACTATTACCGATATCACCATGCAATTTTGTACGGTGATAAAGGGTACTGATACAAGTTTACCTATTGTATATTTCATACACCTGTATAGTACAAAGCGAACATGGCGACCAAGCGAATTTGAAATATTTTAATAGACTTTTCTCGTGATTTAACTCTATGAGTGCAGTGAAATGTGTGAGAAATAGACATTTCTCGCGATTTAACTATCTATACGTATTGAAACTTGGTACAGCAAATGTTTAAACGCATTGTAATGCATTGGAGTCTAATTTAGTTCAATTGTTTGCATTACCTCAAAATGGCGGCTGTGCGAAATATTTCACTGACATTCTATATCTCCGAAACTATTACAGATATCCGTGTGTGTGTGCGTGTGTGTGTCCCCCTAATAAAATTTAAACGGCTGGAGCGATATCAATGAAACTCGGTAAGTTCATAGAACTATTCCCGGCGACCTCGACCGTGTCCATCAAATTCTGTTACGTCTCACCAATCCAACATGGCGGCAGTGCGAAATATTTCACTAGCATTCAATATCTCCGAAACTATTACCGACATTGCCCTGAAATTGCGTACGGTGATAAAGGGCACTACTAGGAGCGCACCTATAAGACTTTCAAAAACCTGGTGACTACAAGACCAACATGGCGGTCAAGCAAAATTGAGAATTTAATAGACATTTCTCGCGATTTAACTACCCAAACTTAATGAAACCTGGTACTCCAAATGTTTAAACGCATTGTAATGTACTGGAATCTAATTAAGTACAATTTTTATATAACCTCAAAATGGCGGCTCTGCGAAATATTTCACTGACATTCTATTTCTCCGAAACTATTACAGATAATATCATGCAATTTTGAACGGTGATAAAGGGTTCTGATACAAGTTTACCTATTGTATATTTCATAAGCCTGTATAGTACAAAACAAACATGGCGACCTAGCGAATTTGAAATATTTTAATAGACTTTTCTCGTGATTAAACTCTATGAGCGCAGTGAAATGTGTGAGAAATAGATATTTCTCGCAATTTAACAATCTAAACGTATTGAAACTTGGTACAGCAAATGTTTAAACGCATTGTAATGCACTGGAGTCTAATTTAGTTCAATTGTTTACATAACCTCAAAATGGCGGCTGTGCGAAATATTTCACTGACATTCTATATCTCCGAAACTATTACAGATATCCGTGTGAGTGTGTGCGCTTGTGTGTGTGTGTGTGTGTGTGTGTGTCTGTGTGTGTGTGAGGTGGGTGTGTGTTTCCCCCTAATAAAATCTAAACGGCTGGAGAGATTTCAATGAAACTCGGTACGTTCATAGAACTATTCCCGGCGACCTCGACCGTGCCCTTCAAATTTTGTTACGTATCACCAATCCAACATGGGTGCTGAGCGAGGTATTTCACTAGCATTCAATATCTCCGAAACTATTACAGATATCGCCCTGAAATTGTGTACGGTGATAAAGGGCACTACTAGAAGCTCACCTATGAGACTTTCAAAAACTTGGTAACTACAAAACCAACATGGCGGTCAAGAGAATTTGAGACTTTTAACAGACATTTCTTGCGATTATCTATCCAAACGTAATGAAATTTGGTACAGCAAATGTTTAAACGCATTGTAATGCACTGGAGTCTAATTTAGTTCAATTGTCAACATAACCTCAAAATGGCGGCTGTGCGAAATATTTCACTGACATTCTATATCTCCGAAACTATTACAGATATCCGTGTGTGTGTGCGTGTGTGTGTGTGTGTGTGTGAGAGAGAGGTGTGTGTGTGTGTGTGTGTGTCCCTAATAAAATCTAAACGACTGGAGCGATTTCATTGAAACTCGGTAAGTTCATAGAACTATTCCCGGCGACCTCCACCGTGCCCTTCAAATTTTGTTGCGTCTCACCAATCCAACTTGGCGGCTGTGCGAAATATTTCACTAGCATTCATTATCTCCGAAACTATTACCGATATCGCCCTGAAATTGTGTACGGTGATAAACGGCACTACTAGAAGCTCACCTATGAAACTTTCAAAAACCTGGTGACTACAAAACCAATATGGCGGTCAAGCGAATTTGAGAGTTTTAAATAGACATTTCTCGCGATTTAACTATCCTAACGTAATGAAACATGGTACAGCAAAGGTTTAAACGCATTGTAATTCCCTGGAGTCTAAATTAGTTCAATTGTTTACATAACCTCAAAATGGTGGCTGTGCGAAATATTACACTGACATTCTATATCTCCGAAACTATTACAGATATCCGTGTGAGTGTGTGTGTGTGTGATTTGTGTGTGTGTGTGTCCCTAATAAAATCTAAACGGCTGGGGCGATTTCAATGAAACTCGGTAAGTTCATAGAACTATTCCCGGCGACCTCGACCGTGCCCTTCAAATTTTGTTACGTCTCACCAATCCAACATGGCGGTTGTGCGAAATATTTCACTAGCATTCAATATCTCCGAAACTATTACCGATATCGCCCTGAAATTGTGTACGGTGATAATGGGCTCTAATAGAAGCTCACCTATGAGACTTTCAAAAACCTGGTGACCTCAAAACCAACATGGCGGTCAAGCGATTTTCAGACTTTTAAATAGACATTTCTCGCGATTTAACTATCCAAACGTAATGAAACTTGGTACAGCAAATGCTTTAACGCATTGTAATTCACTGGAGTCTAATTTAGTTCAATTGTTTGCATAACCTCAAAATGGCAGCTGTGCGAAATATTTCACTCACATTCTATTTCTCCGAAACTATTACAGATATCACCATGCAATTTTGTACGGTGATAAAGGGTACTGATACAAGTTTAACTATTGTATATTTCATAAACCTGTATAGTACAAAACGAACATGGCGACCAAGCGAATTTGAAATATATTAATAGACTTTTCTCGTGATTAAACTCTATGAGCCCAGTGAAATGTGTGAGAAATAGACATTTCTCGCGATTTAACCTTCTAAACGTATTGAAACTTGGTACAGCAAATGTTTAAACGCATTGTAATGCACTGGAGTCTAATTTAGTTCAATTGTTTACATAACCTCAAAATGGCGGCTGTGCGAAATATTTCACTGACATTCTATATCTCCGAAACTATTACAGATATCCGTGTGTGTGCGTGTGTGTGTGTGTGTGTGTGTGAGGTGCGTGTGTGTGTCCCCCTAATAAAATCTAAACGGCTGGAGCGTTTTCAATGAAACTCAGTAAGTTCATAGAACTATTCCCGGCGACCACGACCGTACCCTTCAAATTTTGTTACGTCTCACCAATACAAAATGGCGGCTGTGCGAAATATTTCACTAGCATTCAATATCTCCGAAACTATTACCGACATTGCCCTGAAACTGCGTACGGAGATAAAGGGCACTACTAGGAGCGGATCTATAAGACTTTCAAAAACCTGGTGACTACAAGACCAACATGGCGGTCAAGCGAAATTGAGACATTTAAATAGACATTTCTCGCGATTTAAATATCCAAACGTAATGAAACCTGGTACAGCAAATGTTTAAACGCATTGTAATGCACTGGAGTCTAATTTAGTTCAATTGTTTACATAACCTCAAAATGGCGGCTGTGCGAAATATTTCACCGACATTCTATATCTCCGAAACTATTACAGATATCCGTGTGTATGTGTGTGTGCGTGTGTGAGTGTGTGTGTCCGTGTGTGTGTGAGGTGCGTGTGTGTTTCCCCCTAATAAAATCTAAACGGCTGGAGCGATTTCAATGAACCTCGGTAAGTTCATAGAACTATTCCCGGCGACCTCGACCGTGCCCTTCAAATTTTGTTACGTCTCACCAATCCAACATGGCGGCTGTGCGAGATATTTCACTAGCATTCAATATCTCCGAAACTATTACCGATATCGCCCTGAAATTGTGTACGGTGATAAAGGGCACGACTAGAAGCTCACCTATGAGACTTTCAAAAACTTGGTAACTACAAAACCAACATGGCGGTCAAGCGAAATTCAGACTTTTAACATTCCTCGCGATTATCTAACCAAACGAAATGAAATTTGGTACAGCAAATGTTTAAACGCATTGTAATGCACTGGAGTCTAATTTAGTTCAATTGTTTATATAACCTCAAGATGGCGGCTGTGCGAAATATTTCACTGACATTCTATTTCTCCGAAACTATTACAAATATAATCATGCAATTTTTCACAGTGATAAAGGGTACTGATACAAGTTTATCTATTGTATATTTCATAAACCTGTATAGTACAAAACGAACATGGCGACCAAGCGAATTTGAAATATTTTAATAGACTTTTTCATGATTTAACACTATGACCGCAGTGAAATGTGTGAGAAATAGACATTTCTCGCCATTTAACTATCCAAACGTAATGAAACTTGGTACAGCTTATGTTTAAACGCATTGTAATGCACTGGAGTTTAATTTAGTTCAATTGTTTACATAACCTCAAAATGGCGGCTGTGCAAAATATTTCACTAACATTCTATATCTCCGAAACTATTACAGATATCCGTGTGTGTGTGCGTGTGTGTGTGTGTTTGTGTGTGTGTGAGGTGTGTGTGGGTGTGTCCCTAATAAAATCTAAACGTCTGGAGCGATTTCAATGAAACTCAGTAAGTTTATAGAACTATTCCCGGCGACCTCGTCCGTGCCCTTCAAATTTTGTTACGTCTCACCAATCCAACATGGCGGCTGTGCGAATTATTTCACTAGCATTCAATATCTCCGAAAGTATTACCGATATCGCTCTGAAATTGTGTACATTGATAAAGGGCTCTACTAGAAGCTCACATATGAGACTTTCAAAAACCTGGTGACTACAAAAATAACATGACGGTCAAGCGAAATTGAGACTTTTAAATAGACATTTCTCGCGATTTGACTATCCAAACGTAATGATACTTGGTACAGCAAATGTTTACCGCATTGTAATGCACTGGAGTCTAATTTAGTTCAATAGTTTACATAACCTCAAAATGGCGGCTGTGCGAAATATTTCACTGACATTCTATTTCTCCGAAGCTATTACAGATATCACCATGCAATTTTGTACGGTGATAAAGGGTACTGATACAAGTTTACCTATTGTATATTTCATACACCTGTATAGTACGAAACGAACATGACGACCAATCGAATTTGAAATATTTTAATAGACCTTTCTCGTGATTAAACTATATGAGCGCAGTGAAATGTGTGAGAAATAGACATTTCTCGCGATTTAACTATCTAAACGTATTGAAACTTGGTATAGCAAATGTTTGAACGCATTGTAATGCACTGGAGTCTAATTTAGTTCAATTGTTTACATAACCTCAAAATGGCGGCTGTGCGAAATATTTCACTGACATTCTATATCTCCAAACTATTACAGATATCCGTGTGTGTGTGCGTGTGTGTGTGTGTGAGGTGTGTGTGTGTGTCCCGCTAATAAAATCTAAACGGCAGGAGCGATTTCAATGAAACTCGGTAAGTTCATAGAACTAATCCCGGCGACCTCGACCGTGCCCTTCAAAGTTTATTACGTCTCACCAATCCAACATGGCGATTGTGCGAATTATTTCACTAGCATTCAATATCTCCGAAACTATTACCGATATCGCCCTGAAATTGTGTACGGTGATAAAGGGCACTACTAGAAGCTCACCTATGAGACTTTTAAAAACCTGGTGACTACAAAACCAACATGGCGGTCAAGCGAAATTGAGACTTTTAAGTAGACATTTCTCGCGATTTAACTATCCAAACATAATGAAACTTGGTACAGCAAATGTTTAAACGCATTGTAATTCACTGGAGTCTAATTTAGTTCAATTGTTTACATAAACTCAAAATGGCGGCTGTGCGAAATATTTCACTGACCTTCTATATCTCCGAAACTATTAAGATATCCATGTGTGTGTGCGTGTGTGTGTGCGTGTGTGTGTGTGTGTGTGAGTGTGTGTGAGAGAGAGAGAGAGAGAGAGGTGTGTGTGGGTGTGTCCCTAATAAAATCTAAACGGGTGCAGCGATTTCAATGAAACTCGGTAAGTTCACAGAATTATTCCCGGCGACCTCGACCGTGCCCTTCAAATTTTGATACGTCTCACCAATCCAACATGGCGGCTGTGCGAAATATTTCACTAGCATTCAATATCTCCGAAACTATTACTGATATCGCCCTGAAATTTTGTACGGTGATAAAGGCCTCTACTAGATCTACTAGAAGCTCACCTATGAGACTTTCAAAAACCTGGTGACTACAAAACCAACATGGCGGTGAAGCGAAATTGAGACTTTTAAATAGACATTTCTCGCGATTTAACTATCCAAACGTAATGAAACTTGGTACAGCAAATGTTTAAACGCATTGTAATGCACTGGAGTCTAATTTAGTTCAATTGTTTACGTAACCTCAAAATGGCGGCTGTGCGAAATATTTCACTGACATTCGATATCTCCGAAACTATTACAGATACCATCATGCAATTTTGTACGGTGATAAAGGGTACTGATTAATGTTTACATATTGTATATTTCATAAACCTGTATAGTACAAAACGAACATGGTGACCAAGCGAATTTGAAATATTTTAATAGACTTTTTCGTGATTTAACTCTATGAGCGCAGTGAAATGTGTGAGAAATAGATTTTTCTCGCGATTTAACTATCCTAACGTAATGAAATTTGGTACAGCAAATGTTTAAACGCATTGTAATTCCCTGGAGTCTAATTTAGTTCGATTGTTTACATAACCTCATAATGGCAGTTGTGCGAAATATTTCACTGACATTCTATATCTCCGAAACTATTACAGATAACTGTGTGTGTGTGCGTGTGTGTGTGTGTGTGTGTGTGTGTGAAGTGCGTGTGCGTTTCCCCCTAATAAAATCTAAACGGCTGGAGCGATGTCAATGAAACTCGGTAAGTTCATAGAACTATCCCCGGCGTCCTCGACCGTGCCCTTCAAATTTTGTTGCGTCTCACCAATCCAACATGGCGGCTGTGCGAAATATTTCACTAGCCTTCAATATCTCCGAAACTCTTACCGATATTGCCCTGAAATTGTGTACGGTGATAAAGGCCTCTACTGGAAGCTCACCTATGAGACTTTCAAAAACCTGGTGACTACAAAACCAACATGGCGGTCAAGCGAAATTGAGACATTTAAATAGACATTTCTCGCGATTTAACTATCCAAACGTAATGAATATTGGTACAGCAATTGTCTAAACGCATTGTAATGCACTGGAGTCTAATTTAGTTCAATTGTTTACATAGCCTCAAAATGGCGGCTGTGCGAAATATTTCACTGACATTCTATTTCTCCGAAACTATTACAGATACCATCATGCAATTTTGTACGGTGATAAAGGGTACTGATACAAGTTTACCTATTGTATATTTCATACACCTGTATAGTACGAAACGAACATGGCAACCAAGCGAATTTGAAATATTTTAATACACTTTTCTCGTGATTAAACTCTATGAGCGCAGTGAAATGTGTGAGAAATAGACATTTCTCGCGATTTAACTATCTAAACGTATTGAAACTTGGTACAGCATATGTTTAAACGCATTGTAATGCACTGGAGTCTAATTTAGTTCAATTGTTTACATAACCTCAAAATGGCGGCTGTGCGAAATATTTCACTGACATTCTATATCTCCGAAACTATTACAGATATCCGTGTGTGTGTGCGTGTGTGTGTGTGAGGTGTGTGTGTGTCCCCCCCTAATAAAATCTAAACGGCAGGAGCGATTTCAATGAAACTCGGTAAGTTCATAGAACTAATCCCGGCGACCTCGACCGTGCCCTTCAAAGTTTATTACGTCTCACCAATCCAACATGGCGATTGTGCGAATTATTTCACTAGCATTCAATATCTCCGAAACTATTACCGATATCGCCCTGAAATTGTGTACGGTGATAAAGAGCACTACTAGAAGCTCACCTATGAGACTTTTAAAAACCTGGTGACTACAAAACCAACATGGCGGTCAAGCGAAATTGAGACTTTTAAATAGACATTTCTCGCGATTTAACTATCCAAACATAATGAAACTTGGTACAGCAAATGTTTAAACGCATTGTAATGCACTGGAGTCTAATTTAGTTCAATTGTTTACATAAACTCAAAATGGCGGCTGTGCGAAATATTTCACTGACCTTCTATATCTCCGAAACTATTAAGATATCCATGTGTGTGTGCGTGTGTGTGTGTGTGTGTGTGAGTGTGTGTGAGAGAGAGAGAGAGGTGTGTGTGTGTGTGTCCCTAATAAAATCTAAACGGGTTCAGCGATTTCAATGAAACTCGGTAAGTTCACAGAATTATTCCCGGCGACCTCGACCGTGCCCATCAAATTTTGATACGTCTCACCAATCCAACATGGCGGCTGTGCGAAATATTTCACTAGCATTCAATATCTCCGAAACTATTACTGATATCGCCCTGAAATTTTGTACGGTGATAAAGCCCTCTACTAGATCTACTAGAAGCTCACCTATGAGACTTTCAAAAATCTGGTGACTACAAAACCAACAGGGCGGTGAAGCGAAATTGAGACTTTTAAATAGACATTTCTCGCGATTTAACTATCCAAACGTAATGAAACTTGGTACAGCAAATGTTTAAACGCATTGTAATGCACTGGAGTCTAATTTAGTTCAATTGTTTACGTAACCTCAAAATGGCGGCTGTGCGAAATATTTCACTGACATTCGATATCTCCGAAACTATTACAGATACCATCATGCAATTTTGTACGGTGATAAAAGGTATTGATTAATGTTTACCTATTGTATATTTCATAAACCTGTATAGTACAAAACGAACATGGTGACCAAGCGAATTTGAAATATTTTAATAGACTTTTTCGTGATTTAACTCTATGAGCGCAGTGAAATGTGTGAGAAATAGACATTTCTCGCGATTTAACTATCCTAACGTAATGAAATTTGGTACAGCAAATGTTTAAACGCATTGTAATTCCCTGGAGTCTAATTTAGTTCGATTGTTTACATAACCTCATAATGGCAGTTGTGCGAAATATTTCACTGACATTCTATATCTCCGAAACTATTACAGATAACTGTGTGTGTGTGCGTGTGTGTGTGTGTGTGTGTGTGTGTGTGTGTGTGAGGTGCGTGTGGGTTTCACCCTAATAAAATCTAAACGGCTGGAGCGATTTCAATGAAACTCGGTAAGTTCATAGAACTATTCCCGGCGTCCTCGACCGTGCCCTTCGAATTTTGTTGCGTCTCACCAATCCAACATGGCGGCTGTGCGAAATATTTCACTAGCCTTCAATATCTCCGAAACTATTACCGATATTGCCCTGAAATTGTGTACGGTGATAAAGGCCTCTACTAGAAGCTAACCTATGAGACTTTCAAAAACCTGGTGACTACAAATCCAACATGGCCGTCAAGCGAAATTGAGACATTTAAATAGACATTTCTCGCGATTTAACTATCCAAACGTAATGAATATTGGTACAGCAATTGTCTAAACGCATTGTAATGCACTGGAGTCTAATTTAGTTCAATTGTTTACATAGCCTCAAAATGGCGGCTGTGCGAAATATTTCAGTGACATTCTATTTCTCCGAAACTATTACAGATATCATCATGCAATTTTGTACGGTGATAAAGGGTACTGATACAAGTTTACCTATTGTATATTTCATACACCTGTATAGTACGAAACGAACATGGCAACCAAGCGAATTTGAAATATTTTAATAGACTTTTCTCGTGATTAAACTCTATGAGCGCAGTGAAATGTGTGAGAAATAGACATTTCTCGCGATTTAACTATCTAAACGTATTGAAACTTGGTACAGCATATGTTTAAACGCATTGTAATACACTGGAGTCTAATTTAGTTCAATTGTTTACATAACCTCAAAATGGCGGCTGTGCGAAATATTTCACTGACATTCTATATCTCCGAAACTATTACAGATATCCGTGTGTGTGTGCGTGTGTGTGTGTGAGGTGTGTGTGTGTGTCCCCTAATAAAATCTAAACGGCAGGAGCGATTTCAATGAAACTCGGTAAGTTCATAGAACTAATCCCGGCGACCTCGACCGTGCCCTTCAAAGTTTATTACGTCTCACCAATCCAACATGGCGATTGTGCGAATTATTTCACTAGCATTCAATATCTCCGAAACTATTACCGATATCGCCCTGAAATTGTGTACGGTGATAAAGGGCACTACTAGAAGCTCACCTATGAGACTTTTAAAAACCTGGTGACTACAAAACCAACATGGCGGTCAAGCGAAATTGAGACTTTTAAATAGACATTTCTCGCGATTTAACTATCCAAACATAATGAAACTTGGTACAGCAAATGTTTAAACGCATTGTAATGCACTGGAGTCTAATTTAGTTCAATTGTTTACATAAACTCAAAATGGCGGCTGTGCGAAATATTTCACTGACCTTCTATATCTCCGAAAGTATTAAGATATCCATGTGTGTGTGCGTGTGTGTGTGTGTGTGTGTGAGTGTGTGTGAGAGAGAGAGAGAGGTGTGTGTGTGTGTGTCCCTAATAAAATCTAAACGGGTTCAGCGATTTCAATGAAACTCGGTAAGTTCACAGAATTATTCCCGGCGACCTCGACCGTGCCCATCAAATTTTGATACGTCTCACCAATCCAACATGGCGGCTGTGCGAAATATTTCACTAGCATTCAATATCTCCGAAACTATTACTGATATCGCCCTGAAATTTTGTACGGTGATAAAGCCCTCTACTAGATCTACTAGAAGCTCACCTATGAGACTTTCAAAAATCTGGTGACTACAAAACCAACAGGGCGGTGAAGCGAAATTGAGACTTTTAAATAGACATTTCTCGCGATTTAACTATCCAAACGTAATGAAACTTGGTACAGCAAATGTTTAAACGCATTGTAATGCACTGGAGTCTAATTTAGTTCAATTGTTTACGTAACCTCAAAATGGCGGCTGTGTGAAATATTTCACTGACATTCGATATCTCCGAAACTATTACAGATACCATCATGCAATTTTGTACGGTGATAAAGGGTACTGATTAATGTTTACCTATTGTATATTTCATAAACCTGTATAGTACAAAACGAACATGGTGACCAAGCGAATTTGAAATATTTTAATAGACTTTTTCGTGATTTAACTCTATGAGCGCAGTGAAATGTGTGAGAAATAGACATTTCTCGCGATTTAACTATCCTAACGTAATGAAATTTGGTACAGCAAATGTTTAAACGCATTGTAATTCCCTGGAGTCTAATTTAGTTCGATTGTTTACATAACCTCATAATGGCAGTTGTGCGAATTATTTCACTGACATTCTATATCTCCGAAACTATTACAGATAACTGTGTGTGTGTGCGTGTGTGTGTGTGTGTGTGTGTGTGTGCGTGTGTGTGTGTGTGTGAGGTGCGTGTGTGTTTCCCCCTAATAAAATCTAAACGGCTGGAGCGATTTCAATGAAACTCGGTAAGTTCATAGAACTATTCCCGGCGTCCTCGACCGTGCCCTTCAAATTTTGTTGCGTCTCACCAATCCAACATGGCGGCTGTGCGAAATATTTCACTAGCCTTCAATATCTCCGAAACTCTTACCGATATTGCCCTGAAATTGTGTACGGTGATAAAGGCCTCTACTGGAAGCTCACCTATGAGACTTTCAAAAACCTGGTGACTACAAAACCAACATGGCGGTCAAGCGAAATTGAGACATTTAAATAGACATTTCTCGCGATTTAACTATCCAAACGTAATGAATATTGGTACAGCAATTGTCTAAACGCATTGTAATGCACTGGAGTCTAATTTAGTTCAATTGTTTACATAGCTGCAAAATGGCGGCTGTGCGAAATATTTCACTGACATTCTATTTCTCCGAAACTATTACAGATACCATCATGCAATTTTGTACGGTGATAAAGGGTACTGATACAAGTTTACCTATTGTATATTTCATACACCTGTATAGTACGAAACGAACATGGCAACCAAGCGAATTTGAAATATTTTAATACACTTTTCTCGTGATTAAACTCTATGAGCGCAGTGAAATGTGTGAGAAATAGACATTTCTCGCGATTTAACTATCTAAACGTATTGAAACTTGGTACAGCATATGTTTAAACGCATTGTAATGCACTGGAGTCTAATTTAGTTCAATTGTTTACATAACCTCAAAATGGCGGCTGTGCGAAATATTTCACTGACATTCTATATCTCCGAAACTATTACAGATATCCGTGTGTGTGTGCGTGTGTGTGTGTGAGGTGTGTGTGTGTCCCCCCCTAATAAAATCTAAACGGCAGGAGCGATTTCAATGAAACTCGGTAAGTTCATAGAACTAATCCCGGCGACCTCGACCGTGCCCTTCAAAGTTTATTACGTCTCACCAATCCAACATGGCGATTGTGCGAATTATTTCACTAGCATTCAATATCTCCGAAACTATTACCGATATCGCCCTGAAATTGTGTACGGTGATAAAGAGCACTACTAGAAGCTCACCTATGAGACTTTTAAAAACCTGGTGACTACAAAACCAACATGGCGGTCAAGCGAAATTGAGACTTTTAAATAGACATTTCTCGCGATTTAACTATCCAAACATAATGAAACTTGGTACAGCAAATGTTTAAACGCATTGTAATGCACTGGAGTCTAATTTAGTTCAATTGTTTACATAAACTCAAAATGGCGGCTGTGCGAAATATTTCACTGACCTTCTATATCTCCGAAAGTATTAAGATATCCATGTGTGTGTGCGTGTGTGTGTGTGTGTGTGTGAGTGTGTGTGAGAGAGAGAGAGAGGTGTGTGTGTGTGTGTCCCTAATAAAATCTAAACGGGTTCAGCGATTTCAATGAAACTCGGTAAGTTCACAGAATTATTCCCGGCGACCTCGACCGTGCCCATCAAATTTTGATACGTCTCACCAATCCAACATGGCGGCTGTGCGAAATATTTCACTAGCATTCAATATCTCCGAAACTATTACTGATATCGCCCTGAAATTTTGTACGGTGATAAAGCCCTCTACTAGATCTACTAGAAGCTCACCTATGAGACTTTCAAAAATCTGGTGACTACAAAACCAACAGGGCGGTGAAGCGAAATTGAGACTTTTAAATAGACATTTCTCGCGATTTAACTATCCAAACGTAATGAAACTTGGTACAGCAAATGTTTAAACGCATTGTAATGCACTGGAGTCTAATTTAGTTCAATTGTTTACGTAACCTCAAAATGGCGGCTGTGTGAAATATTTCACTGACATTCGATATCTCCGAAACTATTACAGATACCATCATGCAATTTTGTACGGTGATAAAGGGTACTGATTAATGTTTACCTATTGTATATTTCATAAACCTGTATAGTACAAAACGAACATGGTGACCAAGCGAATTTGAAATATTTTAATAGACTTTTTCGTGATTTAACTCTATGAGCGCAGTGAAATGTGTGAGAAATAGACATTTCTCGCGATTTAACTATCCTAACGTAATGAAATTTGGTACAGCAAATGTTTAAACGCATTGTAATTCCCTGGAGTCTAATTTAGTTCGATTGTTTACATAACCTCATAATGGCAGTTGTGCGAATTATTTCACTGACATTCTATATCTCCGAAACTATTACAGATAACTGTGTGTGTGTGCGTGTGTGTGTGTGTGTGTGTGTGCGTGTGTGTGTGTGTGTGAGGTGCGTGTGTGTTTCCCCCTAATAAAATCTAAACGGCTGGAGCGATTTCAATGAAACTCGGTAAGTTCATAGAACTATTCCCGGCGTCCTCGACCGTGCCCTTCAAATTTTGTTGCGTCTCACCAATCCAACATGGCGGCTGTGCGAAATATTTCACTAGCCTTCAATATCTCCGAAACTCTTACCGATATTGCCCTGAAATTGTGTACGGTGATAAAGGCCTCTACTGGAAGCTCACCTATGAGACTTTCAAAAACCTGGTGACTACAAAACCAACATGGCGGTCAAGCGAAATTGAGACATTTAAATAGACATTTCTCGCGATTTAACTATCCAAACGTAATGAATATTGGTACAGCAATTGTCTAAACGCATTGTAATGCACTGGAGTCTAATTTAGTTCAATTGTTTACATAGCTGCAAAATGGCGGCTGTGCGAAATATTTCACTGACATTCTATTTCTCCGAAACTATTACAGATACCATCATGCAATTTTGTACGGTGATAAAGGGTACTGATACAAGTTTACCTATTGTATATTTCATACACCTGTATAGTACGAAACGAACATGGCAACCAAGCGAATTTGAAATATTTTAATACACTTTTCTCGTGATTAAACTCTATGAGCGCAGTGAAATGTGTGAGAAATAGACATTTCTCGCGATTTAACTATCTAAACGTATTGAAACTTGGTACAGCATATGTTTAAACGCATTGTAATGCACTGGAGTCTAATTTAGTTCAATTGTTTACATAACCTCAAAATGGCGGCTGTGCGAAATATTTCACTGACATTCTATATCTCCGAAACTATTACAGATATCCGTGTGTGTGTGCGTGTGTGTGTGTGAGGTGTGTGTGTGTCCCCCCCTAATAAAATCTAAACGGCAGGAGCGATTTCAATGAAACTCGGTAAGTTCATAGAACTAATCCCGGCGACCTCGACCGTGCCCTTCAAAGTTTATTACGTCTCACCAATCCAACATGGCGATTGTGCGAATTATTTCACTAGCATTCAATATCTCCGAAACTATTACCGATATCGCCCTGAAATTGTGTACGGTGATAAAGAGCACTACTAGAAGCTCACCTATGAGACTTTTAAAAACCTGGTGACTACAAAACCAACATGGCGGTCAAGCGAAATTGAGACTTTTAAATAGACATTTCTCGCGATTTAACTATCCAAACATAATGAAACTTGGTACAGCAAATGTTTAAACGCATTGTAATGCACTGGAGTCTAATTTAGTTCAATTGTTTACATAAACTCAAAATGGCGGCTGTGCGAAATATTTCACTGACCTTCTATATCTCCGAAAGTATTAAGATATCCATGTGTGTGTGCGTGTGTGTGTGTGTGTGTGTGAGTGTGTGTGAGAGAGAGAGAGAGGTGTGTGTGTGTGTGTCCCTAATAAAATCTAAACGGGTTCAGCGATTTCAATGAAACTCGGTAAGTTCACAGAATTATTCCCGGCGACCTCGACCGTGCCCATCAAATTTTGATACGTCTCACCAATCCAACATGGCGGCTGTGCGAAATATTTCACTAGCATTCAATATCTCCGAAACTATTACTGATATCGCCCTGAAATTTTGTACGGTGATAAAGCCCTCTACTAGATCTACTAGAAGCTCACCTATGAGACTTTCAAAAATCTGGTGACTACAAAACCAACAGGGCGGTGAAGCGAAATTGAGACTTTTAAATAGACATTTCTCGCGATTTAACTATCCAAACGTAATGAAACTTGGTACAGCAAATGTTTAAACGCATTGTAATGCACTGGAGTCTAATTTATTTCAATTGTTTACGTAACCTCAAAATGGCGGCTGTGTGAAATATTTCACTGACATTCGATATCTCCGAAACTATTACAGATACCATCATGCAATTTTGTACGGTGATAAAGGGTACTGATTAATGTTTACCTATTGTATATTTCATAAACCTGTATGGTACAAAACGAACATGGTGACCAAGCGAATTTGAAATATTTTAATAGACTTTTTCGTGATTTAACTCTATGAGCGCAGTGAAATGTGTGAGAAATAGACATTTCTCGCGATTTAACTATCCTAACGTAATGAAATTTGGTACAGCAAATGTTTAAACGCATTGTAATTCCCTGGAGTCTAATTTAGTTCGATTGTTTACATAACCTCATAATGGCAGTTGTGCGAAATATTTCACTGACATTCTATATCTCCGAAACTATTACAGATAACTGTGTGTGTGTGCGTGTGTGTGTGTGTGTGTGTGTGTGTGTGTGTGCGTGTGTGTGTGTGAGGTGCGTGTGTGTTTCCCCCTAATAAAATCTAAACGGCTGGAGCGATTTCAATGAAACTCGGTAAGTTCATAGAACTATTCCCGGCGTCCTCGACCGTGCCCTTCAAATTTTGTTGCGTCTCACCAATCCAACATGGCGGCTGTGCGAAATATTTCACTAGCCTTCAATATCTCCGAAACTCTTACCGATATTGCCCTGAAATTGTGTACGGTGATAAAGGCCTCTACTGGAAGCTCACCTATGAGACTTTCAAAAACCTGGTGACTACAAAACCAACATGGCGGTCAAGCGAAATTGAGACATTTAAATAGACATTTCTCGCGATTTAACTATCCAAACGTAATGAATATTGGTACAGCAATTGTCTAAACGCATTGTAATGCACTGGAGTCTAATTTAGTTCAATTGTTTACATAGCCTCAAAATGGCGGCTGTGCGAAATATTTCACTGACATTCTATTTCTCCGAAACTATTACAGATACCATCATGCAATTTTGTACGGTGATAAAGGGTACTGATACAAGTTTACCTATTGTATATTTCATACACCTGTATAGTACGAAACGAACATGGCAACCAAGCGAATTTGAAATATTTTAATACACTTTTCTCGTGATTAAACTCTATGAGCGCAGTGAAATGTGTGAGAAATAGACATTTCTCGCGATTTAACTATCTAAACGTATTGAAACTTGGTACAGCATATGTTTAAACGCATTGTAATGCACTGGAGTCTAATTTAGTTCAATTGTTTACATAACCTCAAAATGGTGTGTGCGTGTGTGTGTGTGTGTGTGTGTGTGTGTGTGAGGTGCGTGTGCGTTTCACCCTAATAAAATCTAAACGGCTGGAGCGATTTCAATGAAACTCGGTAAGTTCATAGAAATATTCCCGGCGTCCTCGACCGTGCCCTTCGAATTTTGTTGCGTCTCACCAATCCAACATCGCGGCTGTGCGAAATATTTCACTAGCCTTCAATATCTCCGAAACTATTACCGATATTGCCCTGAAATTGTGTACGGTGATAAAGGCCTCTACTAGAAGCTCACCTATGAGACTTTCAAAAACCTGGTGACTACAAATCCAACATGGCGGTCAAGCGAAATTGAGACTTTAAAATAGACATTTCTCGCGATTTAACTATCCAAACGTAATGAAAATTGGTACAGCAAATGTTTAAACGCATTGTAATGCACTGGAGTCTAATTTAGTTCAATTGTTTACATAGCCTCAAAATGGCGGCTGTGTGAAATATTTCACTGACATTCTATTTCTCCAAAACTATTACAGATATCATCATGCAATTTTGTACGGTAATAAAGGGTACTGATTAATGTTTACCTATTGTATATTTCATAAACCTGTATAGTACAAAACGAACATGGTGACCAAGCGAATTTGAAATATTTTAATAGACTTCTTCGTGATTTAACTCTATGAGCGCAGTGAAATGTGTGAGAAATAGACATTTCTCGCGATTTAACTATCCTAACGTAATTAAATTTGGTACAGCATATGTTTAAACGCATTGTAATTCCCTGGAGTCTAATTTATTTCGATTGTTTACATAACCACAAAATGGCAGTTGAGACTTTAAAATAGACATTTCTCGCGATTTAACTATCCAAACGTAATGAAAATTGGTACAGCAAATGTTTAAACGCATTGTAATGCACTGGAGTCTAATTTAGTTCAATTGTTTACATAGCCTCAAAATGGCGGCTGTGTGAAATATTTCACTGACATTCTATTTCTCCAAAACTATTACAGATATCATCATGCAATTTTGTACGGTGATAAAGGGTACTGATTAATGTTTACCTATTGTATATTTCATAAACCTGTATAGTACAAAACGAACATGGTGACCAAGCGAATTTGAAATATTTTAATAGACTTTTTCGTGATTTAACTCTATGAGCGCAGTGAAATGTGTGAGAAATAGACATTTCTCGCGATTTAACTATCCTAACGTAATTAAATTTGGTACAGCATATGTTTAAACGCATTGTAATTCCCTGGAGTCTAATTTAGTTCGATTGTTTACATAACCACAAAATGGCAGTTGTGCGAAATATTTCACTGACATTCTATATCTCCGAAACTATTACAGATAACTGTGTGTGTGTGCGTGTGTGTGTGTGTGTGTTTGTGTGAGGTGCGTGTGTGTTTCCCCCTAATAGAATCTAAACGGCTAGAGCGATTTCAATGAAACTCGGTAAGTTCATAGAACTATTCCCGGCGTCCTCGACCGTGCCCTTCAAATTTTGTTGCGTCTCACCAATCCAACATGGCGGCTGTGCGAAATATTTCACTAGCCTTCAATATCTCCGAAACTATTACCGATATTGCCCTGAAATTGTGTACGGTGATAAAGGCCTCTACTAGAAGCTCACCTATGAGACTTTCAAAAACCTGGTGACTACAAATCCAACATGGCGGTCAAGCGAAATTGAGACTTTAAAATAGACATTTCTCGCGATTTAACTATCCAAACGTAATGAAAATTGGTACAGCAAATGTTTAAACGCATTGTAATGCACTGGAGTGTAATTTAGTTCAATTGTTTACATAGCCTCAAAATGGCGGCTGTGTGAAATATTTCACTGACATTCTATTTCTCCAAAACTATTACAGATATCATCATGCAATTTTGTACGGTGATAAAGGGTACTGATTAATGTTTACCTATTGTATATTTCATAAACCTGTATAGTACAAAACGAACATGGTGACCAAGCGAATTTGAAATATTTTAATAGACTTTTTCGTGATTTAACTCTATGAGCGCAGTGAAATGTGTGAGAAATAGACATTTCTCGCGATTTAACTATCCTAACGTAATTAAATTTGGTACAGCATATGTTTAAACGCATTGTAATTCCCTGGAGTCTAATTTAGTTCGATTGTTTACATAACCACAAAATGGCAGTTGTGCGAAATATTTCACTGACATTCTATATCTCCGAAACTATTACAGATAACTGTGTGTGTGTGCGTGTGTGTGTGTGTGTGTTTGTGTGAGGTGCGTGTGTGTTTCCCCCTAATAGAATCTAAACGGCTAGAGCGATTTCAATGAAACTCGGTAAGTTCATAGAACTATTCCCGGCGTCCTCGACCGTGCCCTTCAAATTTTGTTGCGTCTCACCAATCCAACATGGCGGCTGTGCGAAATATTTCACTAGCCTTCAATATCTCCGAAACTATTACCGATATTGCCCTGAAATTGTGTACGGTGATAAAGGCCTCTACTGGAAGCTCACCTATGAGACTTTCAAAAACCTGGTGACTACAAAACCAACATGGCGGTCAATCGAAATTGAGACATTTAAATAGACATTTCTCGCGATTTAACTATCCAAACGTAATGAAAATTGGTACAGCAAATGTTTAAACGCATTGTAATGCACTGGAGTCTAATTTAGTTCAATTGTTTACATAGCCTCAAAATGGCGGCTGTGCGAAATATTTCACTGACATTCTATTTCTCCGAAACTATTACAGATATCATCATGCAATTTTGTACGGTGATAAAGGGTACTGATACAAATTTACCTATTGTATATTTCATACACCTGTATAGTACGAAACGAACATGGCGACCAAGCGAATTTGAAATATTTTAATTGACTTTTCTCGTGATTAAACTCTATGAGCGCAGTGAAATGTGTGAGAAATAGACATTTCTCGCGATTTAACTATCTAAACGTATTGAAACTTGGTACAGCAAATGTTTAAACGCATTGTAATGCACTGGAGTCTAATTTAGTTCAATTGTTTACATAACCTCAAAATGGCGGCTGTGCGAAATATTTCACTGACATTCTATTTCTCCGAAACTATTACAGATATCCGTGTGTGTGTGCGTGTGTATGTGTGAGGTGTGTGTGTGTCCCCCCCTAATAAAATCTAAACGGCAGGAGGGATTTCAATGAAACTCGGTAAGTTCACAGAATTATTCCCGGCGACCTCGAAAGTGCCCTTCAAATTTTGATACGTCTCACCAATCCAACATGGCGGCTGTGCGAAATATTTCACTAGCATTCAATATCTCCGAAACTATTACTGATATCGCCCTGAAATTTTGTACGGTGATAAAGGCCTCTACTAGATCTACTAGAAGCTCACCTATGAGACTTTCAAAAACCTGGTGACTACAAAACCAACATGGCGGTGAAGCCAAATTGAGACTTTTAAATAGACATTTCTCGCGATTTAACTATCCAAACGTAATGAAACTTGGTACAGCAAATGTTTAAACGCATTGTAATGCACTGGAGTCTAATTTAGTTCAATTGTTCACGTAACCTCAAAATGGCGGCTGTGCGAAATATTTCACTGATATTCGATATCTCCGAAACCATTACAGATACCATCATGCAATTTCGTACGGTGATAAAGGGTACTGATTAATGTTTACCTATTGTATATCTCATAAACCTGTATAGTACAAAACGAACATAGTGACCAAGAGAATTTGAAATATTTTAATAGACTTTTTCGTGATTTAACTCTATGAGCGCAGTGAAATGTGTGAGAAATAGACATTTCTCGCGATTTAACTATCCTAACGTAATGAAATTTGGTACAGCAAATGTTTAAACGCATTGTAATTCCCTGGAGTCTAATTTAGTTCGATTGTTTACATAACCTCATAATGGCAGTTGTGCGAAATATTTCACTGACATTCTATATCTCCGAAACTATTACAGATAACTGTGTGTGTGTGCGTGTGTGTGTGTGTGTGTGTGTGTGTGAGGTGCGTGTGCGTTTCCCCCTAATAAAATCTAAACGGCTGGAGCGATTTCAATGAAACTCGGTAAGTTCATAGAACTATTCCCGGCGTCCTCGACGTGCCTTTCAAATTTTGTTGCGTCTCACCAATCCAACATGGCGGCTGTGCGAAATATTTTACTAGCCTTCAATATCTCCGAAACTATTACCGATATTGCCCTGAAATTGTGTACGGTGATAAAGGCCTCTACTAGAAGCTCACCTATGAGACTTTCAAAAACCTGGTGACTACAAATCCAACATGGCGGTCAAGCGAAATTGAGACTTTTAAGTAGACATTTCTCGCGATTTAACTATTCAAACGTAATGAAAATTGGTACAGCAAATGTTTAAACGCATTGTAATGCACTGGAGTCTAATTTAGTTCAATTGTTTACATAGCCTCAAAATGGCGGCTGTGTGAAATATTTCACTGACATTCTATTTCTCCAAAACTAAAACAGATATCATCATGCAATTTTGTACGGTGATAAAGGGTACTGATACAAGTTTACCTATTGTATATTTCATACACCTGTATAGTACGAAATGAACATGGCGACCAAGCGAATTTGAAATATTTTAATAGACTTTTTCGTGATTTAACACTATGAGCGCAGTGAAATGTGTGAGAAATAGACATTTCTCGCGATTTAACTATCTAAACGTATTGAAACTTGGTACAGCAAATGTTTAAACGCATTGTAATGCACTGGAGTCTAATTTAGTTCAATTGTTTACATAACCTCAAAATGGCGGCTGTGCGAAATATTTCACTGACATTCTATTTCTCCGAAACTATTACAGATATCCGTGTGTGTGTGCGTGTGTATGTGTGAGGTGTGTGTGTGTCCCCCCCTAATAAAATCTAAACGGCAGGAGGGATTTCAATGAAACTCGGTAAGTTCACAGAATTATTCCCGGCGACCTCGAAAGTGCCCTTCAAATTTTGATACGTCTCACCAATCCAACATGGCGGCTGTGCGAAATATTTCACTAGCATTCAATATCTCCGAAACTATTACTGATATCGCCCTGAAATTTTGTACGGTGATAAAGGCCTCTACTAGATCTACTAGAAGCTCACCTATGAGACTTTCAAAAACCTGGTGACTACAAAACCAACATGGCGGTGAAGCCAAATTGAGACTTTTAAATAGACATTTCTCGCGATTTAACTATCCAAACGTAATGAAACTTGGTACAGCAAATGTTTAAACGCATTGTAATGCACTGGAGTCTAATTTAGTTCAATTGTTCACGTAACCTCAAAATGGCGGCTGTGCGAAATATTTCACTGATATTCGATATCTCCGAAACCATTACAGATACCATCATGCAATTTCGTACGGTGATAAAGGGTACTGATTAATGTTTACCTATTGTATATCTCATAAACCTGTATAGTACAAAACGAACATAGTGACCAAGAGAATTTGAAATATTTTAATAGACTTTTTCGTGATTTAACTCTATGAGCGCAGTGAAATGTGTGAGAAATAGACATTTCTCGCGATTTAACTATCCTAACGTAATGAAATTTGGTACAGCAAATGTTTAAACGCATTGTAATTCCCTGGAGTCTAATTTAGTTCGATTGTTTACATAACCTCATAATGGCAGTTGTGCGAAATATTTCACTGACATTCTATATCTCCGAAACTATTACAGATAACTGTGTGTGTGTGCGTGTGTGTGTGTGTGTGTGTGTGTGTGTGTGAGGTGCGTGTGCGTTTCCCCCTAATAAAATCTAAACGGCTGGAGCGATTTCAATGAAACTCGGTAAGTTCATAGAACTATTCCCGGCGTCCTCGACGTGCCTTTCAAATTTTGTTGCGTCTCACCAATCCAACATGGCGGCTGTGCGAAATATTTTACTAGCCTTCAATATCTCCGAAACTATTACCGATATTGCCCTGAAATTGTGTACGGTGATAAAGGCCTCTACTAGAAGCTCACCTATGAGACTTTCAAAAACCTGGTGACTACAAATCCAACATGGCGGTCAAGCGAAATTGAGACTTTTAAATAGACATTTCTCGCGATTTAACTATTCAAACGTAATGAAAATTGGTACAGCAAATGTTTAAACGCATTGTAATGCACTGGAGTCTAATTTAGTTCAATTGTTTACATAGCCTCAAAATGGCGGCTGTGTGAAATATTTCACTGACATTCTATTTCTCCAAAACTAAAACAGATATCATCATGCAATTTTGTACGGTGATAAAGGGTACTGATACAAGTTTACCTATTGTATATTTCATACACCTGTATAGTACGAAATGAACATGGCGACCAAGCGAATTTGAAATATTTTAATAGACTTTTTCGTGATTTAACACTATGAGCGCAGTGAAATGTGTGAGAAATAGACATTTCTCGCCATTTAACTATCCAAACGTAATGAAACTTGGTACAGCTTATGTTTAAACGCATTGTAATGCACTGGAGTTTAATTTAGTTCAATTGTTTACATAACCTCAAAATGGCGGCTGTGCAAAATATTTCACTGACATTCTATATCTCCGAAACTATTACAGATATCCGTGTGTGTGTGCGTGTGTGTGAGTTTGTGTGTGTGTGAGGTGTGTGTGTGTGTGTGTGTCCCTAATAAAATCTAAACGGCTGGAGCGATTTCAATGAAACTCAGTAAGTTCATAGAACTATTCCCGGCGATCTCGACCGTGCCCTTCAAATTTTGTTACGTCTCACCAATCCAACATGGCGGCTGTGCGAATTATTTCACTAGCTTTCAATATCTCCGAAAGTATTACCGATATCGCTCTGAAATTGTGTACATTGATAAAGGGCTCTACTAGAAGCTCACATATGAGACTTTCAAAAACCTGGTGACTACAAAACCAACATGACGGTCAAGCGAAATTGAGACTTTTAAATAGACATTTCTCGCGATTTGACTATCCAAACGTAATGAAACTTGGTACAGCAAATGTTTAAACGCATTGTAATGCACTGGAGTCTAATTTAGTTCAATTGTTTACATAACTTGAAAATGGAGGCTGTGCGAAATATTTCACTGACATTCTATTTCTCCGAAGCTATTACAGATATCACCATGCAATTTTGTACGGTGATAAAGGGTACTGATACAAGATTACCTATTGTATATTTCATAAACCTGTATAGTACAAAACGAACATGGCGACCAAGCGAATATGAAATATTTTAATAGACTTTTCTCGTGATTTAACTCTATGAGCGCAGTGAAATGTGTGAGAAATATACATTTTTCGCGATTTAACTATCTAAAAGTATTGAAACTTGGTACAGCAAATGTTTAAACGCATTGTAATGCACTGGAGTCTAATTTAGTTCAATTGTTTACATAACCTCAAAATGGCGGCTGTGCGAAATATTTCACTGACATTCTATATCTCCGAAACTATTACAGATATCCGTGTGTGTGTGCGTGTGTGTGTGTGTGAGGTGCGTGTAGGTGTCTCCGTAATAAAATCTAAATGGCTGCAGCGATTTCAATGAACCTCGGTAAGTTCATAGAACTATTCCCGGCGACCTCGACCGTGCCCTTCAAATTTTGTTACGTCTCACCAATCCAACATGGCGGCTGTTAGAAATATTTCACTAGCATTCAATATTTCCGTAACTATTACCGATATCGCCCTGAAATTGTGTACGGTGATAAAGGGCACTACTAGAAGCTCACCTATGAGACTTTTAAAACCTGGTGACTACAAAACCAACATGGCGGTCAAGCGAAATTGAGACTTTTAAATAGACATTTCTCGCGATTTAACAATCCAAACGTAATGAAACTTGGTACAGCAAATGTTTAAACGCATTGTAATGCACTGGAGTCTAATTTAGTTCAATTGTTTACATAGCCTCAAAATGGCGGCTGTGCGAAATATTTCACTGACATTCTACATCTCCGAAACTATTACAGATATCATCATGCAATTTTGTACGGTGATAAAGGGTACTGATACAAGTTTACCTATTTTATATTTCATAAACCTGTATAGTACAAAACGAACATGGCGACCAAGCGAATTTGAAATATTTTAATAGACTTTTTCGTGATTTAATTCTATGAGCGCAGTAAAATGTGTGAGAAATAGACATTTCTCGCGATTTAGCTATCCAAACGTAATGAAACTTGGTACAGCAAATGTTTAAACGTATTGTAATGCACTGGAGTTTGATTTAGTTCTATTGTTTACATAACCTCAAAACGGCGGCTGTGCGAAATATTTCACTGACATTCTATATCTCCGAATCTATTACAGATAACATCATGCAATTTTGTACGGTGATAAAGGGTACTGATACAAGTTTACTTATTTTATATTTCATAAACCTGTATAGTACAAAACGAACATGGCGACCAAGCGAATTTGAAATATTTTAATAGACTTTTTCTTGATTTAATTCTATGAGCGCAGTAAAATGTGTGAGAAATAGACATTTCTCGCGATTTAACTATCCTAACGTAATGAAATAAGGTACAGCAAATTTTTAAACGCATTGTAATTCCCTGGAGTCTAATTTAGTTCGATTGTTTACATAATCTCAAAATGGCAGTTGTGCGAAATATTTCACTGACATTCTATATCTCCGAAACTATTACAGAGAACTGTGTGTGTGTGCGTGTGTGTGTGTGAGGTGCGTGTGTGTTTCCCCCTAATAAAATCTAAACGGCTGGAGCGATTTCAATGAAACTCGGTAAGTTCATAGAACTATTCCCGGCGTCCTCGACCGTGCCTTTCAAATTTTGTTGCGTCTCACCAATCCAACATGGCGGCTGTGCGAAATATTTCACTAGCCTTCAATATCTCCGAAACTATTACCGATATTGCCCTGAAATTGTGTACGGTGATAATGGCCTCTACTAGAAGCTCACCTATGAGACATTCAAAAACCTGGTGACTACAAAACCAACATGGCGGTCAAGCGAAATTGAGACTTTTAAATAGACATTTCTCGCGATTTAACTATCCAAACATAATGAAACTTGGTACAACAAATGTTTAAACGCATTGTAATGCACTGGAGTCTAATTTAGTTCAATTGTTTACATAACCTCAAAATGGCAGCTGTGCGAAATATTTCACTGACATTCTATATCTCCGAAACTATTACAGATATCCGTGTGTGTGTGCGTGTGTGTGTGTGAGGTGTCTGTGTGTGTCCCCCTAATAAAATCTAAACGGCAGGAGCGATTTCAATGAAACTCGGTAAGTTCATAGAACTATTCCCGGCGATCTCGACCGTGCCCTTCAAAGTTTGTTACGTCTCACCAATCCAACATGGCGGTTGTGCGAATTATTTCACTAGCATTCAATATCTCCAAAACTATTACCGATATCGCCCTGAAATTGTGTACGGTGATAAAGGGCACTACTAGAAGCTCACCTATGAGACTTTTAAAAACCTGGTGACTACAAAACTAACATGGCGGTCAAGCGAAATTGAGACTTTAAATAGACATTTCTCGCGATTTAACTATCCAAACATAATGAAACTTGGTACAGCAAATGTTTAAACGCATTGTAATGCACTGGGGTTTAATTTAATTCAATTGTTTATTTAAACTCAAAATGGCGGCTGTGCGAAATATTTCACTGACCTTCTATATCTCCGAAACTATTAAGATATCCATGTGTGTGTGTGTGTGTGTGTGTGTGTGAGAGAGAGATAGAGGTGTGTGGGTCTGTATCCCTAATAAAATCTAAACGGCTGCAGCGATTTCAATGAAACTCGGTAAGTTCACAGAATTAGTCCCTGCGACCTCGACCGTGCCCTTCAAATTTTGATATATCTCACCAATCCAACATGGCGGCTGTGCGAAATATTTCACTAGCATTCAATATATCCGATACTATTACTGATATCGCTCTGAAATTTTGTACGGTGATAAAGGCCTCTACTAGAAGCTCTCCTATGAGACTTTCAAAAACCTGGTGACTACAAAACCAACATGGCGGTGAAGCGAAATTGAGACTTTTAATAGACATTTCTCGCGATTTAACTATCCAAACGTAATGAAACTTGGTACAGCAAATGTTTAAACGCATTGTAATGCACTGGAGTCTAATTTAGTTCAATTGTTTACATAAACTCAAAATGGCGGCTGTGCGAAATATTTCACTGACCTTCTATATCTCCGAAACTATTAAGATATCCATGTGTGTGTGCGTGTGTGTGTGTGTGTGTGTGTGAGAGAGAGGTGTGTGTGTGTTTGTCCCTAATAAAATCTAAACGGCTGCAGCGATTTCAATGAAACTCGGTAAGTTCACAGACTTATTCCCGGCGACCTCGACCGTGCCCTTCAAATTTTGATACGTCTCACCAATCCAACATGGCGGCTGTGCGAAATATTTCACTGACATTCGATATCTCCGAAACTATTACAGATATCATCATGCAATTTTGTACGGTGATAAAGGGTACTGATTAATGTTTACCTATTGTATATTTCATAAACCTGTATAGTACAAAACGAACATGGTGACCATGCGAATTTGAAATATTTTAATAGACTTTTTCGTGATTTAACTCTATGAGCGCAGTGAAATGTGTGAGAAATAGACATTTCTCGCGATTTAACTATCCTAACGTAATTAAATTTGGTACAGCATATGTTTAAACGCTTTGTAATTCCCTGGAGTCTAAATTAGTTCGATTGTTTACATAACCACAAAATGGCAGTTGTGCGAAATATTTCACTGACATTCTATATCTCCGAAACTATTACAGATAACTGTGTGTGTGTGCGTGTGTGTGTGTGTGTTTGTGTGAGGTGCGTGTGGGTTTCCCCCTAATAAAATCTAAACGGCTGGAGCGATTTCAATGAAACTCGGTAAGTTCATAGAACTATTCCCGGCGTCCTCGACCGTGCCCTTCAAATTTTGTTGCGTCTCACCAATCCAACATGGCGGCTGTGCGAAATATTTCACTAGCCTTCAATATCTCCGAAACTATTACCGATTTTGCCCTGAAATTGTGTACGGTGATAAAGGCCTCTACTGGATGCTCACCTATGAGACTTTCAAAAACCTGGTGACTACAAAACCAACATGGCGGTCAAGCGAAATTGAGACACTTAAATAGACATTTCTCGCGATTTAACTATCCAAACGTAATGAAAATTGGTACAGCAAATGTTTAAACGCATTGTAATGCACTGGAGTCTAATTTAGTTCAATTGTTTACATAACCTCAAAATGGCGGCTGTGCGAAATATTTCACTGACATTCTATTTCTCCGAAACTATTACAGATATCATCATGCAATTTTGTACGGTGATAAAGGGTACTGATACAAGTTTACCTATTGTATATTTCATACACCTGTATAGTACGAAACGAACATGGCGACCAAGCGAATTTGAAATATTTTAATAGACTTTTCTCGTGATTAAACTCTATGAGCGCAGTGAAATGTGTGAGAAATAGACATTTCTCGCAATTTAACTATCTAAACGTATTGAAACTTGGTACAGCAAATGTTTAAACACATTGTAATGCACTGGAGTCTAATTTAGTTCAATTGTTTACATAACCTCAAAATGGTGGCTGTGCGAAATATTTCACTGGCATTCTATATCTCCGAAACTATTACAGATATCCGTGTGTGTGTGCGTGTTTGTGTGTGAGGTTTGTGTGTGTCCCTCCCTAATAAAATCTAAACGGCAGGAGCGATTTCAATGAAACTCGGTAAGTTCATAGAACTAATCCCGGCGACCTCGACCGTGCCCTTCAAAGTTTATTACGTCTCACCAATCCAACATGGCGATTGTGCGAATTATTTCACTAGCATTCAATATCTCCGAAACTATTACCGATATCGCCCTGAAATTGTGTACGGTGATAAAGGGCACTACTAGAAGCTCACCTATGAGACTTTTAAAAACCTGGTGACTACAAAACCAACATGGCGGTCAAGCGAAATTGAGACTTTTAAATAGACATTTCTCGCGATTTAACTATCCAAACATAATGAAACTTGGTACAGCAAATGTTTAAACGCATTGTAATGCACTGGAGTCTAATTTAGTTCAATTGTTTACATAAACTCAAAATGGCGGCTGTGCGAAATATTTCACTGACCTTCTATATCTCCGAAACTATTAAGATATCCATGTGTGTGTGCGTGTGTGTGTGTGTGTGTGTGTTTGTGAGTGTGTGTGTGAGAGAGAGAGAGAGAGAGAGAGGTGTGTGTGTGTCCCTAATAAAATCTAAACGGGTGCAGCGATTTCAATGAAACTCGGTAAGTTCACAGAATTATTCGCGGCGACCTCGACCGTGCCCTTCAAATTTTGATACGTCTCACCAATCCAACATGGCGGCTGTGCGAAATATTTCACTAGCATTCAATATCTCCGAAACTATTACTGATATCGCCCTGAAATTTTGTACGGTGATAAAGGCCTCTACTAGATCTACTAGAAGCTCACCTATGAGACTTTCAAAAACCTGGTGACTACAAAACCAACATGGCGGTGAAGCGAAATTGAGACTTTTAAATAGACATTTCTCGCGATTTAACTATCCAAACGTAATGAAACTTGGTACAGCAAATGTTTAAACGCATTGTAATGCCCTGGAGTCTAATTTAGTTCAATTGTTCACGTAACCTCAAAATGGCGGCTGTGCGAAATATTTCACTGATATTCGATATCTCCGAAACCATTACAGATACCATCATGCAATTTCGTACGGTGATAAAGGGTACTGATTAATGTTTACCTATTGTATAATTCATAAACCTGTATAGTACAAAACGAACATGGTGACCAAGAGAATTTGAAATATTTTAATAGACTTTTTCGTGATTTAACTCTATGAGCGCAGTGAAATGTGTGAGAAATAGACATTTCTCGCGATTTAACTATCCTAACGTAATGAAATTTGGTACAGCAAATGTTTAAACGCATTGTAATTCCCTGGAGTCTAATTTAGTTCGATTGTTTACATAACCTCATAATGGCAGTTGTGCGAAATATTTCACTGACATTCTATATCTCCGAAACTATTACAGATAACTGTGTGTGTGTGCGTGTGTGTGTGTGTGTGTGTGTGAGGTGCGTGTGCGTTTCCCCCTAATAAAATCTAAACGGCTGGAGCGATTTCAATGAAACTCGGTAAGTTCATAGAACTATTCCCGGCGTCCTCGACGTGCCTTTCAAATTTTGTTGCGTCTCACCAATCCAGCATGGCGGCTGTGCGAAATATTTCACTAGCCTTCAATATCTCCGAAACTTTTACCGATATTGCCCTGAAATTGTGTACGGTGATAAAGGCCTCTACTAGAAGCTCACCTATGAGACTTTCAAAAACCTGGTGACTACAAATCCAACATGGCGGTCAAGCGAAATTGAGACTTTTAAATAGACATTTCTCGCGATTTAACTATCCAAACGTAATGAAAATTGGTACAGCAAATGTTTAAACGCATTGTAATGCACTGGAGTCTAATTTAGTTCAATTGTTTACATAGCCTCAAAATGGCGGCTGTGTGAAATATTTCACTGACATTCTATTTCTCCAAATTTATTACAGATATCATCATGCAATTTTGTACGGTGATAAAGGGTACTGATACAAGTTTACCTATTGTATATTTCATACACCTGTATAGTACGAAATGAACATGGCGACCAAGCGAATTTGAAATATTTTAATAGACTTTTTCGTGATTTAACACTATGAGCGCAGTGAAATGTGTGAGAAATAGACATTTCTCGCCATTTAACTATCCAAACGTAATGAAACTTGGTACAGCTTATGTTTAAACGCATTGTAATGCACTGGAGTTTAATTTAGCTCAATTGTTTACATAACCTCAAAATGACGGCTGTGCAAAATATTTCACTGACATTCTATATCTCCGAAACTATTACAGATATCCGTGTGTGTATGCGTGTGTGTGTGTTTGTGTGTGTGTGAGGTGTGTGTGTGTGTGTGTGTCCCTAATAAAATCTAAACGGCTGGAGCGATTTCAATGAAACTCAGTAAGTTCATAGAACTATTCCCGGCGATCTCGACCGTGCCCTTCAAATTTTGTTACGTCTCACCAATCCAACATGGCGGCTGTGCGAATTATTTCACTAGCTTTCAATATCTCCGAAAGTATTACCGATATCGCTCTGAAATTGTGTACATTGATAAAGGGCTCTACTAGAAGCTCACATATGAGACTTTCAAAAACCTGGTGACTACAAAACCAACATGACGGTCAAGCGAAATTGAGACTTTTAAATAGATATTTCTCGCGATTTGACTATCCAAACGTAATGAAACTTGGTACAGCAAATGTTTAAACGCATTGTAATGCACTGGAGTCTAATCTAGTTCAATTGTTTACATAACCTGAAAATGGAGGCTGTGCGAAATATTTCACTGACATTCTATTTCTCCGAAGCTATTACAGATATCACCATGCAATTTTGTACGGTGATAAAGGGTACTGATACACGTTTACCTATTGTATATTTCATAAACCTGTATAGTACAAAACTAACATGGCGACCAAGCGAATTTGAAATATTTTAATAGACTTTTCTCGTGATTTAACTCTATGAGCGCAGTGAAATGTGTGAGAAATAGACATTTTTCGCGATTTAACTATCTAAACGTATTGAAACTTGGTACAGCAAATGTTTAAACGCATTGTAATGCACTGGTGTCTAATTTAGTTCAATTGTTTACATAACCTCAAAATGACGGCTGTGCGAAATATTTCACTGACATTCTATATCTCCGAAACTATTACAGATATCCGTGTGTGTGTGCGTGTGTGTGTGTGTGTGAGGTGCGTGTATGTGTCTCCCTAATAAAATCTAAACGGCTGGAGCGATTTCAATGAAACTCGGTAAGTTCATAGAACTATTCCCAGCGACATCGACCGTGCCCTTCAAATTTTGTTACGTCTCACCAATCCAACATGGCGGTTGTGCGAGTTATTTCACTAGCATTCAATATCTCCGAAACTATTACCGATATCGCCCTGGAATTGTGTACGGTGATAAAGGGCACTATAAGAAACTCACCTATGAGACTTTCAAAAACCCGGTGACTACAAAACCAACATGGCGGTCAAGCGAAATTGAGACTTTTAAATAGACATTTCTCGCGATTTAACTATCCAAACGTAATGAAACTTGGTACAGCAAATGTTTAAACGCATTGTAATGCACTGGAGTCTAAAGTAGTTCAATTGTTTACATAACCTCAAAAGGGCGGCTGTGCGAAATATTTCACTGACATTCTATATCTCCGAAACTATTACAGATATCCGTGTGTGTGTGAGGTGTGTGTGTGTCCCCCCCTAATAAAATCTAAATGGCTGCAGCGATTTCAATGAACCTCGGTAAGTTCATAGAACTATTCCCGGCGACCTCGACCGTGCCCTTCAAATTTTGTTACGTCTCACCAATCCAACATGGTGGCTGTTAGAAATATTTCACTAGCATTCAATATTTCCGTAACTATTACCGATATCGCCCTGAAATTGTGTACGGTGATAAAGGGCACTACTAGAAGCTCACCTATGAGACTTTTAAAACCTGGTAACTACAAAACCAACATGGCGGTCAAGCGAAATTGAGACTTTTAAATAGACATTTCTCGCGATTTAACAATCCAAACGTAATGAAACTTGGTACAGCAAATGTTTAAACGCATTGTAATGCACTGGAGTCTAATTTAGTTCAATTGTTTCCATAACCTCAAAATGGCGGCTGTGCGAAATATTTCACTGACATTCTATATCTCCGAAACTATTACAGATATCATCATGCAATTTTGTACGGTGATAAAGGGTACTGATACATGTTTACCTATTTTATATTTCATAAACCTGTATAGTACAAAACGAACATGGCGACCAAGCGAATTTGAAATATTTTAATAGAATTTTTCGTGATTTAATTCTATGAGCGCAGTAAAATGTGTGAGAAATAGACATTTCTCGCGATTTAGCTAGCCAAACGTAATGAAACTTGGTACAGCAAATGTTTAAACGTATTGTAATGCACTGGAGTTTGATTTAGTTCTATTGTTTACATAACCTCAAAACGGCGGCTGTGCGAAATATTTCACTGACATTCTATATCTCCGAATCTATTACAGATAACATCATGCAATTTTGTACGGTGATAAAGGGTACTGATACAAGTTTACTTATTTTATATTTCATAAACCTGTATAGTATAAAACGAACATGGCGACCAAGCGAATTTGAAATATTTTAATAGACTTTTTCTTGATTTAATTCTATGAGCGCAGTAAAATGTGTGAGAAATATACATTTCTCGCGATTTAACTATCCTAACGTAATGAAATAAGGTACAGCAAATTTTTAAACGCATTGTAATTCCCTGGAGTCTAATTTAGTTCGATTGTTTACATAATCTCAAAATGGCAGTTGTGCGAAATATTTCACTGACATTCTATATCTCCGAAACTATTACAGATAACTGTGTGTGTGTGCGTGTGTGTGTGTGTGTGTGTGTGTGTGTGAGAGAGGTGCGTGTTTGTTTCCCCCTAATAAAATCTAAACGGCTGGAGCGATTTCAATGAAACTCGGTAAGTTCATAGAACTATTCCCGGCGTCCTCGACCGTGCCCTTCAAATTTTGTTGCGTCTCACCAATCCAACATGGCGGCTGTGCGAAATATTTCACTAGCCTTCAATATCTCCGAAACTATTACCGATATTGCCCTGAAATTGTGTACGGTGATAAAGGCCTCTACTAGAAGCTCACCTATGAGACTTTCAAAAACCTGGTGACTACAAAACCAACATGGCGGTCAAGCGAAATTGAGACATTTAAATAGACATTTCTCGCGATTTAACTATCCAAACGTAATGAAAATTGGTACAGCAAATGTTTAAACGCATTGTAATGCACTGGAGTCTAATTTAGTTCAATTGATTACATAGCCTCAAAATGGCGGCTGTGCGAAATATTTCACTGACATTCTATTTCTCCGAAACTATTACAGATATCATCATGCAATTTTGTACGGTGATAAAGGGTACTGATACAAGTTTACCTATTGTATATTTCATACACCTGTATAGTGCGAAACGAACATGGCGACCAAGCGAATTTGAAATATTTTAATAGACCTTTCTCGTGATTAAACTCTATGAGCGCAGTGAAATGTGTGAGAAATAGACATTTCTCGCGATTTAACTAAACGTATTGAAACATGGTACAGCAAATGTTTGAACGCATTGTAATGCACTGGAGTCTAATTTAGTTCAATTGTTTACATAACCTCAAAATGGCGGCTGTGCGAAATATTTCACTGACATTCTATATCTCCGAAACTATTACAGATATCCGTGTGTGTGTGCGTGTGTGTGTGTGTGAGGTGTCTGTGTGTGTCCCCTTAATAAAATCTAAACGGCAGGAGCGATTTCAATGAAACTCGGTAAGTTCATAGAACTATTCCCGGCGATCTCGACCGTGCCCTTCAAAGTTTGTTACGTCTCACCAATCCAACATGGCGGTTGTGCGAATTATTTCACTAGCATTCAATATCTCCAAAACTATTACCGATATCGCCCTGAAATTGTGTACGGTGATTAAGGGCACTACTAGAAGCTCACCTATGAGACTTTTAAAAACCTGGTGACTACAAAACCAACATGGCGGTCAAGCGAAATTGAGACTTTTAAATAGACATTTCTCGCGATTTAACTATCCAAACATAATGAAACTTGGTACAGCAAATGTTTAAACGCATTGTAATGCACTGGGGTCTAATTTATTTCAATTGTTTATATAAACTCAAAATGGCGGCTGTGCGAAATATTTCACTGACCTTCTATATCTCCGAAACTATTAAGATATCCATGTGTGTGTGTGTGTGTGTGTGTGAGAGAGAGATAGAGGTGTGTGGGTGTGTGTCCCTAATAAAATCTAAACGGCTGCAGCGATTTCAATGAAACTCGGTAAGTTCACAGAATTATTCCCTGCGACCTCGACCGTGCCCTTCAAATTTTGATACATCTCACCAATCCAACATGGCGGCTGTGCGAAATATTTCACTAGCATTCAATATATCCGATACTATTACTGATATCGCTCTGAAATTTTGTACGGTGATAAAGGCCTCTACTAGAAGCTCTCCTATGAGACTTTCAAAAGCCTGGTGACTACAAAACCAACATGGCGGTGAAGCGAAATTGAGACTTTTAAATAGACATTTCTCGCGATTTAACTATCCAAACGTAATGAAACTTGGTACAGCAAATGTTTAAACGCATTGTAATGCACTGGAGTCTAATTTAGTTCAATTGTTTACGTAACCTCAAAATGGCGGCTGTGCGAAATATTTCACTGACATTCGATATCTCCGAAACTATTACAGATATCATCATGCAATTTTGTACGGTGATAAAGGGTACTGATTAAAGTTTACCTATTGTATATTTCACAAACCTGTATAGAACAAAATGAACATGGTGACCAAGCGAATTTGAAATATTTTAATAGACGTTTTCGTGATTTAACTCTATGAGCGCAGTGAAATGTGTGAGAAAAAGACATTTCTCGCGATTTAACTATCCTAACGTAATGAAATTTGGTACAGCAAATGTTTAAACGCATTGTAATTCCCTGGAGTCTAATTTAGTTCGATTGTTTACATAACCTCATAATGGCAGTTGTGCGAAATATTGCACTGACATTCTATATCTCCGAAACTATTACAGATAACTGTGTGTGTGTGCGTGTGTGTGTGTGTGTGTGTCTGTGTGTGAGGTGCGTGTGTGTTTCCCCCTAATAAAATCTAAACGGCAGGAGCGATTTTAATGAAACTCGGTAAGTTCATAGAACTATTCCCGGCGTCCTCGACCGTGCCCTTCAAATTTTGTTGCGTCTCACCAATCCAACATGGCGGCTGTGCGAAATATTTCACTAGCCTTCAATATCTCCGAAACTATTACAGATATTGCCCTGAAATTGTGTACGGTGATAAAGGCCTCTCCTAGAAGCCCACCTATGAGACTTTCAAAAACCTGGTGACTACAAAACCAACATGGCAGTCAAGCGAAATTGAGACTTTTAAATAGACATTTCTCGCGATTTAACTATCCAAACGTAATGAAAATTGGTACAGCAAATGTTTAAACGCATTGTAATGCACTGGGGTCTAATTTAGTTCAATTATTTATATAAACTCAAAATGGCGGCTGTGCGAAATATTTCACTGACATTCTATTTCTCCGAAACTATTACAGATATCATCATGCAATTTTGTACGGTGATAAAGGGTACTGATACAAGTTTACCTATAGTATATTTCATACACCTGTATAGTACGAAACGAACATGGCGACCAAGCGAATTTGAAATATTTTAATAGACTTTTCTCGTGACTAAACTCTATGAGCGCAGTGAAATGTGTGAGAAATAGACATTTCTCGCGATTTAACTATCTAAACGTATTGAAACTTGGTACAGCGAATGTTTAAACGCATTGTAATGCCCTGGAGTCTAATTTAGCTCAATTGTTTACAAAACCTCAAAATGGCGGCTGTGCGAAATATTTCACTGACATTCTATATCTCCGAAACTATTACAGATATCCGTGTGTGTGTGCGTGTGTGTGTGTGAGGTGTGTGTGTGTCCCACCCTAATAATATCTAAACGGCAGGAGCGATTTCAATGAAACTCGGTAAGTTCATAGAACTATTCCCGGCGACCTCGACCGTGCCCTTCAAAGTTTGTTACGTCTGACCAATCCAACATGGCGGCTGTGCGAAATATTTCACTAGCATTCAATATCTCCGAAACTATTACTGATATCGCCCTGAAATTTTGTACGGTGATAAAGGCCTCAACTAGAAGCTCACCTATGAGACTTTCAAAAACCTGGTGACTACAAAACCAACATGGCGGTGAAGCGAAATTGAGACATTTAAATAGACATTTCTCGCGCTTTAACTATCCAAACGTAATGAAACTTGGTACAGCAAATGTTTAAACGCATTGTAATGCACTGGAGTCTAATTTAGATCAATTGTTTACGTAACCTCAAAATGGCGGCTGTGCGAAATATTTCACTGACATTCGATATCTCCGAAACTATTACAGATATCATCATGCAATTTTGTACGGTGATAAATGGTACTGATACAAGTTTACCTATTGTATATTTCATAAACCTGTATAGTACAAAACGAACATGGCGACCAAGCGAATTTGAAATATTTTAATAGACTTTTTCATGATTTAACACTATGACCGCAGTGAAATGTGTGAGAAATAGACATTTCTCGCCATTTAACTATCCAAACGTAATGAAACTTGGTACAGCTTATGTTTAAACGCATTGTAATGCACTGGAGTTTAATTTAGTTCAATTGTTTACATAACCTCAAAATGGCGGCTGTGCAAAATATTTCACTGACATTCTATATCTCCGAAACTATTACAGATATCCGTGTGTGTGTGTGCGTGTGTGTGTGTGTTTGTGTGTGTGTGAGGTGTGTGTGGGTGTGTCCCTAATAAAATCTAAACGGCTGGAGCGATTTCAATGAAACTCAGTAAGTTCATAGAACTATTCCCGGCGACCTCGTCCGTGCCCTTCAAATTTTGTTACGTCTCACCAATCCAACATGGCGGCTGTGCGAATTTTTTCACTAGCATTCAATATCTCCGAAAGTATTACCGATATCGCTCTGAAATTGTGTACATTGATAAAGGGCTCTACTAGAAGCTCACATATGAGACTTTCAAAAACCTGGTGACTACAAAAACAACATGACGGTCAAGCGAAATTGAGACTTTTAAATAGACATTTCTCGCGATTTGACTATCCAAACGTAATGATACTTGGTACAGCAAATGTTTACCGCATTGTAATGCACTGGAGTCTAATTTAGTTCAATAGTTTACATAACCTCAAAATGGCGGCTGTGCGAAATATTTCACTGACATTCTATTTCTCCGAAGCTATTACAGATATCACCATGCAATTTTGTACGGTGATAAAGGGTACTGATACAAGTTTACCTATTGCATATTTCATACACCTGTATAGTACGAAACGAACATGACGACCAATCGAATTTGAAATATTTTAATAGACCTTTCTCGTGATTAAACTCTATGAGCGCAGTGAAATGTGTGAGAAATAGACATTTCTCGCGATTTAACTATCTAAAGGTATTGAAACTTGGTATAGCAAATGTTTGAACGCATTGTAATGCACTGGAGTTTAATTTAGTTCAATTGTTTACATAACCTCAAAATGGCGGCTGTGCGAAATATTTCACTGACATTCTATATCTCCGAATCTATTACAGATATCCGTGTGTGTGTGCGTGTGTGTGTGTGAGGTGTGTGTGTGTCCCCCCCTAATAAAATCTAAACGGCAGGAGCGATTTCAATGAAACTCGGTAAGTTCATAGAACTATTCCCGGCGATCTCGACCGTGCCCTTCAAAGTTTGTTACGTCTCACCAATCCAACGTGGCGGTTGTGCGAATTATTTAACTAGCATTCAATATCTCCAAAACTATTACCGATATCGCCCTGAAATTGTGTACGGTGATAAAGGGCACTACTAGAAGCTCACCTATGAGACTTTTAAAAACCTGGTGACTACAAAACCAACATGGCGGTCAATCGAAATTGAGACTTTTAAATAGACATTTCTCGCGATTTAACTATCCAAACATAATGAAACTTGGTACAGCAAATGTTTAAACGCATTGTAATGCACTGGGGTCTAATTTAGTTCAATTGTTTATATAAACTCAAAATGGCGGCTGTGCGAAATATTTCACTGACCTTCTATATCTCCGAAACTATTAAGATATCCATGTGTGTGTGTGTGTGTGTGTGTGAGAGAGAGAGAGAGAGAGGTGTGTGTGTGTTTGTCCCTAATAAAATCTAAACGGCTGCAGCGATTTCAATGAAACTCGGTAAGTTCACAGAATTATTCCCGGCGACCTCGACCGTGCACTTCAAATTTTGATACGTCTCACCAATCCAACATGGCGGCTGTGCGAAATATTTCACTAGCATTCAATATCTCCGAAACTATTACTGATATCGCCCTGAAATTTTGTACGGTGATAAAGGCATTTACTAGGTGCTCACCTATGAGACTTTCAAAAACCTGGTGATTACAAAACCAACATGGCGGTGAAGCGAAATTGAGACTTTTAAATAGACATTTCTCGCGATTTAACTATCCAAACGTAATGAAACTTGGTACAGCAAATGTTTAAACGCATTGTAATGCACTGGAGTCTAATTTAGTTCAATTGTTTACGTAACCTCAAAATGGCGGCTGTGCGAAATATTTCACTGACATTCGATATCTCCGAAACTATTACAGATATCATCATGCAATTTTGTACGGTGATAAAGGGTACTGATTAAAGTTTACCTATTGTATATTTCATAAACCTGTATAGTACAAAACGAACATGGTGACCAAGCGAATTTGAAATATTTTAATAGACTTTTTCGTGATTTAACTCTATGAGCGCAGTGAAATGTGTGAGAAATAGACATTTCTCGCGATTTAACTATCCTAACGTAATGAAATTTGGTACAGCCAATGTTTAAACGCATTGTACTTCCCTGGAGTCTAATTTAGTTCGATTGTTTACATAACCTCAAAATGGCAGTTGTGCGAAATATTTCACTGACATTCTATATCTCCGAAACTATTACAGATAACTGTGTGTGTGTGCGTGTGTGTGTGTGTGTGTGTGTGAGGTGCGTGTGTGTTTCCCCCTAATAAAATCTAAACGGCTGGAGCGATTTCAATGAAACTCGGTAAGTTCATAGAACTATTCCCGGCGACCTCGACCGTGCCCTTCAAATTTTATTACGTCTCACCAATCCAACATGGCGGCTGTGCGAAATATTTCACTAGCATTCAATATCTCCGAAACTATTACCGATATCACCATGCAATTTTGTACGGTGATAAAGGGTACTGATACAAGTTTAACGATTGTATACTTCATAAACCTGTATAGTACAAAACGAACATGGCGGCCAAGCGAATTTGAAATATTTTAATAGACTTTTCTCGTGATTTAACTCTATGAGTGCAGTGAAATGTGTGAGAAATAGACATTTCTCGCGATTTAACTATCTATACGTATTGAAACTTGGTACAGCAAATGTTTAAACGCATTGTAATGCATTGGAGTCTAATTTAGTTCAATTGTTTGCATTACCTCAAAATGGCGGCTGTGCGAAATATTTCACTGACATTCTATATCTCCGAAACTATTACAGATATCCGTGTGAGTGTGTGCGCTTGTGTGTGTGTGTGTGTGTGTGTGTTTGTGTCTGTGTGTGTGTGTGTGCGTGTGTGTGTCCCCCTAATAAAATTTTAACGGCTGGAGCGATATCAATGAAACTCGGTAAGTTCATAGAACTATTCCCGGCGACCTCGACCGTGTCCATCAAATTCTGTTACGTCTCACCAATCCAACATGGCGGCAGTGCGAAATATTTCACTAGCATTCAATATCTCCGAAACTATTACCGACATTGCCCTGAAATTGCGTACGGTGATAAAGGGCACTACTAGGAGCGCACCTATAAGACTTTCAAAAACCTGGTGACTACAAGACCAACATGGCGGTCAAGCAAAATTGAGAATTTAATAGACATTTCTCGCGATTTAACTACCCAAACTTAATGAAACCTGGTACTCCAAATGTTTAAACGCATTGTAATGTACTGGAATCTAATTAAGTACAATTTTTATATAACCTCAAAATGGCGGCTCTGCGAAATATTTCACTGACATTCTATTTCTCCAAAACTATTACAGATAATATCATGCAATTTTGAACGGTGATAAAGGGTACTGATACAAGTTTACCTATTGTATATTTCATAAACCTGTATAGTACAAAACGAACATGGCGACCTAGCGAATTTGAAATATTTTAATAGACTTTTCTCGTGATTAAACTCTATGAGCGCAGTGAAATGTGTGAGAAATAGACATTTCTCGCAATTTAACAATCTAAACGTATTGAAACTTAGTACAGCAAATGTTTAAACGCATTGTAATGCACTGGAGTCTAATTTAGTTCAATTGTTTACATAACCTCAAAATGGCGGCTGTGCGAAATATTTCACTGACATTCTATATCTCCGAAACTATTACAGATATCCGTGTGAGTGTGTGCGCTTGTGTGTGTGTGTGTGTGTGTCTGTGTGTGTGTGAGGTGGGTGTGTGTTTCCCCCTAATAAAATCTAAACGGCTGGAGAGATTTCAATGAAACTCGGTACGTTCATAGAACTATTCCCGGCGACCTGGACCGTGCCCTTCAAATTTTGTTACGTCTCACCAATCCAACATGGGTGCTGTGCGAGATATTTCACTAGCATTCAATATCTCCGAAACTATTACAGATATCGCCCTGAAATTGTGTACGGTGATAAAGGGCACTACTAGAAGCTCACCTATGAGACTTTCAAAAACTTGGTAACTACAAAACCAACATGGCGGTCAAGCGAATTTGAGACTTTTAACAGACATTTCTTGCGATTATCTATCCAAACGTAATGAAATTTGGTACAGCAAATGTTTAAACGCATTGTAATGCACTGGAGTTTAATTTAGTTCAATTGTCAACATAACCTCAAAATGGCGGCTGTGCGAAATATTTCACTGACATTCTATATCTCCGAAACTATTACTGATATCCGTGTGTGTGTGCGTGTGTGTGTGTGTGTGTGAGAGAGAGAGGTGTGTGTGTGTGTGTGTGTCCCTAACAAAATCTAAACGACTGGAGCGATTTCATTGAAACTCGGTAAGTTCATAGAACTATTCCCGGCGACCTCCACCGTGCCCTTCAAATTTTGTTGCGTCTCACCAATCCAACTTGGCGGCTGTGCGAAATATTTCACTAGCATTCATTATCTCCGAAACTATTACCGATATCGCCCTGAAATTGTGTACGGTGATAAACGGCACTACTAGAAGCTCACCTATGAAACTTTCAAAAACGTGGTGACTACAAAACCAATATGGCGGTCAAGCGAATTTGAGAGTTTTAAATAGACATTTCTCGCGATTTAACTATCCTAACGTAATGAAACATGGTACAGCAAAGGTTTAAACGCATTGTAATTCCCTGGAGTCTAAATTAGTTCAATTGTTTACATAACATCAAAATGGTGGCTGTGCGAAATATTACACTGACATTCTATATCTCCGAAACTATTACAGATATCCGTGTGAGTGTGTGTGTGTGTGATTTGTGTGTGTGTGTGTCCCTAATAAAATCTAAACGGCTCGGGCGATTTCAATGAAACTCGGTAAGTTCATAGAACTATTCCCGGCGACCTCGACCGTGCCCTTCAAATTTTGTTACGTCTCACCAATCCAACATGGCGGTTGTGCGAAATATTTCACTAGCATTCAATATCTCCGAAACTATTACCGATATCGCCCTGAAATTGTGTACGGTGATAATGGGCTCTAATAGAAGCTCACCTTTGAGACTTTCAAAAACCTGGTGATCTCAAAACCAACATGGCGGTCAAGCGAATTTCAGACTTTTAAATAGACATTTCTCGCGATTTAACTATCCAAACGTAATGAAACTTGGTACAGCAAATGCTTTAACGCATTGTAATTCACTGGAGTCTAATTTAGTTCAATTGTTTGCATAACCTCAAAATGGCAGCTGTGCGAAATATTTCACTCACATTCTATTTCTCCGAAACTATTACAGATATCACCATGCAATTTTGTACGGTGATAAAGGGTACTGATACAAGTTTAACTATTGTATATTTCATAAACCTGTATAGTACAAAACGAACATGGCGACCAAGCGAATTTGAAATATATTAATAGACTTTTCTCGTGATTAAACTCTATGAGCCCAGTGAAATGTGTGAGAAATAGACATTTCTCGCGATTTAACCTTCTAAACGTATTGAAACTTGGTACAGCAAATGTTTAAACGCATTGTAATGCACTGGAGTCTAATTTAGTTCAATTGTTTACATAACCTCAAAATGGCGGCTGTGCGAAATATTTCACTGACATTCTATATCTCCGAAACTATCACAGATATCCGTGTGTGTGCGTGTGTGTGTGTGTGTGTGTGAGGTGCGTGTGTGTGTCCCCCTAATAAAATCTAAACGGCTGGAGCGATTTCAATGAAACTCAGTAAGTTCATAGAACTATTCCCGGCGACCTCGTCCGTGCCCTTCAAATTTTGTTACGTCTCACCAATCCAACATGGCGGCTGTGCGAATTATTTCACTAGCATTCAATATCTCCGAAAGTATTACCGATATCGCTCTGAAATTGTGTACATTGATAAAGGGCTCTACTAGAAGCTCACATATGAGACTTTCAAAAACCTGGTGACTACAAAAACAACATGACGGTCAAGCGAAATTGAGACTTTTAAATAGACATTTCTCGCGATTTGACTATCCAAACGTAATGATACTTGGTACAGCAAATGTTTACCGCATTGTAATGCACTGGAGTCTAATTTAGTTCAATAGTTTACATAACCTCAAAATGGCGGCTGTGCGAAATATTTCACTGACATTCTATTTCTCCGAAGCTATTACAGATATCACCATGCAATTTTGTACGGTGATAAAGGGTACTGATACAAGTTTACCTATTGTATATTTCATACACCTGTGTAGTACGAAACGAACATGACGACCAATCGAATTTGAAATATTTTAATAGACCTTTCTCGTGATTAAACTCTATGAGCGCAGTGAAATGTGTGAGAAATAGACATTTCTCGCGATTTAACTATCTAAACGTATTGAAACTTGGTATAGCAAATGTTTGAACGCATTGTAATGCACTGGAGTCTAATTTAGTTCAATTGTTTACATAACCTCAAAATGGCGGCTGTGCGAAATATTTCACTGACATTCTATATCTCCGAAACTATTACAGATATCCGTGTGTGTGTGCGTGTGTGTGTGTGAGGTGTGTGTGTGTCCCCCCCTAATAAAATCTAAACGGCAGGAGCGATTTCAATGAAACTCGGTAAGTTCATAGAACTATTCCCGGCGATCTCGACCGTGCCCTTCAAAGTTTGTTACGTCTCACCAATCCAACATGGCGGTTGTGCGAATTATTTCACTAGCATTCAATATCACCAAAACTATTACCGATATCGCCCTGAAATTGTGTACGGTGATAAAGGGCACTACTAGAAGCTCACCTATGAGACTTTCAAAAACCTGGTGACTACAAAACCAACATGGCGGTGAAGCGAAATTGAGACTTTTAAATAGACATTTCTCGCGATTTAACTATCCAAACGTAATGAAACTTGGTACAGCAAATGTTTAAACGCATTGTAATGCACTGGGATCTAATTTAGTTCAATTGTTTATATAAACTCAAAATGGCGGCTGTGCGAAATATTTCAATGACCTTCTATATCTCCGAAACTATTAAGATATCCATGTGTGTGTGTGTGTGTGTGTGAGAGAGAGAGAGAGAGGTGTGTGTGTGTGTGTCCCTAATAAAATCTAAACGGCTGCAGCGATTTCAATGAAACTCGGTAAGTTCACAGAATTATTCCCGGCGACCTCGACCGTGCACTTCAAATTTTGATACGTCTCCCCAATCCAACATGGCGGCTGTGCGAAATATTTCACTAGCATTCAATATCTCCGAAACTATTACTGATATCGCCCTGAAATTTTGTACGGTGATAAAGGCCTTTACTAGAAGCTCACCTATGAGACTTTCAAAAACCTGGTGACTACAAAACCAACATGGCGGTGAAGCGAAATTGAGACTTTTAAATAGACATTTCTCGCGATTTAACTATCCAAACGTAATGAAACTTGGTACAGCAAATGTTTAAACGCATTGTAATGCACTGGAGTCTAATTTAGTTCAATTGTTTACGTAACCTCAAAATGGCGGCTGTGCGAAATATTTCACTGACATTCGATATCTCCGAAACTATTACAGATATCATCATGCAATTTTGTACGGTGATAAAGGGTACTGATTAATGTTTACCTATTTTATATTTCATAAACCTGTATGGTACAAAACGAACATGGTGACCAAGCGAATTTGAAATATTTTAATAGACTTTTTCGTGATTTAACTCTATGAGCGCAGTGAAATGTGTGAGAAATAGACATTTCTCGCGATTTAACTATCCTAACGTAATGAAATTTGGTACAGCCAATGTTTAAACGCATTGTACTTCCCTGGAGTCTAATTTAGTTCGATTGTTTACATAACCTCAAAATGGCAGTTGTGCGAAATATTTCACTGACATTCTATATCTCCGAAACTATTACAGATAACTGTGTGTGTGTGCGTGTGTGTGTGTGTGTGTGTGTGTGTGTGTGTGTGTTTGAGGTGCGTGTGTGTTTCCCCCTAATAAAATCTAAACGGCTGGAGCGATTTCAATGAAACTCAGTAAGTTCATAGAACTATTCCCGGCGTCCTCGACCGTGCCCTTCAAATTTTGTAGCGTCTCACCAATCCAACATGGCGGCTGTGCGAAATATTTCACTAGCCTTCAATATCTCCGAAACTATTACCGATTTTGCCCTGAAATTGTGTACGGTGATAAAGGCCTCTACTAGAAGCCCACCTATTGGACTTTCAAAAATCTGGTGACTACAAAACCAACATGGCGGTCAAGCGAAATTGAGACTTTTAAATAGACATTTCTCGCGATTTAACTATCCAAACGTAATGAAAATTGGTACAGCAAATGTTTAAACGCATTGTAATGCACTGGAGTCTAATTTAGTTCAATTGTTTACATAGCCTCAAAATGGCGGCTGTGCGAAATATTTCACTGACATTCTATATCTCCGAAACTATTACAGATATCATCATGCAATTTTGTACGGTGATAAAGGGTACTGATACAAGTTTACCTCTTGTATATTTCATACACCTGTATAGTACGAAACGAACATGGCGACCAAGCGAATTTGAAATATTTTAATAGACTTTTCTCGTGATTAAACTCTATGAGCGCAGTGAAATGTGTGAGAAATAGACATTTCTCGCGATTTAAATATCTAAACGTATTGAAACTTGGTACAGCGAATGTTTAAACGCATTGTAATGCACTGGAGACTAATTTAGTTCAATTGTTTACATAACCTCAAAATGGCGGCTGTGCAAAATATTTCACTGACATTCTATATCTCCGAAACTATTACAGATATCCGTGTGTGTGTGCGTGTGTGTGTGTGTTTGTGTGTGTGTGAGGTGTGTGTGTGTGTGTCCCTAATAAAATCTAAACGGCTGGAGCGATTTCAATGAAACTCAGTAAGTTCATAGAACTATTCCCGGCGACCTCGACCGTGCCCTTCAAATTTTGTTACGTCTCACCAATCCAACATGGCGGCTGTGCGAATTATTTCACTAGCATTCAATATCTCCGAAAGTATTACCGATATCGCTCTGAAATTGTGTACATTGATAAAGGGCTCTACCAGAAGCTCACATATGAGACTTTCAAAAACCTGGTGACTACAAAAACAACATGACGGTCAAGCGAAATTGAGACTTTTAAATAGACATTTCTCGCGATTTGACTATCCAAACGTAATGAAACTTGGTACAGCAAATGTTTACCGCATTGTAATGCACTGGAGTCTAATTTAGTTCAATAGTGTACATAACCTCAAAATGGCGGCTGTGCGAAATATTTCACTGGCATTCTATTTCTCCGAAGCTATTACAGATATCACCATGCAATTTTGTACGGTGATAAAGGGTACTGATACAAGTTTACCTATTGTATATTTCATACACCTGTATAGTACGAAACGAACATGGCGACCAAGCGAATTTGAAATATTTTAATAGACCTTTCTCGTGATTAAACTCTATGAGCGCAGTGAAATGTGTGAGAAATAGACATTTCTCGCGATTTAAATATCTAAACGTATTGAAACTTGGTATAGCAAATGTTTGAACGCATTGTAATGCACTGGAGTCTAGTTTAGTTCAATTGTTTACATAACCTCAAAATGGCGGCTGTGCGAAATATTTTACTGACATTCTATATCTCCGAAACTATTACAGATATCCGTGTGTGTGTGCGTGTGTGTGTGTGAGGTGTGTGTGGGTGTCCCCCTAATAAAATCTAAACGGCAAGAGCGATTTCAATGAAACTCGGTAAGTTCATAAAACTATTCCCGGCGATCTCGACCGTGTCCTTCAAAGTTTGTTACGTCTCACCAATCCAACATGGCGGTTGTGCGAATTATTTCACTAGCATTCAATATCTCCAAAACTATTACCGATATCGCCCTGAAATTGTGTACGGTGATAAAGGGCACTACTAGAAGCTCACCTATGAGACTTTTAAAAACCTGGTGACTACAAAACCAACATGGCGGTCAAGCGAAATTGAGACTTTTAAATAGACATTTCTCGCGATTTAACTATCCAAACATAATGAAACTTGGTACAGCAAATATTTAAACGCATTGTAATGCACTGGGGTCTAATTTAGTTCAATTGTTTATATAAACACAAAATGGCGGCTAGGCGAAATATTTCACTGACCTTCTATATCTCCGAAACTATTAAGATATCCATGTGTGTGTGTGTGTGTGTGTGTGAGAGAGAGAGAGAGGTGTGTGTGTGTTTGTCCCTAATAAAATATAAACGGCTGCAGCGATTTCAATGAAACTCGGTAAGTTCACAGAATTATTCCCGGCGACCTCGACCGTGCCCTTCAAATTTTGATACGTCTCACCAATCCAACATGGCGGCTGTGCGAAATATTTCACTAGCATTCAATATCTCCGAAACTATTACTGATATCGCCCTGAAATTTTGTACGGTGATAAAGGCCTCTACTAGAAGCTCACCTATGAGACTTTCAAAAACCTGGTGACTACAAAACCAACATGGCGGTGAAGCGAAATTGAGACTTTTAAATAGACATTTCTCGCGATTTAACAATCCAAACGTAATGAAACTTGGTACAGCAAATGTTTAAACGCATTGTAATGCACTGGAGTCTAATTTAGTTCAATTGTTTACATAGCCTCAAAATGGCGGCTGTGCGAAATATTTCACTGACATTCTATTTCTCCGAAACTATTACAGATATCATCATGCAATTTTGTACGGTGATAAAGGGTACTGATACAAGTTTACCTATTGTATATTTCATAAACCTGTATAGTACAAAACGAACATGGTGACCAAGCGAATTTGAAATATTTTTATAGACTTTTTCGTGATTTAACTCTATGAGCGCAGTGAAATGTGTGAGAAATAGACATTTCTCGCGATTTAACTATCCTAACGTAATGAAATTTGGTACAGCCAAGGTTCAAACGCATTGTACTTCCCTGGAGTCTAATTTAGTTCGATTGTTTACATAACCTCAAAATGGCAGTTGTGCGAAATATTTCACTGACATTCTATATCTCCGAAACTATTACAGATAACTGTGTGTGTGTGCGTGTGTGTGTGTATGTGTGTGTGTGTGTGAGGTGCGTGTGTGTTTCCCCCTAATAAAATCTAAACGGCTGGATCGATTTCAATGAAACTCGGTAAGTTCATAGAACTATTCCCGGCGTCCTCGACCGTGCCCTTGAAATTTTATTGCGTCTCACCAATCCAATATGGCGGCTGTGCGAAATATTTCACTAGCCTTCAATATCTCCGAAACTATTACCGATATTGCCCTGAAATTGTGTACGGTGATAAAGGCCTCTACTAGAAGCTCACCTATGAGACTTTCAAAAACCTGGTGGCTACAAAACCAACATGGCGGTCAAGCGAAATTGAGACTTTTAAATAGACATTTCTCGCGATTTAACTATCCAAACGTAATGAAAATTGGTACAGCAAATGTTTAAACGCATTGTAATGCACTGGAGTCTAATTTAGTTCAATTGTTTACATAGCCTCAAAATGGCGGCTGTGCGAAATATTTCACTGACATTCTATTTCTCCGAAACTATTACAGATATCATCATGCAATTTTGTACGGTGATAAAGGGTACTGATACAAGTTTACCTATTGTATATTTCATACACCTGTATAGTACGAAACGAACATGGCGACCAAGCGAATTTGAAATATTTTAATAGACTTTTCTCGTGATTAAACTCTATGAGCGCAGTGAAATGTGTGAGAAATAGACATTTCTCGCGATTTAACTATCTAAACGTATTGAAACTTGGTACAGCGAATGTTTAAACGCATTGTAATGCACTGGAGTCTAATTTAGTTCAATTGTTTACATAACCTCAAAATGGCGGCTGTGCAAAATATTTCACTGACATTCCATATCTCCGAAACTATTACAGATATCCGTGCGTGTGTGCGTGTGTGTGTGTGAGGTGTGTGTGTGTCCCCCCCTAATAAAATCTAAACGGCAGGAGCGATATCAATGAAACTCGGTAAGTTCATAGAACTATTCCCGGCGACCTCGACCGTGCCCTTCAAAGTTTGTTACGTCTCACCAATCCAACATGGCGGTTGTGCGAATTATTTCACTAGCATTCAATATCTCCGAAACTATTACCGATATCGCCCTGAAAATTGTGTACGGTGATAAAGGGCACTACTAGAAGCTTACCTATGAGACTTTTAAAAACCTGGTGACTACAAAACCAACATGGCGGTCAAGCGAAATTGAGACTTTTAAATAGACATTTCTCGCGATTTAACTATCCAAACATAATGAAACTTGGTACAGCAAATGTTTAAACGCATTGTAATGCACTGGAGTCTAATTTAGTTCAATTGTTTACATAAACTCAAAATGGCGGCTGTGCGAAATATTTCACTGACCTTCTATATCTCCGAAACTATTAAGATATCCATGTGTGTGTGCGTGGGTGTGTGTGTGTGTGTGTGAGAGAGAGAGAGAGAGAGAGAGAGAGAGGTGTGTGTTTGTGTGTCCCTAATAAAATCTAAACGGCTGCAGCGATTTCAATGAATCTCGGTAAGTTCACAGAATTATTCCCGGCGACCTCGACCGTGCCCTTCAAATTTTGATACGTCTCACCAATCCAACATGGCGGCTGTGCGAAATATTTCACTAGCATTCATTATCTCCGAAACTATTACCGATATCGCCCTGAAATTGTGTACGGTGATAAACGGCACTACTAGAAGCTCACCTATGAAACTTTCAAAAACCTGGTGACTACAAAACCAATATGGCGGTCAAGCGAATTTGAGAGTTTTAAATAGACATTTCTCGCGATTTAACTATCCTAACGTAATGAAACATGGTACAGCAAAGGTTTAAACGCATTGTAATTCCCTGGAGTCTAAATTAGTTCAATTGTTTACATAACCTCAAAATGGTGGCTGTGCGAAATATTACACTGACATTCTATATCTCCGAAACTATTACAGATATCCGTGTGAGTGTGTGTGTGTGTGATTTGTGTGTGTGTGTGTCCCTAATAAAATCTAAACGGCTGGGGCGATTTCAATGAAACTCGGTAAGTTCATAGAACTATTCCCGGCGACCTCGACCGTGCCCTTCAAATTTTGTTACGTCTCACCAATCCAACATGGCGGTTGTGCGAAATATTTCACTAGCATTCAATATCTCCGAAACTATTACCGATATCGCCCTGAAATTGTGTACGGTGATAATGGGCTCTAATAGAAGCTCACCTTTGAGACTTTCAAAAACCTGGTGACCTCAAAACCAACATGGCGGTCAAGCGAATTTCAGACTTTTAAATAGACATTTCTCGCGATTTAACTATCCAAACGTAATGAAACTTGGTACAGCAAATGCTTTAACGCATTGTAATTCACTGGAGTCTAATTTAGTTCAATTGTTTGCATAACCTCAAAATGGCAGCTGTGCGAAATATTTCACTCACATTCTATTTCTCCGAAACTATTACAGATATCACCATGCAATTTTGTACGGTGATAAAGGGTACTGATACAAGTTTAACTATTGTATATTTCATAAACCTGTATAGTACAAAACGAACATGGCGACCAAGCGAATTTGAAATATATTAATAGACTTTTCTCGTGATTAAACTCTATGAGCCCAGTGAAATGTGTGAGAAATAGACATTTCTCGCGATTTAACCTTCTAAACGTATTGAAACTTGGTACAGCAAATGTTTAAACGCATTGTAATGCACTGGAGTCTAATTTAGTTCAATTGTTTACATAACCTCAAAATGGCGGCTGTGCGAAATATTTCACTGACATTCTATATCTCCGAAACTATTACAGATATCCGTGTGTGTGCGTGTGTGTGTGTGTGTGTGTGTGAGGTGCGTGTGTGTGTCCCCCTAATAAAATCTAAACGGCTGGAGCGATTTCAATGAAACTCAGTAAGTTCATAGAACTATTCCCGGCGACCTCGTCCGTGCCCTTCAAATTTTGTTACGTCTCACCAATCCAACATGGCGGCTGTGCGAATTATTTCACTAGCATTCAATATCTCCGAAAAAATTACCGATATCGCTCTGAAATTGTGTACATTGATAAAGGGCTCTACTAGAAGCTCACATATGAGACTTTCAAAAACCTGGTGACTACAAAAACAACATGACGGTCAAGCGAAATTGAGACTTTTAAATAGACATTTCTCGCGATTTGACTATCCAAACGTAATGATACTTGGTACAGCATATGTTTACCGCATTGTAATACACTGGAGTCTAATTTAGTTCAATAGTTTACATAACCTCAAAATGGTGGCTGTGCGAAATATTTCACTGACATTCTATTTCTCCGAAGCTATTACACATATCACCATGCAATTTTGTACGGTGATAAAGGGTACTGATACAAGTTTACCTATTGTATATTTCATACACCTGTATAGTACGAAACGAACATGACGACCAATCGAATTTGAAATATTTTAATAGACCTTTCTCGTGATTAAACTCTATGAGCGCAGTGAAATGTGTGAGAAATAGACATTTCTCGCGATTTAACTATCTAAACGTATTGAAACTTGGTACAGCAAATGTTTAAACGCATTGTAATGCACTGGAGTCTAATTTAGTTCAATTGTTTACATAACCTCAAAATGGCGGCTGTGCGAAATATTTCACTGACATTCTATATCTCCGAAACTATTACAGATATCCGTGTGTGTGTGCGTGTGTGTGTGTGAGGTGTGTGTGTGTCCCCCCCTAATAAAATCTAAACGGCAGGAGCGATTTCAATGAAACTCGGTAAGTTCATAGAACTATTCCCGGCGATCTCGACCGTGCCCTTCAAAGTTTGTTACGTCTCACCAATCCAACATGGCGGCTGTAAGAATTATTTCACTAGCCTTCAATATCTCCGAAACTATTACCGATATTGCCCTGAAATTGTGTACGGTGATAAAGGCCTCTACTAGAAGCTCACCTATGAGACTTTCAAAAACCTGGTGACTACAAAACCAACATGGCGGTCAAGCGAAATTGAGACTTTTAAATAGACATTTCTCGCGATTTAACTATCCAAACGTAATGAAAATTGGTACAGCAAATGTTTAAACGCATTGTAATGCACTGGAGTCTAATTTAGTTCAATTGTTTACATAGCCTCAAAATGGCGGCTGTGCGAAATATTTCACTGACATTCTATTTCTCCGAAACTATTACAGATATCATCATGCAATTTTGTACGGTGATAAAGGGTACTGATACAAGTTTACCTATTGTATATTTCATACACCTGTATAGTACGAAACGAACATGGCGACCAAGCGAATTTGAAATATTTTAATAGACTTTTCTCGTGATTAAACGCTATGAGCGCAGTGAAATGTGTGAGAAATAGACATTTCTCGCGATTTAACTATCTAAACGTATTGAAACTTGGTACAGCGAATGTTTAAACGCATTGTAATGCACTGGAGTCTAATTTAGTTCAATTGTTTACATAACCTCAAAATGGCGGCTGTGCAAAATATTTCACTGACATTCCATATCTCCGAAACTATTACAGATATCCGTGCGTGTGTGCGTGTGTGTGTGTGAGGTGTGTGTGTGTCCCCCCCTAATAAAATCTAAACGGCAGGAGCGATTTCAATGAAACTCGGTAAGTTCATAGAACTATTCCCGGCGACCTCGACCGTGCCCTTCAAAGTTTGTTACGTCTCACCAATCCAACATGGCGGTTGTGCGAATTATTTCACTAGCATTCAATATCTCCGAAACTATTACCGATATCGCCCTGAAAATTGTGTACGGTGATTAAGGGCACTACTAGAAGCTCACCTATGAGACTTTTAAAAACCTGGTGACTACAAAACCAACATGGCGGTCAAGCGAAATTGAGACTTTTAAATAGATATTTCTCGCGATTTAACTATCCAAACATAATGAAACTTGGTACAGCAAATGTTTAAACGCATTGTAATGCACTGGAGTCTAATTTAGTTCAATTGTTTACATAAACTCAAAATGGCGGCTGTGCGAAATATTTCACTGACCTTCTATATCTCCGAAACTATTAAGATATCCATGTGTGTGTGCGTGGGTGTGTGTGTGTGTGTGTGTGTGTGTGTGTGAGAGAGAGAGAGATAGGTGTGTGTTTGTGTGTCCCTAATAAAATCTAAATGGCTGCAGCGATTTCAATGAATCTCGGTAAGTTCACAGAATTATTCCCGGCGACCTCGACCGTGCCCTTCAAATTTTGATACGTCTCACCAATCCAACATGGCGGCTGTGCGAAATATTTCACTAGCATTCAATATCTCCGAAACTATTACTGATATCGCCCTGAAATTTTGTACGGTGATAAAGGGCACGACTAGAAGCTCACCTATGAGACTTTCAAAAACTTGGTAACTACAAAACCAACATGGCGGTCAAGCGAAATTCAGAATTTTAACAATCCTCGCGATTATCTAACCAAACGAAATGAAATTTGGTACAGCAAATGTTTAAACGCATTGTAATGCACTGGAGTCTAATTTAGTTCAATTGTTTATATAACCTCAAGATGGCGGCTGTGCGAAATATTTCACTGACATTCTATTTCTCCGAAACTATTTCAAATATAATCATGCAATTTTTCACGGTGATAAAGGGTACTGATACAAGTTTATCTATTGTATATTTCATAAACCTGTATAGTACAAAACGAACATGGCGACCAAGCGAATTTGAAATATTTTAATAGACTTTTTCATGATTTAACACTATGAGCGCAGTGAAATGTGTGAGAAATAGACATTTCTCGCCATTTAACTATCCAACCGTAATGAAACTTGGTACAGCTTATGTTTAAACGCATTGTAATGCACTGGAGTTTAATTTAGTTCAATTGTTTACATAACCTCAAAATGGCGGCTGTGCAAAATATTTCACTGACATTCTATATCTCCGAAACTATTACAGATATCCGTGTGTGTGTGCGTGTGTGTGTGTTTGTGTGGGTGTGAGGTGTGTGTGGGTGTGTCCCTAATAAAATCTAAACGGCTGGGGCGATTTCAATGAAACTCGGTAGGTTCATAGAACTATTCCCGGCGACCTCGACCGTGCCCTTCAAATTTTATTACGTCTCACCAATCCAACATGGCGGCTGTGCGAAATATTTCACTAGCATTCAATATCTCCGAAACTATTACCGATATCACCATGCAATTTTGTACGGTGATAAAGGGTACTGATACAAGTTTAACGATTGTATACTTCATAAACCTGTATAGTACAAAACGAACATGGCGACCAAGCGAATTTGAAATATTTTAATAGACTTTTCTCGTGATTTAACTCTATGAGTGCAGTGAAATGTGTGAGAAATAGACATTTCTCGCGATTTAACTACCTATACGTATTGAAACTTGGTACAGCAAATGTTTAAACGCATTGTAATGCATTGGAGTCTAATTTAGTTCAATTGTTTGCATTACCTCAAAATGGCGGCTGTGCGAAATATTTCACTGACATTCTATATCTCCGAAACTATTACAGATATCCGTGTGAGTGTGTGCGCTTGTGTGTGTGTGTGTGTGTGTGTGTGTGTGTCTGTGTGTGTGTGTGTGCGTGTGTGTGTCCCCCTAATAAAATTTAAACGGCTGGAGCGATATCAATGAAACTCGGTAAGTTCATAGAACTATTCCCGGCGACCTCGACCGTGTCCATCAAATTCTGTTACATCTCACCAATCCAACATGGCGGCAGTGCGAAATATTTCACTAGCATTCAATATCTCCGAAACTATTACCGACATTGCCCTGAAATTGCGTACGGTGATAAAGGGCACTACTAGGAGCGCACCTATAAGACTTTCAAAAACCTGGTGACTACAAGACCAACATGGCGGTCAAGCAAAATTGAGAATTTAATAGACATTTCTCGCGATTTAACTACCCAAACTTAATGAAACCTGGTACTCCAAATGTTTAAACGCATTGTAATGTACTGGAATCTAATTAAGTACAATTTTTATATAACCTCAAAATGGCGGCTCTGCGAAATATTTCACTGACATTCTATTTCTCCAAAACTATTACAGATAATATCATGCAATTTTGAACGGTGATAAAGGGTACTGATACAAGTTTACCTATTGTATATTTCATAAACCTGTATAGTACAAAACGAACATGGCGACCTAGCGAATTTGAAATATTTTAATAGACTTTTCTCGTGATTAAACTCTATGAGCGCAGTGAAATGTGTGAGAAATAGACATTTCTCGCAATTTAACAATCTAAACGTATTGAAACTTAGTACAGCAAATGTTTAAACGCATTGTAATGCACTGGAGTCTAATTTAGTTCAATTGTTTACATAACCTCAAAATCGCGGCTGTGCGAAATATTTCACTGACATTCTATATCTCCGAAACTATTACAGATATCCGTGTGAGTGTGTGCGCTTGTGTGTGTGTGTGTGTGTGTGTGTGTCTGTGTGTGTGTGAGGTGGGTGTGTGTTTCCCCCTAATAAAATCTAAACGGCTGGAGAGATTTCAATGAAACTCGGTACGTTCATAGAACTATTCCCGGCGACCTGGACCGTGCCCTTCAAATTTTGTTACGTCTCACCAATCCAACATGGGTGCTGTGCGAGATATTTCACTAGCATTCAATATCTCCGAAACTATTACAGATATCGCCCTGAAATTGTGTACGGTGATAAAGGGCCCTACTAGAAGCTCACCTATGAGACTTTCAAAAACTTGGTAACTACAAAACCAACATGGCGGTCAAGCGAATTTGAGACTTTTAACAGACATTTCTTGCGATTATCTATCCAAACGTAATGAAATTTGGTACAGCAAATGTTTAAACGCATTGTAATGCACTGGAGTTTAATTTAGTTCAATTGTCAACATAACCTCAAAATGGCGGCTGTGCGAAATATTTCACTGACATTCTATATCTCCGAAACTATTACAGATATCCGTGTGTGTGTGCGTGTGTGTGTGTGTGTGTGAGAGAGAGAGGTGTGTGTGTGTGTGTGTGTCCCTAACAAAATCTAAACGACTGGAGCGAATTCATTGAAACTCGGTAAGTTCATAGAACAATTCCCGGCGACCTCCACCGTGCCCTTCAAATTTTGTTGCGTCTCACCAATCCAACTTGGCGGCTGTGCGAAATATTTCACTAGCATTCATTATCTCCGAAACTATTACCGATATCGCCCTGAAATTGTGTACGGTGATAAACGGCACTACTAGAAGCTCACCTATGAAACTTTCAAAAACCTGGTGACTACAAAACCAATATGGCGGTCAAGCGAATTTGAGAGTTTTAAATAGACATTTCTCGCGATTTAACTATCCTAACGTAATGAAACATGGTACAGCAAAGGTTTAAACGCATTGTAATTCCCTGGAGTCTAAATTAGTTCAATTGTTTACATAACCTCAAAATGGTGGCTGTGCGAAATATTACACTGACATTCTATATCTCCGAAACTATTACAGATATCCGTGTGAGTGTGTGTGTGTGTGATTTGTGTGTGTGTGTGTCCCTAATAAAATCTAAACGGCTGGGGCGATTTCAATGAAACTCGGTAAGTTCATAGAACTATTCCCGGCGACCTCGACCGTGCCCTTCAAATTTTGTTACGTCTCACCAATCCAACATGGCGGTTGTGCGAAATATTTCACTAGCATTCAATATCTCCGAAACTATTACCGATATCGCCCTGAAATTGTGTACGGTGATAATGGGCTCTAATAGAAGCTCACCTTTAAGACTTTCAAAAACCTGGTGACCTCAAAACCAACATGGCGGTCAAGCGAATTTCAGACTTTTAAATAGACATTTCTCGCGATTTAACTATCCAAACGTAATGAAACTTGGTACAGCAAATGCTTTAACGCATTGTAATTCACTGGAGTCTAATTTAGTTCAATTGTTTGCATAACCTCAAAATGGCAGCTGTGCGAAATATTTCACTCACATTCTATTTCTCCGAAACTATTACAGATATCACCATGCAATTTTGTACGGTGATAAAGGGTACTGATACAAGTTTAACTATTGTATATTTCATAAACCTGTATAGTACAAAACGAACATGGCGACCAAGCGAATTTGAAATATATTAATAGACTTTTCTCGTGATTAAACTCTATGAGCCCAGTGAAATGTGTGAGAAATAGACATTTCTCGCGATTTGACTATCCAAACGTAATGATACTTGGTACAGCAAATGTTTACCGCATTGTAATGCACTGGAGTCTAATTTAGTTCAATAGTTTACATAACCTCAAAATGGCGGCTGTGCGAAATATTTCACTGACATTCTATTTCTCCGAAGCTATTACAGATATCACCATGCAATTTTGTACGGTGATAAAGGGTACTGATACAAGTTTACCTATTGTATATTTCATACACCTGTATAGTACGAAACGAACATGACGACCAATCGAATTTGAAATATTTTAATAGACCTTTCTCGTGATTAAACTCTATGAGCGCAGTGAAATGTGTGAGAAATAGACATTTCTCGCGATTTAACTATCTAAAAGTATTGAAACTTGGTATAGCAAATGTTTGAACGCATTGTAATGCACTGGAGTCTAATTTAGTTCAATTGTTTACATAACCTCAAAATGGCGGCTGTGCGAAATATTTCACTGACATTCTATAACTCCGAAACTATTACAGATATCCGTGTGTGTGTGCGTGTGTGTGTGTGTGAGGTGTGTGTGTGTCCCCCCCTAATAAAATCTAAACGGCAGGAGCGATTTCAATGAAACTCGGTAAGTTCATAGAACTATTCCCGGCGATCTCGACCGTGCCCTTCAAAGTTTGTTACGTCTCACCAATCCAACATGGCGGTTGTGCGAATTATTTCACTAGCATTCAATATCTCCAAAACTATTACCGATATCGCCCTGAAATTGTGTACGGTGATAAAGGGCACTACTAGAAGCTCACCTATGAGACTTTTAAAAACCTGGTGACTACAAAACCAACATGGCGGTCAAGCGAAATTGAGACTTTTAAATAGACATTTCTCGCGATTTAACTATCCAAACATAATGAAACTTGGTACAGCAAATGTTTAAACGCATTGTAATGCACTGGGGTCTAATTTAGTTCAATTGTTTATATAAACTCAAAATGGCGGCTGTGCGAAATATTTCAATGACCTTCTATATCTCCGAAACTATTAAGATATCCATGTGTGTGTGTGTGTGTGTGTGAGAGAGAGAGAGAGAGGTGTGTGTGTGTCCCTAATAAAATCTAAACGGCTGCAGCGATTTCAATGAAACTCGGTAAGTTCACAGAATTATTCCCGGCGACCTCGACCGTGCACTTCAAATTTTGATACGTCTCCCCAATCCAACATGGCGGCTGTGCGAAATATTTCACTAGCATTCAATATCTCCGAAACTATTACTGATATCGCCCTGAAATTTTGTACGGTGATAAAGGCCTTTACTAGAAGCTCACCTATGAGACTTTCAAAAACCTGGTGACTACAAAACCAACATGGCGGTGAAGCGAAATTGAGACTTTAAATAGACATTTCTCGCGATTTAACTATCCAAACGTAATGAAACTTGGTACAGCAAATGTTTAAACGCATTGTAATGCACTGGAGTCTAATTTAGTTCAATTGTTTACGTAACCTCAAAATGGCGGCTGTGCGAAATATTTCACTGACATTCGATATCTCCGAAACTATTACAGATATCATCATGCAATTTTGTACGGTGATAAAGGGTACTGATTAAAGTTTACCTATTGTATATTTCATAAACCTGTATGGTACAAAACGAACATGGTGACCAAGCGAATTTGAAATATTTTAATAGACTTTTTCGTGATTTAACTCTATGAGCGCAGTGAAATGTGTGAGAAATAGACATTTCTCGCGATTTAACTATCCTAACGTAATGAAATTTGGTACAGCCAATGTTTAAACGCATTGTACTTCCCTGGAGTCTAATTTAGTTCGATTGTTTACATAACCTCAAAATGGCAGTTGTGCGAAATATTTCACTGACATTCTATATCTCCGAAACTATTACAGATATCCGTGTGTGTGTGCGTGTGTGTGTGTGTGTTTGTGTGTGTGTGAGGTGTGTGTGTGTGTGTCCCTAATAAAATCTAAACGGCTGGAGCGATTTCAATGAAACTCAGTAAGTTCATAGAACTATTCCCGGCGACCTCGACCGTGCCCTTCAAATTTTGTTGCGTCTCACCAATCCAACATGGCGGCTGTGCGAAATATTTCACTAGCCTTCAATATCTCCGAAACTATTACCGATATTGCCCTGAAATTGTGTACGGTGATAAAGGCCTCTACTAGAAGCCCACCTATGAGACTTTCAAAAATCTGGTGACTACAAAACCAACATGGCAGTCAAGCGAAATTGAGACTTTTAAATAGACATTTCTCGCGATTTAACTATCCAAACGTAATGAAAATTGGTACAGCAAATGTTTAAACGCATTGTAATGCACTGGAGTCTAATTTAGTTCAATTGTTTACATAGCCTCAAAATGGCGGCTGTGCGAAATATTTCACTGACATTCTATTTCTCCGAAACTATTACAGATATCATCATGCAATTTTGTACGGTGATAAAGGGTACTGATACAAGTTTACCTATTGTATATTTCATACACCTGTATAGTACGAAACGAACATGGCGACCAAGCGAATTTAAAATATTTTAATAGCCTTTTCTCGTGATTAAACTCTATGAGCGCAGTGAAATGTGTGAGAAATAGACATTTCTCGCGATTTAAATATCTAAACGTATTGAAACTTGGTACAGCGAATGATTAAACGCATTGTAATGCACTGGAGTCTAATTTAGTTCAATTGTTTACATAACCTCAAAATGGCGGCTGTGCAAAATATTTCACTGACATTCTATATCTCCGAAACTATTACAGATATCCGTGTGTGTGTGCGTGTGTGTGTGTGTGTTTGTGTGTGTGTGAGGTGTGTGTGTGTGTGTCCCTAATAAAATCTAAACGGCTGGAGCGATTTCAATGAAACTCAGTAAGTTCATAGAACTATTCCCGGCGACCTCGACCGTGCCCTTCAAATTTTGTTACGTCTCACCAATCCAACATGGCGGCTGTGCGAATTATTTCACTAGCATTCAATATCTCCGAAAGTATTACCGATATCGCTCTGAAATTGTGTACATTGATAAAGGGCTCTACCAGAAGCTCACATATGAGACTTTCAAAAACCTGGTGACTACAAAAACAACATGACGGTCAAGCGAAATTGAGACTTTTAAATAGACATTTCTCGCGATTTGACTATCCAAACGTAATGAAACTTGGTACAGCAAATGTTTACCGCATTGTAATGCACTGGAGTCTAATTTAGTTCAATAGTTTACATAACCTCAAAATGGCGCCTGTGCGAAATATTTCACTGGCATTCTATTTCTCCGAAGCTATTACAGATATCACCATGCAATTTTGTACGGTGATAAAGGGTACTGATACAAGTTTACCTATTGTATATTTCATACACCTGTATAGTACGAAACGAACATGGCGACCAAGCGAATTTGAAATATTTTAATAGACCTTTCTCGTGATTAAACTCTATGAGCGCAGTGAAATGTGTGAGAAATAGACATTTCTCGCGATTTAAATATCTAAACGTATTGAAACTTGGTATAGCAAATGTTTGAACGCATTGTAATGCACTGGAGTCTAATTTAGTTCAATTGTTTACATAACCTCAAAATGGCGGCTGTGCGAAATATTTTACTGACATTCTATATCTCCGAAACTATTACAGATATCCGTGTGTGTGTGCGTGTGTGTGTGTGAGGTGTGTGTGTGTGTCCCCCTAATAAAATCTAAACGGCAAGAGCGATTTCAATGAAACTCGGTAAGTTCATAAAACTATTCCCGGCGATCTCGACCGTGCCCTTCAAAGTTTGTTACGTCTCACCAATCCAACATGGCGGTTGTGCGAATTATTTCACTAGCATTCAATATCTCCAAAACTATTACCGATATCGCCCTGAAATTGTGTACGGTGATAAAGGGCACTACTAGAAGCTCACCTATGAGACTTTTAAAAACCTGGTGACTACAAAACCAACATGGCGGTCAAGCGAAATTGAGACTTTTAAATAGACATTTCTCGCGATTTAACTATCCAAACATAATGAAACTTGGTACAGCAAATATTTAAACGCATTGTAATGCACTGGGGTCTAATTTAGTTCAATTGTTTATATAAACACAAAATGGCGGCTAGGCGAAATATTTCACTGACCTTCTATATCTCCGAAACTATTAAGATATCCATGTGTGTGTGTGTGTGTGTGTGAGAGAGAGAGAGAGAGGTGTGTGTGTGTTTGTCCCTAATAAAATCTAAACGGCTGCAGCGATTTCAATGAAACTCGGTAAGTTCACAGAATTATTCCCGGCGACCTCGACCGTGCCCTTCAAATTTTGATACGTCTCACCAATCCAACATGGCGGCTGTGCGAAATATTTCACTAGCATTCAATATCTCCGAAACTATTACTGATATCGCCCTGAAATTTTGTACGGTGATAAAGGCCTCTACTAGAAGCTCACCTATGAGACTTTCAAAAACCTGGTGACTACAAAACCAACATGGCGGTGAAGCGAAATTGAGACTTTTAAATAGACATTTCTCGCGATTTAACTATCCAAACGTAATGAAACTTGGTACAGCAAATGTTTAAACGCATTGTAATGCACTGGAGTCTAATTTAGTTCAATTGTTTACGTAACCTCAAAATGGCGGCTGTGCGAAATATTTCACTGACATTTGATATCTCCGAAACTATTACAGATATCATCATGCAATTTTGTAAGGTGATAAAGGGTACTGATTAAAGTTTACCTATTGTATATTTCATAAACCTGTATAGTACAAAACGAACATGGTGACCAAGCGAATTTGAAATATTTTTATAGACTTTTTCGTGATTTAACTCTATGAGCGCAGTGAAATGTGTGAGAAATAGACATTTCTCGCGATTTAACTATCCTAACGTAATGAAATTTGGTACAGCCAATGTTCAAACGCATTGTACTTCCCTGGAGTCTAATTTAGTTCGATTGTTTACATAACCTCAAAATGGCAGTTGTGCGAAATATTTCACTGACATTCTATATCTCCGAAACTATTACAGATAACTGTGTGTGTGTGCGTGTGTGTGTGTATGTGTGTGTGTATGTGAGGTGCGTGTGTGTTTCCCCCTAATAAAATCTAAACGGCTGGATCGATTTCAATGAAACTCGGTAAGTTCATAGAACTATTCCCGGCGTCCTCGACCGTGCCCTTCAAATTTTATTGCGTCTCACCAATCCAATATGGCGGCTGTGCGAAATATTTCACTAGCCTTCAATATCTCCGAAACTATTACCGATATTGCCCTGAAATTGTGTACGGTGATAAAGGCCTCTACTAGAAGCTCACCTATGAGACTTTCAAAAACCTGGTGACTACAAAACTAACATGGCGGTCAAGCGAAATTGAGACTTTTAAATAGACATTTCTCGCGATTTAACTATCCAAACGTAATGAAAATTGGTACAGCAAATGTTTAAACGCATTGTAATGCACTGGAGTCTAATTTAGTTCAATTGTTTACATAGCCTCAAAATGGCGGCTGTGCGAAATATTTCACTGACATTCTATTTCTCCGGAACTATTACAGATATCATCATGCAATTTTGTACGGTGATAAAGGGTACTGATACAAGTTTACCTATTGTATATTTCATACACCTGTATAGTACGAAACGAACATGGCGACCAAGCGAATTTGAAATATTTTAATAGACTTTTCTCGTGATTAAACTCTATGAGCGCAGTGAAATGTGTGAGAAATAGACATTTCTCGCGATTTAACTATCTAAACGTATTGAAACTTGGTACAGCGAATGTTTAAACGCATTGTAATGCACTGGAGTCTAATTTAGTTCAATTGTTTACATAACCTCAAAATGGCGGCTGTGCAAAATATTTCACTGACATTCCATATCTCCGAAACTATTACAGATATCCGTGCGTGTGTGCGTGTGTGTGTGTGAGGTGTGTGTGTGTCCCCCCCTAATAAAATCTAAACGGCAGGAGCGATATCAATGAAACTCGGTAAGTTCATAGAACTATTCCCGGCGACCTCGACCGTGCCCTTCAAAGTTTGTTACGTCTCACCAATCCAACATGGCGGTTGTGCGAATTATTTCACTAGCATTCAATATCTCCGAAACTATTACCGATATAGCCCTGAAAATTGTGTACGGTGATAAAGGGCACTACTAGAAGCTCACCTATGAGACTTTTAAAAACCTGGTGACTACAAAACCAACATGGCGGTCAAGCGAAATTGAGACTTTTAAATAGACATTTCTCGCGATTTAACTATCCAAACATAATGAAACTTGGTACAGCAAATGTTTAAACGCATTGTAATGCACTGGAGTCTAATTTAGTTCAATTGTTTATATAAACTCAAAATGGCGGCTGTGCGAAATATTTCACTGACCTTCTATATCTCCGAAACTATTAAGATATCCATGTGTGTGTGCGTGGGTGTGTGTGTGTGTGTGTGTGTGTGTGAGAGAGAGAGATAGGTGTGTGTTTGTGTGTCCCTAATAAAATCTAAATGGCTGCAGCGATTTCAATGAATCTCGGTAAGTTCACAGAATTATTCCCGGCGACCTCGACCGTGCCCTTCAAATTTTGATACGTCTCACCAATCCAACATGGCGGCTGTGCGAAATATTTCACTAGCATTCAATATCTCCGAAACTATTACTGATATCGCCCTGAAATTTTGTACGGTGATAAAGGGCACGACTAGAAGCTCACCTATGAGACTTTCAAAAACTTGGTAACTACAAAACCAACATGGCGGTCAAGCGAAATTCAGAATTTTAACAATCCTCGCGATTATCTAACCAAACGAAATGAAATTTGGTACAGCAAATGTTTAAACGCATTGTAATGCACTGGAGTCTAATTTAGTTCAATTGTTTATATAACCTCAAGATGGCGGCTGTGCGAAATATTTCACTGACATTCTATTTCTCCGAAACTATTTCAAATATAATCATGCTATTTTTCACGGTGATAAAGGGTACTGATACAAGTTTATCTATTGTATATTTCATAAACCTGTATAGTACAAAACGAACATGGCGACCAAGCGAATTTGAAATATTTTAATAGACTTTTTCATGATTTAACACTATGAGCGCAGTGAAATGTGTGAGAAATAGACATTTCTCGCCATTTAACTATCCAACCGTAATGAAACTTGGTACAGCTTATGTTTAAACGCATTGTAATGCACTGGAGTTTAATTTAGTTCAATTGTTTACATAACCTCAAAATGGCGGCTGTGCAAAATATTTCACTGACATTCTATATCTCCGAAACTATTACAGATATCCGTGTGTGTGTGCGTGTGTGTGTGTTTGTGTGGGTGTGAGGTGTGTGTGGGTGTGTCCCTAATAAAATCTAAACGGCTGGGGCGATTTCAATGAAACTCGGTAGGTTCATAGAACTATTCCCGGCGACCTCGACCGTGCCCTTCAAATTTTATTACGTCTCACCAATCCAACATGGCGGCTGTGCGAAATATTTCACTAGCCTTCAATATCTCCGAAACTATTACCGATATTGCCCTGAAATTGTGTACGGTGATAAAGGCCTCTACTAGAAGCCCACCTATGAGACTTTCAAAAATCTGGTGACTACAAAACCAACATGGCAGTCAAGCGAAATTGAGACTTTTAAATAGACATTTCTCGCGATTTAACTATCCAAACGTAATGAAAATTGGTACAGCAAATGTTTAAACGCATTGTAATGCACTGGAGTCTAATTTAGTTCAATTGTTTACATAGCCTCAAAATGGCGGCTGTGCGAAATATTTCACTGACATTCTATTTCTCCGAAACTATTACAGATATCATCATGCAATTTTGTACGGTGATAAAGGGTACTGATACAAGTTTACCTATTGTATATTTCATACACCTGTATAGTACGAAACGAACATGGCGACCAAGCGAATTTAAAATATTTTAATAGACTTTTCTCGTGATTAAACTCTATGAGCGCAGTGAAATGTGTGAGAAATAGACATTTCTCGCGATTTAAATATCTAAACGTATTGAAACTTGGTACAGCGAATGATTAAACGCATTGTAATGCACTGGAGTCTAATTTAGTTCAATTGTTTACATAACCTCAAAATGGCGGCTGTGCAAAATATTTCACTGACATTCTATATCTCCGAAACTATTACAGATATCCGTGTGTGTGTGCGTGTGTGTGTGTGTGTTTGTGTGTGTGTGAGGTGTGTGTGTGTGTGTCCCTAATAAAATCTAAACGGCTGGAGCGATTTCAATGAAACTCAGTAAGTTCATAGAACTATTCCCGGCGACCTCGACCGTGCCCTTCAAATTTTGTTACGTCTCACCAATCCAACATGGCGGCTGTGCGAATTATTTCACTAGCATTCAATATCTCCGAAAGTATTACCGATATCGCTCTGAAATTGTGTACATTGATAAAGGGCTCTACCAGAAGCTCACATATGAGACTTTCAAAAACCTGGTGACTACAAAAACAACATGACGGTCAAGCGAAATTGAGACTTTTAAATAGACATTTCTCGCGATTTGACTATCCAAACGTAATGAAACTTGGTACAGCAAATGTTTACCGCATTGTAATGCACTGGAGTCTAATTTAGTTCAATAGTTTACATAACCTCAAAATGGCGCCTGTGCGAAATATTTCACTGGCATTCTATTTCTCCGAAGCTATTACAGATATCACCATGCAATTTTGTACGGTGATAAAGGGTACTGATACAAGTTTACCTATTGTATATTTCATACACCTGTATAGTACGAAACGAACATGGCGACCAAGCGAATTTGAAATATTTTAATAGACCTTTCTCGTGATTAAACTCTATGAGCGCAGTGAAATGTGTGAGAAATAGACATTTCTCGCGATTTAAATATCTAAACGTATTGAAACTTGGTATAGCAAATGTTTGAACGCATTGTAATGCACTGGAGTCTAATTTAGTTCAATTGTTTACATAACCTCAAAATGGCGGCTGTGCGAAATATTTTACTGACATTCTATATCTCCGAAACTATTACAGATATCCGTGTGTGTGTGCGTGTGTGTGTGTGAGGTGTGTGTGTGTGTCCCCCTAATAAAATCTAAACGGCAAGAGCGATTTCAATGAAACTCGGTAAGTTCATAAAACTATTCCCGGCGATCTCGACCGTGCCCTTCAAAGTTTGTTACGTCTCACCAATCCAACATGGCGGTTGTGCGAATTATTTCACTAGCATTCAATATCTCCAAAACTATTACCGATATCGCCCTGAAATTGTGTACGGTGATAAAGGGCACTACTAGAAGCTCACCTATGAGACTTTTAAAAACCTGGTGACTACAAAACCAACATGGCGGTCAAGCGAAATTGAGACTTTTAAATAGACATTTCTCGCGATTTAACTATCCAAACATAATGAAACTTGGTACAGCAAATATTTAAACGCATTGTAATGCACTGGGGTCTAATTTAGTTCAATTGTTTATATAAACACAAAATGGCGGCTAGGCGAAATATTTCACTGACCTTCTATATCTCCGAAACTATTAAGATATCCATGTGTGTGTGTGTGTGTGTGTGAGAGAGAGAGAGAGAGGTGTGTGTGTGTTTGTCCCTAATAAAATCTAAACGGCTGCAGCGATTTCAATGAAACTCGGTAAGTTCACAGAATTATTCCCGGCGACCTCGACCGTGCCCTTCAAATTTTGATACGTCTCACCAATCCAACATGGCGGCTGTGCGAAATATTTCACTAGCATTCAATATCTCCGAAACTATTACTGATATCGCCCTGAAATTTTGTACGGTGATAAAGGCCTCTACTAGAAGCTCACCTATGAGACTTTCAAAAACCTGGTGACTACAAAACCAACATGGCGGTGAAGCGAAATTGAGACTTTTAAATAGACATTTCTCGCGATTTAACTATCCAAACGTAATGAAACTTGGTACAGCAAATGTTTAAACGCATTGTAATGCACTGGAGTCTAATTTAGTTCAATTGTTTACGTAACCTCAAAATGGCGGCTGTGCGAAATATTTCACTGACATTTGATATCTCCGAAACTATTACAGATATCATCATGCAATTTTGTAAGGTGATAAAGGGTACTGATTAAAGTTTACCTATTGTATATTTCATAAACCTGTATAGTACAAAACGAACATGGTGACCAAGCGAATTTGAAATATTTTTATAGACTTTTTCGTGATTTAACTCTATGAGCGCAGTGAAATGTGTGAGAAATAGACATTTCTCGCGATTTAACTATCCTAACGTAATGAAATTTGGTACAGCCAATGTTCAAACGCATTGTACTTCCCTGGAGTCTAATTTAGTTCGATTGTTTACATAACCTCAAAATGGCAGTTGTGCGAAATATTTCACTGACATTCTATATCTCCGAAACTATTACAGATAACTGTGTGTGTGTGCGTGTGTGTGTGTATGTGTGTGTGTATGTGAGGTGCGTGTGTGTTTCCCCCTAATAAAATCTAAACGGCTGGATCGATTTCAATGAAACTCGGTAAGTTCATAGAACTATTCCCGGCGTCCTCGACCGTGCCCTTCAAATTTTATTGCGTCTCACCAATCCAATATGGCGGCTGTGCGAAATATTTCACTAGCCTTCAATATCTCCGAAACTATTACCGATATTGCCCTGAAATTGTGTACGGTGATAAAGGCCTCTACTAGAAGCTCACCTATGAGACTTTCAAAAACCTGGTGACTACAAAACTAACATGGCGGTCAAGCGAAATTGAGACTTTTAAATAGACATTTCTCGCGATTTAACTATCCAAACGTAATGAAAATTGGTACAGCAAATGTTTAAACGCATTGTAATGCACTGGAGTCTAATTTAGTTCAATTGTTTACATAGCCTCAAAATGGCGGCTGTGCGAAATATTTCACTGACATTCTATTTCTCCGGAACTATTACAGATATCATCATGCAATTTTGTACGGTGATAAAGGGTACTGATACAAGTTTACCTATTGTATATTTCATACACCTGTATAGTACGAAACGAACATGGCGACCAAGCGAATTTGAAATATTTTAATAGACTTTTCTCGTGATTAAACTCTATGAGCGCAGTGAAATGTGTGAGAAATAGACATTTCTCGCGATTTAACTATCTAAACGTATTGAAACTTGGTACAGCGAATGTTTAAACGCATTGTAATGCACTGGAGTCTAATTTAGTTCAATTGTTTACATAACCTCAAAATGGCGGCTGTGCAAAATATTTCACTGACATTCCATATCTCCGAAACTATTACAGATATCCGTGCGTGTGTGCGTGTGTGTGTGTGAGGTGTGTGTGTGTCCCCCCCTAATAAAATCTAAACGGCAGGAGCGATATCAATGAAACTCGGTAAGTTCATAGAACTATTCCCGGCGACCTCGACCGTGCCCTTCAAAGTTTGTTACGTCTCACCAATCCAACATGGCGGTTGTGCGAATTATTTCACTAGCATTCAATATCTCCGAAACTATTACCGATATAGCCCTGAAAATTGTGTACGGTGATAAAGGGCACTACTAGAAGCTCACCTATGAGACTTTTAAAAACCTGGTGACTACAAAACCAACATGGCGGTCAAGCGAAATTGAGACTTTTAAATAGACATTTCTCGCGATTTAACTATCCAAACATAATGAAACTTGGTACAGCAAATGTTTAAACGCATTGTAATGCACTGGAGTCTAATTTAGTTCAATTGTTTATATAAACTCAAAATGGCGGCTGTGCGAAATATTTCACTGACCTTCTATATCTCCGAAACTATTAAGATATCCATGTGTGTGTGCGTGGGTGTGTGTGTGTGTGTGTGTGTGTGTGAGAGAGAGAGATAGGTGTGTGTTTGTGTGTCCCTAATAAAATCTAAATGGCTGCAGCGATTTCAATGAATCTCGGTAAGTTCACAGAATTATTCCCGGCGACCTCGACCGTGCCCTTCAAATTTTGATACGTCTCACCAATCCAACATGGCGGCTGTGCGAAATATTTCACTAGCATTCAATATCTCCGAAACTATTACTGATATCGCCCTGAAATTTTGTACGGTGATAAAGGGCACGACTAGAAGCTCACCTATGAGACTTTCAAAAACTTGGTAACTACAAAACCAACATGGCGGTCAAGCGAAATTCAGAATTTTAACAATCCTCGCGATTATCTAACCAAACGAAATGAAATTTGGTACAGCAAATGTTTAAACGCATTGTAATGCACTGGAGTCTAATTTAGTTCAATTGTTTATATAACCTCAAGATGGCGGCTGTGCGAAATATTTCACTGACATTCTATTTCTCCGAAACTATTTCAAATATAATCATGCAATTTTTCACGGTGATAAAGGGTACTGATACAAGTTTATCTATTGTATATTTCATAAACCTGTATAGTACAAAACGAACATGGCGACCAAGCGAATTTGAAATATTTTAATAGACTTTTTCATGATTTAACACTATGAGCGCAGTGAAATGTGTGAGAAATAGACATTTCTCGCCATTTAACTATCCAACCGTAATGAAACTTGGTACAGCTTATGTTTAAACGCATTGTAATGCACTGGAGTTTAATTTAGTTCAATTGTTTACATAACCTCAAAATGGCGGCTGTGCAAAATATTTCACTGACATTCTATATCTCCGAAACTATTACAGATATCCGTGTGTGTGTGCGTGTGTGTGTGTTTGTGTGGGTGTGAGGTGTGTGTGGGTGTGTCCCTAATAAAATCTAAACGGCTGGGGCGATTTCAATGAAACTCGGTAGGTTCATAGAACTATTCCCGGCGACCTCGACCGTGCCCTTCAAATTTTATTACGTCTCACCAATCCAACATGGCGGCTGTGCGAAATATTTCACTAGCATTCAATATCTCCGAAACTATTACCGATATCACCATGCAATTTTGTACGGTGATAAAGGGTACTGATACAAGTTTAACGATTGTATACTTCATAAACCTGTATAGTACAAAACGAACATGGCGACCAAGCGAATTTGAAATATTTTAATAGACTTTTCTCGTGATTTAACTCTATGAGTGCAGTGAAATGTGTGAGAAATAGACATTTCTCGCGATTTAACTACCTATACGTATTGAAACTTGGTACAGCAAATGTTTAAACGCATTGTAATGCATTGGAGTCTAATTTAGTTCAATTGTTTGCATTACCTCAAAATGGCGGCTGTGCGAAATATTTCACTGACATTCTATATCTCCGAAACTATTACAGATATCCGTGTGAGTGTGTGCGCTTGTGTGTGTGTGTGTGTGTGTGTGTGTCTGTGTGTGTGTGTGTGCGTGTGTGTGTCCCCCTAATAAAATTTAAACGGCTGGAGCGATATCAATGAAACTCGGTAAGTTCATAGAACTATTCCCGGCGACCTCGACCGTGTCCATCAAATTCTGTTACGTCTCACCAATCCAACATGGCGGCAGTGCGAAATATTTCACTAGCATTCAATATCTCCGAAACTATTACCGACATTGCCCTGAAATTGCGTACGGTGATAAAGGGCACTACTAGGAGCGCACCTATAAGACTTTCAAAAACCTGGTGACTACAAGACCAACATGGCGGTCAAGCAAAATTGAGAATTTAATAGACATTTCTCGCGATTTAACTACCCAAACTTAATGAAACCTGGTACTCCAAATGTTTAAACGCATTGTAATGTACTGGAATCTAATTAAGTACAATTTTTATATAACCTCAAAATGGCGGCTCTGCGAAATATTTCACTGACATTCTATTTCTCCAAAACTATTACAGATAATATCATGCAATTTTGAACGGTGATAAAGGGTACTGATACAAGTTTACCTATTGTATATTTCATAAACCTGTATAGTACAAAACGAACATGGCGACCTAGCGAATTTGAAATATTTTAATAGACTTTTCTCGTGATTAAACTCTATGAGCGCAGTGAAATGTGTGAAAATAGACATTTCTCGCAATTTAACAATCTAAACGTATTGAAACTTAGTACAGCAAATGTTTAAACGCATTGTAATGCACTGGAGTCTAATTTAGTTCAATTGTTTACATAACCTCAAAATCGCGGCTGTGCGAAATATTTCACTGACATTCTATATCTCCGAAACTATTACAGATATCCGTGTGAGTGTGTGCGCTTGTGTGTGTGTGTGTGTGTGTGTGTGTGTCTGTGTGTGTGTGAGGTGGGTGTGTGTTTCCCCCTAATAAAATCTAAACGGCTGGAGAGATTTCAATGAAACTCGGTACGTTCATAGAACTATTCCCGGCGACCTGGACCGTGCCCTTCAAATTTTGTTACGTCTCACCAATCCAACATGGGTGCTGTGCGAGATATTTCACTAGCATTCAATATCTCCGAAACTATTACAGATATCGCCCTGAAATTGTGTACGGTGATAAAGGGCCCTACTAGAAGCTCACCTATGAGACTTTCAAAAACTTGGTAACTACAAAACCAACATGGCGGTCAAGCGAATTTGAGACTTTTAACAGACATTTCTTGCGATTATCTATCCAAACGTAATGAAATTTGGTACAGCAAATGTTTAAACGCATTGTAATGCACTGGAGTTTAATTTAGTTCAATTGTCAACATAACCTCAAAATGGCGGCTGTGCGAAATATTTCACTGACATTCTATATCTCCGAAACTATTACAGATATCCGTGTGTGTGTGCGTGTGTGTGTGTGTGTGTGTGTGAGAGAGGTGTGTGTGTGTGTGTGTGTCCCTAACAAAATCTAAACGACTGGAGCGAATTCATTGAAACTCGGTAAGTTCATAGAACTATTCCCGGCGACCTCCACCGTGCCCTTCAAATTTTGTTGCGTCTCACCAATCCAACTTGGCGGCTGTGCGAAATATTTCACTAGCATTCATTATCTCCGAAACTAATACCGATATCGCCCTGAAATTGTGTACGGTGATAAACGGCACTACTAGAAGCTCACCTATGAAACTTTCAAAAACCTGGTGACTACAAAACCAATATGGCGGTCAAGCGAATATGAGAGTTTTAAATAGACATTTCTCGCGATTTAACTATCCTAACGTAATGAAACATGGTACAGCAAAGGTTTAAACGCATTGTAATTCCCTGGAGTCTAAATTAGTTCAATTGTTTACATAACCTCAAAATGGTGGCTGTGCGAAATATTACACTGACATTCTATATCTCCGAAACTATTACAGATATCCGTGTGAGTGTGTGTGTGTGTGATTTGTGTGTGTGTGTGTCCCTAATAAAATCTAAACGGCTGGGGCGATTTCAATGAAACTCGGTAAGTTCATAGAACTATTCCCGGCGACCTCGACCGTGCCCTTCAAATTTTGGTACGTCTCACCAATCCAACATGGCGGTTGTGCGAAATATTTCACTAGCATTCAATATCTCCGAAACTATTACCGATATCGCCCTGAAATTGTGTACGGTGATAATGGGCTCTAATAGAAGCTCACCTTTGAGACTTTCAAAAACCTGGTGACCTCAAAACCAACATGGCGGTCAAGCGAATTTCAGACTTTTAAATAGACATTTCTCGCGATTTAACTATCCAAACGTAATGAAACTTGGTACAGCAAATGCTTTAACGCATTGTAATTCACTGGAGTCTAATTTAGTTCAATTGTTTGCATAACCTCAAAATGGCAGCTGTGCGAAATATTTCACTCACATTCTATTTCTCCGAAACTATTACAGATATCACCATGCAATTTTGTACGGTGATAAAGGGTACTGATACAAGTTTAACTATTGTATATTTCATAAACCTGTATAGTACAAAACGAACATGGCGACCAAGCGAATTTGAAATATATTAATAGACTTTTCTCGTGATTAAACTCTATGAGCCCAGTGAAATGTGTGAGAAATAGACATTTCTCGCGATTTGACTATCCAAACGTAATGATACTTGGTACAGCAAATGTTTACCGCATTGTAATGCACTGGAGTCTAATTTAGTTCAATAGTTTACATAACCTCAAAATGGCGGCTGTGCGAAATATTTCACTGACATTCTATTTCTCCGAAGCTATTACAGATATCACCATGCAATTTTGTACGGTGATAAAGGGTACTGATACAAGTTTACCTATTGTATATTTCATACACCTGTATAGTACGAAACGAACATGACGACCAATCGAATTTGAAATATTTTAATAGACCTTTCTCGTGATTAAACTCTATGAGCGCAGTGAAATGTGTGAGAAATAGACATTTCTCGCGATTTAACTATCTAAACGTATTGAAACTTGGTATAGCAAATGTTTGAACGCATTGTAATGCACTGGAGTCTAATTTAGTTCAATTGTTTACATAACCTCAAAATGGCGGCTGTGCGAAATATTTCACTGACATTCTATATCTCCGAAACTATTACAGATATCCGTGTGTGTGTGCGTGTGTGTGTGTGTGAGGTGTGTGTGTGTCCCCCCCTAATAAAATCTAAACGGCAGGAGCGATTTCAATGAAACTCGGTAAGTTCATAGAACTATTCCCGGCGATCTCGACCGTGCCCTTCAAAGTTTGTTACGTCTCACCAATCCAACATGGCGGTTGTGCGAATTATTTCACTAGCATTCAATATCTCCAAAACTATTACCGATATCGCCCTGAAATTGTGTACGGTGATAAAGGGCACTACTAGAAGCTCACCTATGAGACTTTTAAAAACCTGGTGACTACAAAACCAACATGGCGGTCAAGCGAAATTGAGACTTTTAAATAGACATTTCTCGCGATTTAACTATCCAAACATAATGAAACTTGGTACAGCAAATGTTTAAACGCATTGTAATGCACTGGGGTCTAATTTAGTTCAATTGTTTATATAAACTCAAAATGGCGGCTGTGCGAAATATTTCAATGACCTTCTATATCTCCGAAACTATTAAGATATCCATGTGTGTGTGTGTGTGTGTGTGAGAGAGAGAGAGAGAGGTGTGTGTGTGTCCCTAATAAAATCTAAACGGCTGCAGCGATTTCAATGAAACTCGGTAAGTTCACAGAATTATTCCCGGCGACCTCGACCGTGCACTTCAAATTTTGATACGTCTCCCCAATCCAACATGGCGGCTGTGCGAAATATTTCACTAGCATTCAATATCTCCGAAACTATTACTGATATCGCCCTGAAATTTTGTACGGTGATAAAGGCCTTTACTAGAAGCTCACCTATGAGACTTTCAAAAACCTGGTGACTACAAAACCAACATGGCGGTGAAGCGAAATTGAGACTTTAAATAGACATTTCTCGCGATTTAACTATCCAAACGTAATGAAACTTGGTACAGCAAATGTTTAAACGCATTGTAATGCACTGGAGTCTAATTTAGTTCAATTGTTTACGTAACCTCAAAATGGCGGCTGTGCGAAATATTTCACTGACATTCGATATCTCCGAAACTATTACAGATATCATCATGCAATTTTGTACGGTGATAAAGGGTACTGATTAAAGTTTACCTATTGTATATTTCATAAACCTGTATGGTACAAAACGAACATGGTGACCAAGCGAATTTGAAATATTTTAATAGACTTTTTCGTGATTTAACTCTATGAGCGCAGTGAAATGTGTGAGAAATAGACATTTCTCGCGATTTAACTATCCTAACGTAATGAAATTTGGTACAGCCAATGTTTAAACGCATTGTACTTCCCTGGAGTCTAATTTAGTTCGATTGTTTACATAACCTCAAAATGGCAGTTGTGCGAAATATTTCACTGACATTCTATATCTCCGAAACTATTACAGATATCCGTGTGTGTGTGCGTGTGTGTGTGTGTGTTTGTGTGTGTGTGAGGTGTGTGTGTGTGTGTCCCTAATAAAATCTAAACGGCTGGAGCGATTTCAATGAAACTCAGTAAGTTCATAGAACTATTCCCGGCGACCTCGACCGTGCCCTTCAAATTTTGTTGCGTCTCACCAATCCAACATGGCGGCTGTGCGAAATATTTCACTAGCCTTCAATATCTCCGAAACTATTACCGATATTGCCCTGAAATTGTGTACGGTGATAAAGGCCTCTACTAGAAGCCCACCTATGAGACTTTCAAAAATCTGGTGACTACAAAACCAACATGGCAGTCAAGCGAAATTGAGACTTTTAAATAGACATTTCTCGCGATTTAACTATCCAAACGTAATGAAAATTGGTACAGCAAATGTTTAAACGCATTGTAATGCACTGGAGTCTAATTTAGTTCAATTGTTTACATAGCCTCAAAATGGCGGCTGTGCGAAATATTTCACTGACATTCTATTTCTCCGAAACTATTACAGATATCATCATGCAATTTTGTACGGTGATAAAGGGTACTGATACAAGTTTACCTATTGTATATTTCATACACCTGTATAGTACGAAACGAACATGGCGACCAAGCGAATTTAAAATATTTTAATAGACTTTTCTCGTGATTAAACTCTATGAGCGCAGTGAAATGTGTGAGAAATAGACATTTCTCGCGATTTAAATATCTAAACGTATTGAAACTTGGTACAGCGAATGATTAAACGCATTGTAATGCACTGGAGTCTAATTTAGTTCAATTGTTTACATAACCTCAAAATGGCGGCTGTGCAAAATATTTCACTGACATTCTATATCTCCGAAACTATTACAGATATCCGTGTGTGTGTGCGTGTGTGTGTGTGTGTTTGTGTGTGTGTGAGGTGTGTGTGTGTGTGTGTCCCTAATAAAATCTAAACGGCTGGAGCGATTTCAATGAAACTCAGTAAGTTCATAGAACTATTCCCGGCGACCTCGACCGTGCCCTTCAAATTTTGTTACGTCTCACCAATCCAACATGGCGGCTGTGCGAATTATTTCACTAGCATTCAATATCTCCGAAAGTATTACCGATATCGCTCTGAAATTGTGTACATTGATAAAGGGCTCTACCAGAAGCTCACATATGAGACTTTCAAAAACCTGGTGACTACAAAAACAACATGACGGTCAAGCGAAATTGAGACTTTTAAATAGACATTTCTCGCGATTTGACTATCCAAACGTAATGAAACTTGGTACAGCAAATGTTTACCGCATTGTAATGCACTGGAGTCTAATTTAGTTCAATAGTTTACATAACCTCAAAATGGCGCCTGTGCGAAATATTTCACTGGCATTCTATTTCTCCGAAGCTATTACAGATATCACCATGCAATTTTGTACGGTGATAAAGGGTACTGATACAAGTTTACCTATTGTATATTTCATACACCTGTATAGTACGAAACGAACATGGCGACCAAGCGAATTTGAAATATTTTAATAGACCTTTCTCGTGATTAAACTCTATGAGCGCAGTGAAATGTGTGAGAAATAGACATTTCTCGCGATTTAAATATCTAAACGTATTGAAACTTGGTATAGCAAATGTTTGAACGCATTGTAATGCACTGGAGTCTAATTTAGTTCAATTGTTTACATAACCTCAAAATGGCGGCTGTGCGAAATATTTTACTGACATTCTATATCTCCGAAACTATTACAGATATCCGTGTGTGTGTGCGTGTGTGTGTGTGAGGTGTGTGTGTGTGTCCCCCTAATAAAATCTAAACGGCAAGAGCGATTTCAATGAAACTCGGTAAGTTCATAAAACTATTCCCGGCGATCTCGACCGTGCCCTTCAAAGTTTGTTACGTCTCACCAATCCAACATGGCGGTTGTGCGAATTATTTCACTAGCATTCAATATCTCCAAAACTATTACCGATATCGCCCTGAAATTGTGTACGGTGATAAAGGGCACTACTAGAAGCTCACCTATGAGACTTTTAAAAACCTGGTGACTACAAAACCAACATGGCGGTCAAGCGAAATTGAGACTTTTAAATAGACATTTCTCGCGATTTAACTATCCAAACATAATGAAACTTGGTACAGCAAATATTTAAACGCATTGTAATGCACTGGGGTCTAATTTAGTTCAATTGTTTATATAAACACAAAATGGCGGCTAGGCGAAATATTTCACTGACCTTCTATATCTCCGAAACTATTAAGATATCCATGTGTGTGTGTGTGTGTGTGTGTGAGAGAGAGAGAGAGGTGTGTGTGTGTTTGTCCCTAATAAAATCTAAACGGCTGCAGCGATTTCAATGAAACTCGGTAAGTTCACAGAATTATTCCCGGCGACCTCGACCGTGCCCTTCAAATTTTGATACGTCTCACCAATCCAACATGGCGGCTGTGCGAAATATTTCACTAGCATTCAATATCTCCGAAACTATTACTGATATCGCCCTGAAATTTTGTACGGTGATAAAGGCCTCTACTAGAAGCTCACCTATGAGACTTTCAAAAACCTGGTGACTACAAAACCAACATGGCGGTGAAGCGAAATTGAGACTTTTAAATAGACATTTCTCGCGATTTAACTATCCAAACGTAATGAAACTTGGTACAGCAAATGTTTAATCGCATTGTAATGCACTGGAGTCTAATTTAGTTCAATTGTTTACGTAACCTCAAAATGGCGGCTGTGCGAAATATTTCACTGACATTTGATATCTCCGAAACTATTACAGATATCATCATGCAATTTTGTAAGGTGATAAAGGGTACTGATTAAAGTTTACCTATTGTATATTTCATAAACCTGTATAGTACAAAACGAACATGGTGACCAAGCGAATTTGAAATATTTTTATAGACTTTTTCGTGATTTAACTCTATGAGCGCAGTGAAATGTGTGAGAAATAGACATTTCTCGCGATTTAACTATCCTAACGTAATGAAATTTGGTACAGCCAATGTTCAAACGCATTGTACTTCCCTGGAGTCTAATTTAGTTCGATTGTTTACATAACCTCAAAATGGCAGTTGTGCGAAATATTTCACTGACATTCTATATCTCCGAAACTATTACAGATAACTGTGTGTGTGTGCGTGTGTGTGTGTATGTGTGTGTGTATGTGAGGTGCGTGTGTGTTTCCCCCTAATAAAATCTAAACGGCTGGATCGATTTCAATGAAACTCGGTAAGTTCATAGAACTATTCCCGGCGTCCTCGACCGTGCCCTTCAAATTTTATTGCGTCTCACCAATCCAATATGGCGGCTGTGCGAAATATTTCACTAGCCTTCAATATCTCCGAAACTATTACCGATATTGCCCTGAAATTGTGTACGGTGATAAAGGCCTCTACTAGAAGCTCACCTATGAGACTTTCAAAAACCTGGTGACTACAAAACTAACATGGCGGTCAAGCGAAATTGAGACTTTTAAATAGACATTTCTCGCGATTTAACTATCCAAACGTAATGAAAATTGGTACAGCAAATGTTTAAACGCATTGTAATGCACTGGAGTCTAATTTAGTTCAATTGTTTACATAGCCTCAAAATGGCGGCTGTGCGAAATATTTCACTGACATTCTATTTCTCCGAAACTATTACAGATATCATCATGCAATTTTGTACGGTGATAAAGGGTACTGATACAAGTTTACCTATTGTATATTTCATACACCTGTATAGTACGAAACGAACATGGCGACCAAGCGAATTTGAAATATTTTAATAGACTTTTCTCGTGATTAAACTCTATGAGCGCAGTGAAATGTGTGAGAAATAGACATTTCTCGCGATTTAACTATCTAAACGTATTGAAACTTGGTACAGCGAATGTTTAAACGCATTGTAATGCACTGGAGTCTAATTTAGTTCAATTGTTTACATAACCTCAAAATGGCGGCTGTGCAAAATATTTCACTGACATTCCATATCTCCGAAACTATTACAGATATCCGTGCGTGTGTGCGTGTGTGTGTGTGAGGTGTGTGTGTGTCCCCCCCTAATAAAATCTAAACGGCAGGAGCGATATCAATGAAACTCGGTAAGTTCATAGAACTATTCCCGGCGACCTCGACCGTGCCCTTCAAAGTTTGTTACGTCTCACCAATCCAACATGGCGGTTGTGCGAATTATTTCACTAGCATTCAATATCTCCGAAACTTTTACCGATATAGCCCTGAAAATTGTGTACGGTGATAAAGGGCACTACTAGAAGCTCACCTATGAGACTTTTAAAAACCTGGTGACTACAAAACCAACATGGCGGTCAAGCGAAATTGAGACTTTTAAATAGACATTTCTCGCGATTTAACTATCCAAACATAATGAAACTTGGTACAGCAAATGTTTAAACGCATTGTAATGCACTGGAGTCTAATTTAGTTCAATTGTTTATATAAACTCAAAATGGCGGCTGTGCGAAATATTACACTGACCTTCTATATCTCCGAAACTATTAAGATATCCATGTGTGTGTGCGTGGGTGTGTGTGTGTGTGTGTGTGAGAGAGAGAGAGGGAGAGAGAGAGAGAGGTGTGTGTTTGTGTGTCCCTAATAAAATCTAAACGGCAGCAGCGATTTCAATGAATCTCGGTAAGTTCACAGAATTATTCCCGGCGACCTCGACCGTGCCCTTCAAATTTTGATACGTCTCACCAATCCAACATGGCGGCTGTGCGAAATATTTCACTAGCATTCATTATCTCCGAAACTATTACCGATATCGCCCTGAAATTGTGTACGGTGATAAACGGCACTACTAGAAGCTCACCTATGAAACTTTCAAAAACCTGGTGACTACAAAACCAATATGGCGGTCAAGCGAATTTGAGAGTTTTAAATAGACATTTCTCGCGATTTGACTATCCTAACGTAATGAAACATGGTACAGCAAAGGTTTAAACGCATTGTAATTCCCTGGAGTCTAAATTAGTTCAATTGTTTACATAACCTCAAAATGGTGGCTGTGCGAAATATTACACTGACATTCTATATCTCCGAAACTATTACAGATATCCGTGTGAGTGTGTGTGTGTGTGTGATTTGTGTGTGTGTGTGTCCCTAATAAAATCTAAACGGCTGGGGCGATTTCAATGAAACTCGGTAAGTTCATAGAACTATTCCCGGCGACCTCGACCGTGCCCTTCAAATTTTGTTACGTCTCACCAATCCAACATGGCGGTTGTGCGAAATATTTCACTAGCATTCAATATCTCCGAAACTATTACCGATATCGCCCTGAAATTGTGTACGGTGATAATGGGCTCTAATAGAAGCTCACCTTTGAGACTTTCAAAAACCTGGTGACCTCAAAACCAACATGGCGGTCAAGCGAATTTCAGACTTTTAAATAGACATTTCTCGCGATTTAACTATCCAAACGTAATGAAACTTGGTACAGCAAATGCTTTAACGCATTGTAATTCACTGGAGTCTAATTTAGTTCAATTGTTTGCATAACCTCAAAATGGCAGCTGTGCGAAATATTTCACTCACATTCTATTTCTCCGAAACTATTACAGATATCACCATGCAATTTTGTACGGTGATAAAGGGTACTGATACAAGTATAACTATTGTATATTTCATAAACCTGTATAGTACAAAACGAACATGGCGACCAAGCGAATTTGAAATATATTAATAGACTTTTCTCGTGATTAAACTCTATGAGCCCAGTGAAATGTGTGAGAAATAGACATTTCTCGCGATTTAACCTTCTAAACGTATTGAAACTTGGTACAGCAAATGTTTAAACGCATTGTAATGCACTGGAGTCTAATTTAGTTCAATTGTTTACATAAACTCAAAATGGCGGCTGTGCGAAATATTTCACTGACCTTCTATATCTCCGAAACTATTAAGATATCCATGTGTGTGTGCGTGGGTGTGTGTGTGTGTGTGAGAGAGAGAGAGAGAGAGAGAGAGAGAGAGAGGTGTGTGTTTGTGTGTCCCTAATAAAATCTAAACGGCTGCAGCGATTTCAATGAATCTCGGTAAGTTCACAGAATTATTCCCGGCGACCTCGACCGTGCCCTTCAAATTTTGATACGTCTCACCAATCCAACATGGCGGCTGTGCGAAATATTTCACTAGCATTCATTATCTCCGAAACTATTACCGATATCGCCCTGAAATTGTGTACGGTGATAAACGGCACTACTAGAAGCTCACCTATGAAACTTTCAAAAACCTGGTGACTACAAAACCAATATGGCGGTCAAGCGAATTTGAGAGTTTTAAATAGACATTTCTCGCGATTTAACTATCCTAACGTAATGAAACATGGTACAGCAAAGGTTTAAACGCATTGTAATTCCCTGGAGTCTAAATTAGTTCAATTGTTTACATAACCTCAAAATGGTGGCTGTGCGAAATATTACACTGACATTCTATATCTCCGAAACTATTACAGATATCCGTGTGAGTGTGTGTGTGTGTGATTTGTGTGTGTGTGTGTCCCTAATAAAATCTACACGGCTGGGGCGATTTCAATGAAACTCGGTAAGTTCATAGAACTATTCCGTCGACCTCGACCGTGCCCTTCAAATTTTGTTACGTCTCACCAATCCAACATGGCGGTTGTGCGAAATATTTCACTAGCATTCAATATCTCCGAAACTATTACCGATATCGCCCTGAAATTGTGTACGGTGATAATGGGCTCTAATAGAAGCTCACCTTTGAGACTTTCAAAAACCTGGTGACCTCAAAACCAACATGGCGGTCAAGCGAATTTCAGACTTTTAAATAGACATTTCTCGCGATTTAACTATCCAAACGTAATGAAACTTGGTACAGCAAATGCTTTAACGCATTGTAATTCACTGGAGTCTAATTTAGTTCAATTGTTTGCATAACCTCAAAATGGCAGCTGTGCGAAATATTTCACTCACATTCGATTTCTCCGAAACTATTACAGATATCACCATGCAATTTTGTACGGTGATAAAGGGTACTGATACAAGTTTAACTATTGTATATTTCATAAACCTGTATAGTACAAAACGAACATGGCGACCAAGCGAATTTGAAATATATTAATAGACTTTTCTCGTGATTAAACTCTATGAGCCCAGTGAAATGTGTGAGAAATAGACATTTCTCGCGATTTAACCTTCTAAACGTATTGAAACTTGGTACAGCAAATGTTTAAACGCATTGTAATGCACTGGAGTCTAATTTAGTTCAATTGTTTACATAACCTCAAAATGGCGGCTGTGCGAAATATTTCACTGACATTCTATATCTCCGAAACTATTACAGATATCCGTGTGTGTGCGTGTGTGTGTGTGTGTGTGAGGTGCGTGTGTGTGTCCCCCTAATAAAATCTAAACGGCTGGAGCGATTTCAATGAAACTCAGTAAGTTCATAGAACTATTCCCGGCGACCTCGTCCGTGCCCTTCAAATTTTGTTACGTCTCACCAATCCAACATGGCGGCTGTGCGAATTATTTCACTAGCATTCAATATCTCCGAAAGTATTACCGATATCGCTCTGAAATTGTGTACATTGATAAAGGGCTCTACTAGAAGCTCACATATGAGACTTTCAAAAAGCTGGTGACTACAAACACAACATGACGGTCAAGCGAAATTGAGACTTTTAAATAGACATTTCTCGCGATTTGACTATCCAAACGTAATGATACTTGGTACAGCAAATGTTTACCGCATTGTAATGCACTGGAGTCTAATTTAGTTCAATAGTTTACATAACCTCAAAATGGCGGCTGTGCGAAATATTTCAGTGACATTCTATTTCTCCGAAGCTATTACACATATCACCATGCAATTTTGTACGGTGATAAAGGGTACTGATACAAGTTTACCTATTGTATATTTCATACACCTGTATAGTACGAAACGAAGATGACGACCAATCGAATTTGAAATATTTTAATAGACCTTTCTCGTGATTAAACTCTATGAGCGCAGTGAAATGTGTGAGAAATAGACATTTCTCGCGATTTAACTATCTAAACGTATTGAAACTTGGTATAGCAAATGTTTGAACGCATTGTAATGCACTGGAGTCTAATTTAGTTCAATTGTTTACATAACCTCAAAATGGCGGCTGTGCGAAATATTTCACTGACATACTATATCTCCAAAACTATTACAGATATCCGTGTGTGTGTGCGTGTGTGTGTGTGAGGTGTGTGTGTGTCCCCCCCTAATAAAATCTAAACGGCAGGAGAGATTTCAATGAAACTCGGTAAGTTCATAGAACTATTCCCGGCGATCTCGACCGTGCCCTTCAAAGTTTGTTACGTCTCACCAATCCAACATGGCGGTTGTGCGAATTATTTCACTAGCATTCAATATCTCCAAAACTATTACCGATATCGCCCTGAAATTGTGTACGGTGATAAAGGGCACTACTAGAAGCTCACCTATGAGACTTTTAAAAACCTGGTGACTACAAAACCAACATGGCGGTCAAGCGAAATTGAGACTTTTATATAGACATTTCTCACGATTTAACTATCCAAACATAATGAAACTTGGTACAGCAAATGTTTAAACGCATTGTAATGCACTGGGGTCTAATTTAGTTCAATTGTTTATATAAACTCAAAATGGCGGCTGTGCGAAATATTTCAATGACCTTCTATATCTCCGAAACTATTAAGATATCCATGTGTGTGTGTGTGTGTGTGTGTGTGTGAGAGAGAGAGAGGTGTGTGTGTGTGTGTGTGTCCCTAATAAAATCTAAACGGCTGCAGCGATTTCAATGAAACTCGGTAAGTTCACAGAATTATTCCCGGCGACCTCGACCGTGCACTTCAAATTTTGATACGTCTCCCCAATCCAACATGGCGGCTGTGCGAAATATTTCACTAGCATTCAATATCTCCGAAACTATTACTGATATCGCCCTGAAATTTTGTACGGTGATAAAGGCCTTTACTAGAAGCTCACCTATGAGACTTTCAAAAACCTGGTGACTACAAAACCAACATGGCGGTGAAGCGAAATTGAGACTTTTAAATAGACATTTCTCGCGATTTAACTATCCAAACGTAATGAAACTTGGTACAGCAAATGTTTAAACGCATTGTAATGCACTGGAGTCTAATTTAGTTCAATTGTTTACGTAACCTCAAAATGGCGGCTGTGCGAAATATTTCACTGACATTCGATATCTCCGAAACTATTACAGATATCATCATGCAATTTTGTACGGTGATAAAGGGTACTGATTAAAGTTTACCTATTGTATATTTCATAAACCTGTATGGTACAAAACGAACATGGTGACCAAGCGAATTTGAAATATTTTAATAGACTTTTTCGTGATTTAACTCTATGAGCGCAGTGAAATGTGTGAGAAATAGACATTTCTCGCGATTTAACTATCCTAACGTAATGAAATTTGGTACAGCCAATGTTTAAACGCATTGTACTTCCCTGGAGTCTAATTTAGTTCGATTGTTTACATAACCTCAAAATGGCAGTTGTGCGAAATATTTCACTGACATTCTATATCTCCGAAACTATTACAGATAACTGTGTGTGTGTGCGTGTGTGTGTGTGTGTGTGTGTGTGAGGTGCGTGTGTGTTTCCCCCTAATAAAATCTAAACGGCTGGAGCGATTTCAATGAAACTCGGTAAGTTCATAGAACTATTCCCGGCGTCCTCGACCGTGCCCTTCAAATTTTGTTGCGTCTCACCAATCCAACATGGCGGCTGTGCGAAATATATTAACTAGCCTTCAATATCTCCGAAACTATTACCGATATTGCCCTGAAATTGTGTACGGTGATAAAGGCCTCTACTAGAAGCCCACCTATGAGACTTTCAAAAATCTGGTGACTACAAAACCAATATGGCGGTCAAGCGAAATTGAGACTTTTAAATAGACATTTCTCGCGATTTAACTATCCAAACGTAATGAAAATTGGTACAGCAAATGTTTAAACGCATTGTAATGCACTGGAGTCTAATTTAGTTCAATTGTTTACATAGCCTCAAAATGGCGGCTGTGCGAAATATTTCACTGACATTCTATTTCTCCGAAACTATTACAGATATCATCATGCAATTTTGTACGGTGATAAAGGGTACTGATACAAGTTTACCTATTGTATATTTCATACACCTGTATAGTACGAAACGAACATGGCGACCAAGCGAATTTGAAATATTTTAATAGACTTTTCTCGTGATTAAACTCTATGAGCGCAGTGAAATGTGTGAGAAATAGACATTTCTCGCGATTTAAATATCTAAACGTATTGAAACTTGGTACAGCGAATGTTTAAACGCATTGTAATGCACTGGAGTCTAATTTAGTTCAATAGTTTACATAACCTCAAAATGGCGGCTGTGCAAAATATTTCACTGACATTCTATATCTCCGAAACTATTACAGATATCCGTGTGTGTGTGCGTGTGTGTGTGTGTGTTTGTGTGTGTGTGAGGTGTGTGTGTGTGTGTCCCTAATAAAATCTAAACGGCTGGAGCGATTTCAATGAAACTCAGTAAGTTCATAGAACTATTCCCGGCGACCTCGACCGTGCCCTCCAAATTTTGTTACGTCTCACCAATCCAACATGGCGGCTGTGCGAATTATTTCACTAGCATTCAATATCTCCGAAAGTATTACCGATATCGCTCTGAAATTGTGTACATTGATAAAGGGCTCTACCAGAAGCTCACATATGAGACTTTCAAAAACCTGGTGACTACAAAAACAACATGACGGTCAAGCGAAATTGAGACTTTTAAATAGACATTTCTTGCGATTTGACTATCCAAACGTAATGAAACTTGGTACAGCAAATGTTTACCGCATTGTAATGCACTGGAGTCTAATTTAGTTCAATAGTTTACATAACCTCAAAATGGCGGCTGTGCGAAATATTTCACTGGCATTCTATTTCTCCGAAGCTATTACAGATATCACCATGCAATTTTGTACGGTGATAAAGGGTACTGATACAAGTTTACCTATTGTGTATTTCATACACCTGTATAGTACGAAACGAACATGTCGACCAAGCGAATTTGAAATATTTTAATAGACCTTTCTCGTGATTAAACTCTATGAGCGCAGTGAAATGTGTGAGAAATAGACATTTCTCGCGATTTAAATATCTAAACGTATTGAAACTTGGTATAGCAAATGTTTGAACGCATTGTAATGCACTGGAGTCTAATTTAGTTCAATTGTTTACATAACCTCAAAATGGCGGCTGTGCGAAATATTTTACTGACATTCTATATCTCCGAAACTATTACAGATATCCGTGTGTGTGTGCGTGTGTGTGTGTGAGGTGTGTGTGTGTGTCCCCCTAATAAAATCTAAACGGCAAGAGCGATTTCAATGAAACTCGGTAAGTTCATAAAACTATTCCCGGCGATCTCGACCGTGCCCTTCAAAGTTTGTTACGTCTCACCAATCCAACATGGCGGTTGTGCGAATTATTTCACTAGCATTCAATATCTCCAAAACTATTACCGATATCGCCCTGAAATTGTGTACGGTGATAAAGGCCTCTCCTAGAAGCTCACCTATGAGACTTTTAAAAACCTGGTCACTACAAAACCAACATGGCGGTCAAGCGAAATTGAGACTTTTAAATAGACATTTCTCGCGATTTAACTATCCAAACATAATGAAACTTGGTACAGCAAATATTTAAACGCATTGTAATGCACTGGGGTCTAATTTAGTTCAATTGTTTATATAAACACAAAATGGCGGCTAGGCGAAATATTTCACTGACCTTCTATATCTCCGAAACTATTAAGATATCCATGTGTGTGTGTGTGAGAGAGAGAGAGAGAGAGGTGTGTGTGTGTTTGTCCCTAATAAAATCTAAACGGCTGCAGCGATTTCAATGAAAGTCGGTAAGTTCACAGAATTATTCCCGGCGACCTCGACCGTGCCCTTCAAATTTTGATACGTCTCACCAATCCAACATGGCGGCTGTGCGAAATATTTCACTAGCATTCAATATCTCCGAAACTATTACTGATATCGCCCTGAAATTTTGTACGGTGATAAAGGCCTCTACTAGAAGCTCACCTATGAGACTTTCAAAAACCTGGTGACTACAAAACCAACATGGCGGTGAAGCGAAATTGAGACTTTTAAATAGACATTTCTCGCGATTTAACTATCCAAACGTAATGAAACTTGGTACAGCAAATGTTTAAACGCATTGTAATGCACTGGAGTCTAATTTAGTTCAATTGTTTACATAGCCTCAAAATGGCGGCTGTGCGAAATATTTCACTGACATTCTATTTCTCCGAAACTATTACAGATATCATCATGCAATTTTGTACGGTGATAAAGGGTACTGATACAAGTTTACCTATTGTATATTTCATACACCTGTATAGTACGAAACGAACATGGCGACCAAGCGAATTTGAAATATTTTAATAGACTTTTCTCGTGATTAAACTCTATGAGCGCAGTGAAATGTGTGAGAAATAGACATTTCTCGCGATTTAACTATCTAAACGTATTGAAACTTGGTACAGCGAATGTTTAAACGCATTGTAATGCACTGGAGTCTAATTTAGTTCAATTGTTTACATAACCTCAAAATGGCGGCTGTGCAAAATATTTCACTGACATTCCATATCTCCGAAACTATTACAGATATCCGTGCGTGTGTGCGTGTGTGTGTGTGAGGTGTGTGTGTGTCCCCCCCTAATAAAATCTAAACGGCAGGAGCGATATCAATGAAACTCGGTAAGTTCATAGAACTATTCCCGGCGACCTCGACCGTGCCCTTCAAAGTTTGTTACGTCTCACCAATCCAACATGGCGGTTGTGCGAATTATTTCACTAGCATTCAATATCTCCGAAACTATTACCGATATCGCCCTGAAAATTGTGTACGGTGATAAAGGGCACTACTAGAAGCTCACCTATGAGACTTTTAAAAACCTGGTGACTACAAAACCAACATGGCGGTCAAGCAAAATTGAGACTTTTAAATAGACATTTCTCGCGATTTAACTATCCAAACATAATGAAACTTGGTACAGCAAATGTTTAAACGCATTGTAATGCACTGGAGTCTAATTTAGTTCAATTGTTTACATAAACTCAAAATGGCGGCTGTGCGAAATATTTCACTGACCTTCTATATCTCCGAAACTATTAAGATATCCATGTGTGTGTGCGTGGGTGTGTGTGTGTGTGTGAGAGAGAGAGAGAGAGAGAGAGAGAGAGAGGTGTGTGTTTGTGTGTCCCTAATAAAATCTAAACGGCTGCAGCGATTTCAATGAATCTCGGTAAGTTCACAGAATTATTCCCGGCGACCTCGACCGTGCCCTTCAAATTTTGATACGTCTCACCAATCCAACATGGCGGCTGTGCGAAATATTTCACTAGCATTCAATATCTCCGAAACTATTACTGATATCGCCCTGAAATTTTGTACGGTGATAAAGGCCTCTACTAGAAGCTCACCTATGAGACTTTCAAAAACCTGGTGACTACAAAACCAACATGGCGGTGAAGCGAAATTGAGACTTTTAAATAGACATTTCTCGCGATTTAACAATCCAAACGTAATGAAACTTGGTACAGCAAATGTTTAAACGCATTGTAATGCACTGGAGTCTAATTTAGTTCAATTGTTTACGTAACCTCAAAATGGCGGCTGTGCGAAATATTTCTCTGACATTCGATATCTCCGAAACTATTACAGATATCATCATGCAATTTTGTACGGTGATAAATGGTACTGATACAAGTTTACCTATTGTATATTTCATACACCTGTATAGTACAAAACGAACATGGCGACCAAGAGAATTTGAAATATTTTAATAGACTTTTTCATGATTTAACACTATGACCGCAGTGAAATGTGTGAGAAATAGACATTTCTCGCCATTTAACTATCCAAACGTAATGAAACTTGGTACAGCTTATGTTTAAACGCATTGTAATGCACTGGAGTTTAATTTAGTTCAATTGTTTACATAACCTCAAAATGGCGGCTGTGCAAAATATTTCACTAACATTCTATATCTCCGAAACTATTACAGATATCCGTGTGTGTGTGCGTGTGTGTGTATGTTTGTGTGTGTGTGAGGTGTGTGTGGGTGTGTCCCTAATAAAATCTAAACGGCTGGAGCGATTTCAATGAAACTCAGTAAGTTCATAGAACTATTCCCGGCGACCTCGTCCGTGCCCTTCAAATTTTGTTACGTCTCACCAATCCAACATGGCGGCTGTGCGAATTATTTCACTAGCATTCAATATCTCCGAAAGTATTACCGATATCGCTCTGAAATTGTGTACATTGATAAAGGGCTCTACTAGAAGCTCACATATGAGACTTTCAAAAACCTGGTGACTACAAAAACAACATGACGGTCAAGCGAAATTGAGACTTTTAAATAGACATTTCTCGCGATTTGACTATCCAAACGTAATGATACTTGGTACAGCAAATGTTTACCGCATTGTAATGCACTGGAGTCTAATTTAGTTCAATAGTTTACATAACCTCAAAATGGCGGCTGTGCGAAATATTTCACTGACATTCTATTTCTCCGAAGCTATTACTGATATCACCATGCAATTTTGTACGGTGATAAAGGGTACTGATACAAGTTTACCTATTGTATATTTCATACACCTGTATAGTACGAAACGAACATGACGACCAATCGAATTTGAAATATTTTAATAGACCTTTCTCGTGATTAAACTCTATGAGCGCAGTGAAATGTGTGAGAAATAGACATTTCTCGCGATTTAACTATCTAAACGTATTGAAACTTGGTATAGCAAATGTTTGAACGCATTGTAATGCACTGGAGTCTAATTTAGTTCAATTGTTTACATAACCTCAAAATGGCGGCTGTGCGAAATATTTCACTGACATTCTATATCTCCGAAACTATTACAGATATCCGTGTGTGTGTGCGTGTGTGTGTGTGAGGTGTGTGTGTGTCCCCCCCTAATAAAATCTAAACGGCAGGAGCGATTTCAATGAAACTCGGTAAGTTCATAGAACTATTCCCGGCGATCTCGACCGTGCCCTTCAAAGTTTGTTACGTCTCACCAATCCAACATGGCGGTTGTGCGAATTATTTCACTAGCATTCAATATCTCCAAAACTATTACCGATATCGCCCTGAAATTGTGTACTGTGATAAAGGGCACTACTAGAAGCTCACCTATGAGACTTTTAAAAACCTGGTGACTACAAAACCAACATGGCGGTCAAGCGAAATTGAGACTTTTAAATCGACATTTCTCGCGATTTAACTATCCAAACATAATGAAACTTGGTACAGCAAATGTTTAAACGCATTGTAATGCACTGGGGTCTAATTTAGTTCAATTGTTTATATAAACTCAAAATGGCGGCTGTGCGAAATATTTCAATGACCTTCTATATCTCCGAAACTATTAAGATATCCATGTGTGTGTGTGTGTGTGTGTGTGTGTGTGTGAGATAGAGAGAGAGGTGTGTGTGTGTGTGTGTCCCTAATAAAATCTAAACGGCTGCAGCGATTTCAATGAAACTCGGTAAGTTCACAGAATTATTCCCGGCGACCTCGACCGTGCACTTCAAATTTTGATACGTCTCCCCAATCCAACATGGCGGCTGTGCGAAATATTTCACTAGCATTCAATATCTCCGAAACTATTACTGATATCGCCCTGAAATTTTGTACGGTGATAAAGGCCTTTACTAGAAGCTCACCTATGAGACTTTCAAAAACCTGGTGACTACAAAACCAACATGGCGGTGAAGCGAATTTGAGACTTTAAATAGACATTTCTCGCGATTTAACTATCCAAACGTAATGAAACTTGGTACAGCAAATGTTTAAACGCATTGTAATGCACTGGAGTCTAATTTAGTTCAATTGTTTACGTAACCTCAAAATGGCGGCTGTGCGAAATATTTCACTGACATTCGATATCTCCGAAACTATTACAGATATCATCATGCAATTTTGTACGGTGATAAAGGGTACTGATTAAAGTTTACCTATTGTATATTTCATAAACCTGTATAGTACAAAACGAACATGGTGACCTAGCGAATTTGAAATATTTTAATAGACTTTTTCGTGATTTAACTCTATGAGCGCAGTGAAATGTGTGAGAAATAGACATTTCTCGCGATTTAACTATCCTAACGTAATGAAATTTGGTACAGCCAATGTTTAAACGCATTGTACTTCCCTGGAGTCTAATTTAGTTCGATTGTTTACATAACCTCAAAATGGCAGTTATGCGAAATATTTCACTGACATTCTATATCTCCGAAACTATTACAGATAACTGTGTGTGTGTGCGTGTGTGTGTGTGTGTGTGTGTGTGTGTGTGTGAGGTGCGTGTGTGTTTCCCCCTAATAAAATCTAAACGGCTGGAGCGATTTCAATGAAACTCGGTAAGTTCATAGAACTATTCCCGGCGTCCTCGACCGTGCCCTTCAAATTTTGTTGCGTCTCACCAATCCAACATGGCGGCTGTGCGAAATATTTCACTAGCCTTCAATATCTCCGAAACTATTACCGATATTGCCCTGAAATTGTGTACGGTGATAAAGGCCTCTACTAGAAGCCCACCTATGAGACTTTCAAAAATCTGGTGACTACAAAACCAACATGGCGGTCAAGCGAAATTGAGACTTTTAAATAGACATTTCTCGCGATTTAACTATCCAAACGTAATGAAAATTGGTACAGCAAATGTTTAAACGCATTGTAATGCACTGGAGTCTAATTTAGTTCAATTGTTTACATAGCCTCAAAATGGCGGCTGTGCGAAATATTTCACTGACATTCTATTTCTCCGAAACTATTACAGATATCATCATGCAATTTTGTACGGTGATAAAGGTTACTGATACAAGTTTACCTATTGTATATTTCATACACCTGTATAGTACGAAACGATCATGGCGACCAAGCGAATTTGAAATATTTTAATAGACTTTTCTCGTGATTAAACTCTATGAGCGCAGTGAAATGTGTGAGAAATAGACATTTCTCGCGATTTAAATATCTAAACGTATTGAAACTTGGTACAGCGAATGTTTAAACGCATTGTAATGCACTGGAGTCTAATTTAGTTCAATTGTTTACATAACCTCAAAATGGCGGCTGTGCAAAATATTTCACTGACATTCTATATCTCCGAAACTATTACAGATATCCGTGTGTGTGTGCGTGTGTGTGTGTTTGTGTGTGTGTGAGGTGTGTGTGTGTGTGTCCCTAATAAAATCTAAACGGCTGGAGCGATTTCAATGAAACTCAGTAAGTTCATAGAACTATTCCCGGCGACCTCGACCGTGCCCTTCAAATTTTGTTACGTCTCACCAATCCAACATGGCGGCTGTGCGAATTATTTCACTAGCATTCAATATCTCCGAAAGTATTACCGATATCGCTCTGAAATTGTGTACATTGATAAAGGGCTCTACCAGAAGCTCACATATGAGACTTTCAAAAACCTGGTGACTACAAAAACAACATGACGGTCAAGCGAAATTGAGACTTTTAAATAGACATTTCTCGCGATTTGACTATCCAAACGTAATGAAACTTGGTACAGCAAATGTTTACCGCATTGTAATGCACTGGAGTCTAATTTAGTTCAATAGTTTACATAACCTCAAAATGGCGGCTGTGCGAAATATTTCACTGGCATTCTATTTCTCCGAAGCTATTACAGATATCACCATGCAATTTTGTACGGTGATAAAGGGTACTGCTACAAGTTTACCTATTGTATATTTCATACACCTGTATAGTACGAAACGAACATGGCGACCAAGCGAATTTGAAATATTTTAATTGACCTTTCTCGTGATTAAACTCTATGAGCGCAGTGAAATGTGTGAGAAATAGACATTTCTCGCGATTTAACTATCTATACGTATTGAAACTTGGTACAGCAAATGTTTAAACCCATTGTAATGCATTGGAGTCTAATTTAGTTCAATTGTTTGCATTACCTCAAAATGGCGGCTGTGCGAAATATTTCACTGACATTCTATATATCCGAAACTATTACAGATATCCGTGTGTGTGTGCGTGTGTGTGTCCCCCTAATAAAATCTAAACGGCTGGAGCGATATCAATGAAACTCGGTAAGTTCATAGAACTATTCGCGGCGACCTCGACCGTGTCCATCAAATTCTGTTACGTCTCACCAATCCAACATGGCGGCAGTGCGAAATATTTCACTAGCATTCAATATCTCCGAAACTATTACCGACATTGCCCTGAAATTGCGTACGGTGATAAAGGGCACTACTAGGAGCGCACCTATAAGACTTTCAAAAACCTGGTGACTACAAGACCAACATGGCGGTCAAGCAAAATTGAGAACTTAATAGACATTTCTCGCGATTTAACTATCCAAACTTAATGAAACCCTGTACAGCAAATGTTTAAACGCATTGTAATGCACTGGAATCTAATTTAGTACAATTTTTATATAACCTCAAAATGGCGGCTCTGCGAAATATTTCACTGACATTCTATTTCTCCGAAACTATTACAGATAATATCATGCAATTTTGAACGGTGATAAAGGGTACTGATACAAGTTTACCTATTGTATATTTCATAAACCTGTATAGTACAAAACGAACATGGTGACCTAGCGAATTTGAAATATTTTAATAGACTTTTCTCGTGATTAAACTCTATGAGCGCAGTGAAATGTGTGAGAAATAGACATTTCTCGCAATTTAACAATCTAAACGTATTGAAACTTGGTACAGCAAATGTTTAAACGCATTGTAATATACTGGAGTCTAATTTAGTTCAATTGTTTACATAACCTCAAAATGGCGGCTGTGCGAAATATTTCACTGACATTCTATATCTCCGAAACTATTACAGATATCCGTGTGAATGTGTGCGCTTGTGTGTGTGTGTGTCTGTGTGTCTGTGTGTGTGTGAGGTGCGTGTGTGTTTCCCCCTAATAAAATCTAAACGGCTGGAGAGATTTCAATGAAACTCGGTAAGTTCATAGAACTATTCCCGGCGACCTCGACCGTGCCCTTCAAATTTTGTTACGTCTCACCAATCCAACATGGGTGCTGTGCGAGATATTTCACTAGCATTCAATATCTCCGAAACTATTACAGATATCGCCCTGAAATTGTGTACGGTGATAAAGGGCACTACTAGAAGCTCACCTATGAGACTTTCAAAAACTTGGTAACTACAAAACCAACATGGCGGTCAAGCGAATTTGAGACTTTTAACAGACATTTCTTGCGATTATCTATCCAAACGTAATGAAATTTGGTACAGCAAATGTTTAAACGCATTGTAATGCACTGGAGTCTAATTTAGTTCAATTGTCAACATAACCTCAAAATGGCGGCTGTGCGAAATATTTCACTGACATTCTATATCTCCGAAACTATTACAGATATCCGTGTGTGTGTGCGTGTGTGTGTGTGTGTGAGAGAGAGGTGTGTGTGTGTGTGTCCCCCTAATAAAATCTAAACGACTGGAGCGATTTCATTGAAACTCGGTAAGTTCATAGAGCTATTCCCGGCGACCTCCACCGTGCCCTTCAAATTTTGTTGCGTCTCACCAATCCAACTTGGCGGCTGTGCGAAATATTTCACTAGCATTCATTATCTCCGAAACTATTACCGATATCGCCCTGAAATTGTGTACGGTGATAAACGGCACTACTAGAAGCTCACCTATGAAACTTTCAAAAACCTGGTGACTACAAAACCAATATGGCGGTCAAGCGAATTTGAGAGTTTTAAATAGACATTTCTCGCGATTTAACTATCCTAACGTAATGAAACATGGTACAGCAAAGGTTTAAACGCATTGTAATTCCCTGGAGTCTAAATTAGTACAATTGTTTACATAACCTCAAAATGGTGGCTGTGCGATATATTACACTGACATTCTATATCTCCGAAACTATTACAGATATCCGTGTGAGTGTTTGTGTGTGTGTGTGTCCCTAATAAAATCTAAACGGCTGGGGCGATTTCAATGAAATTCGGTAAGTTCATAGAACTATTCCCGGCGACCTCGACCGTGCCCTTCAAATTTTGTTACGTCTCACCAATCCAACATGGCGGCTGTGCGAATATTTCACCAGCATTCAATATCTCCGAAACTATTACCGATATCGCCCTGAAATTGTGTACGGTGATAATGGGCTCTAATAGAAGCTCACCTTTGAGACTTTCAAAAACCTGGTGACCTCAAAACCAACATGGCGGTCAAGAGAATTTGAGACTTTTAAATAGACATTTCTCGCGATTTAACTATCCAAACGTAATGAAACTTGGTACAGCAAATGCTTTAACGCATTGTAATTCACTGGAGTCTAATTTAGTTCAATTGTTTACATAACCTCAAAATGGCAGCTGTGCGAAATATTTCACTCACATTCTATTTCTCCGAAACTATTACAGATATCACCATGCAATTTTGTACGGTGATAAAGGGTACTGATACAAGTTTAACTATTGTATATTTCATAAACCTGTATAGTACAAAATGAACATGGCGACCAAGCGAATTTGAAATATATTAATAGACTTTTCTCGTGATTAAACTCTATGAGCGCAGTGAAATGTGTGAGAAATAGACATTTCTCGCGATTTAACCTTCTAAACGTATTGAAACTTGGTACAGCAAATGTTTAAACGCATTGTAATGCACTGGAGTATAATTTAGTTCAATTGTTTACATAACCTAAAAATGGCGGCTGTGCGAAATATTTCACTGACATTCTATATCTCCGAAACTATTACAGATATCCGTGTGTGTGCGTGTGTGTGTGTGTGTGTGAGGTGCGTGTGTGTGTCCCCCTAATAAAATCTAAACGGCTGGAGCGTTTTCAATGAAACTCAGTAAGTTCATAGAACTATTCCCGGCGACCTCGACCGTGCCCTTCAAATTTTGTTACGTCTCACCAATCCAAAATGGCGGCTGTGCGAAATATTTCACTAGCATTCAATATCTCCGAAACTATTACCGACATTGCCCTGAAACTGCGTACGGAGATAAAGGGCACTACTAGGAGCGGATCTATGAGACTTTCAAAAACCTGGTGACTACAAGACCAACAAGGCGGTCAAGCGAAATTGAGACATTTAAATAGACATTCCTCGCGATTTAACTATCCAAACGTAATGAAACCTGGTACAGCAAATGTTTAAACGCATTGTAATGCACTGGAGTCTAATTTAGTTCAATAGTTTACATAACCTCAAAATGGCGGCTGAGCGAAATATTACATTGACATTCTATATCTCCGAAACTATTACAGATATCCGTGTGTGTGTGTGTGTGCGTGAGGTGTGTGTGTGTCCCCCCCCTAACAAAATCTAAACGGATGGGGCGATTTCAAAGAAACTCGGTAAGTTCATACAACTATTCCCGGCGACCTCGACCGGGCCCTTCAAATTTTGTTACGTCACACCAATCCAACATGGCGGCTGTGCGAAATATTTCACTAGCATTCAATATCTCCGAAACTATGGCCGATATCACCATGCAATTTTGTACGGTGATAAAGGGTACTGATACAAGTTTAACTATTGTATATTTCATAAACCTGTATATTTCAAAACGAACATGGCGACCAAGCGAATTTGAAATATTTTAATAGACTTTTCTCGTGATTTAACTCTATGAGCGCAGTGAAATGTGTGAGAAATAGACATTTCTCGCGATTTAACTATCTAAACGTATTGAAACTTGGTACAGCAAATGTTTAAACGCATTGTAATGCACTGGAGTCTAATTTAGTCCAATTGTTTACATAACCTCAAAATGGCGGCTGTGCGAAATATTTCACTGACATTCTATATTTCCGAAACTATTACAGATATCCGTGTGTGTGTGTGCGCTTGTGTGTGTGTGTGTGTCTGTGTGTGTGTGTGGTGCGTGTGTGTTTCCCCCTAATAAAATCTAAACGGCTGGAGCGATTTCAATGAAACTCGGTAAGTTCATAGAACTATTCCCGGCGACCTCGACCGTGCACTTCAAATTTTGTTACGTCTCACCAATCCAACATGGGTGCTGTGCGAGATATTTCACTAGCATTCAATATCTCCGAAACTATTACCGATATCGCCCTGAAATTGTGTACGGTGATAAAGGGCACTACTAGAAGCTCACCTATGAGACTTTCAAGAACTTGGTGACTACAAAACCAACATGGCGGTCAAGCGAAATTGAGACTTTTAACAGACATTTCTTGCGATTATCTATGCAAACTTAATGAAATTTGGTACAACAAATGTTTAAACGCATTGTAATGCATTGGAGTCTAATTTAGTTCAATTGTTTACATAACCTCAAAATGGCGGTTGTGCGAAATATTTCACTGACATTCTATATCTCCGAAACTATTACAGATATCCGTGTGTGTTTGCGTGTGCGTGTGTGTGTGTGTGTGTGTGAGGTGTGTGTGTGTGTGTGTCACCCTAATAAAATCTAAACGGCTGGAGCGATTTAAATGAAACTCGGTAAGTTCATAGAACTATTCCCGGCGTCCTCGACCGTGCCCTTCAAATTTTGTTACGTCTCACCAATCCAACATGGCGACTGTGCGAAATATTTCACTGGCATTCAATATATCCGGAACTATTACCGATATTGCCCTGAAATTGTGCACGGTCATAAAGGGCACTACTAGAAGCTCACCTGTGAGACTTTCAAAAACCTAGTGACTACAAAACCAACATGGCGGTCAAGCGAAATTGAGACTTTTAAATAGACATTTCTCGCGATTTAACTATCCAAACGTAATGAAACTTGGTACAGCAAATGTTTAAGCGCATTGTAATGCACTGGAGTCTAATGTAGTTCAATTGTTTACATAACCTCAAAATGGCGGCTGTGCGAATTATTTCACTAGCATTCAATATCTCCGAAACTATTACCGATATCGCCCTCAAATTGTGTACGGTGATAAAGGGCACTACCAGAAGCTCACCTATGAGACTTTTAAAAACCTGGTGACTACAAAACCAACATAGCGGTCAAGCGAAGTTGAGACTTTTAAATAGACATTTCTCGCGATTTAAGTATCCAAACGTAATGAAACTTGGTACAGCAAATGTTTAAACGCATTGTAATGCACAGGAGTCTAATTTAGTTCAATTGTTTACATAAACTCAAAATGGCGGCTGTGCGAAATATTTCACTGACATTCTATATCTCCGATTCTATTTAAGATATCCACGTGTGTGTGCGTGTGTGTGTGTGTGAGAGAGAGAGAGGTGTGTGTGTGTCCCTAATAAAATCTAAACGGCTGGAGCGATTTCAATGAAACTCGGTAAGTTCACAGAATTATTCCCGGCGACCTCGACCATGCCCTTCAAATTTTGATACGTCTCACCAATCCAACATGGCGGCTGTGCGAAATATTTCACTAGCATTCAATATCCCCGAAACTATTTCTGATATCGCCCTGAAATTGTGTACGGTGATAAAGGCCTCTACTAGAAGCTCACCTATGAGACTTTCAATAACCTGGTGACTACAAAACCAACATGGCGGTGAAGCGAATTTGAGACTTTTGAATAGACATTTCTCGCGATTTAACTATCCAAACGTAATGAAACTTGGTACAGCAACTGCTTAAACGCATTGTAATGCACTGGAGTCTAATTTAGTTCAATTGTTTACATAACCTCAAAATGGCGGCTGTGCGAAATATTTCACTGACATTCGATATCTCCGAAACTATTACAGATATCATCATGCAATTTTGTACGGTGAAAAACGGTACTGATTAAAGTTTACCTATTGTATATTTCATAAACCTGTATAGTACAAAACGAACATGGTGACCAAGCGAATTTGAAATATTTTAATAGACTTTTTCGTGATTTAACTCTATGAGCGCAGTGAAATGTGTGAGAAATAGACATTTCTCGCCATTTAACTATCCAAACGTAATGAAACTTGGTACAGCAAATGTTTAAACGCATTGTAATGCACGGGAGTCTAATTTAGTTCGATTGTTTACATAACCTCAAAATGGCAGTTGTGCGAAATATTTCACTGACATTCTATATCTCCGACACTATTACAGATATCTGTGTGTGTGTGCGTGTGTGTGTGTGTGCGAGGTGCGTGTGTGTTTCCCCCTTATAAAATCTAAGCGGCTGGAGCGATTTCAATGAAACTCGGTAAGTTCATAGAACTATTCCCGGCGTCCTCGACCTTGCCCTTCAAATTTTGTTGCGTCTCACCAATCCAACATGGCGGCTGTGCGAAATATTTCACTAGCATTCAATATCTCCGAAACTATTACCGATATTGCCCTGAAATTATGTACGGTGATAAAGGCCTCTACTAGAAGCTCACCTATGAGACTTTCGAAAACCTGGTGACTACAAAACCAACATGGCGGTCAAGCGAAATTGAGACTTATAAATAGACATTTCTCGCGATTTAACTATCCAAACGTAATGAAAATTGGTACAGCAAATGTTTAAACGCATTGTAATGCACTTGAGTCTAATTTAGTTCAATTGTTTACATAACCTTTAAATGGCGGCTGTGCGAATTGTTTCACTGACCTTCTATTTCTCCGAAACTTTTACAGATATCATCATGCAATTTTGTACGGTGATAAAGGGTACTGATGCAAGTTTACGTATTGTATATTTCATACACCTGTATAGTACAAAACGAACATGGCGACCAAGCGAATTTGAAATATTTTAATAGACTTTTCTCGTGATTAATCTCTATGAGCGCAGTGAAATGTGTGAGAAATAGACAATTCTCGCGATTTAACTATCTAAACGTATTGAAACTTGGTACAGCAAATGTTTAAACGCATTGTAATGCACTGGAGTCTAATTTAGTTCAATTGTTTACATGACCTCAAAATGGCGGCTGTGCGAAATATTTCACTGACATTCTATATCTCCGAAACTATTACAGATATCCGTATGTGTGTGTGCGTGTGTGTGTGTGTGAGGTGTGTGTGTGTGTGTCCCCCCCCCCTAATAAAATCTAAACGGAAGGAGCGATTTCAATGAAACTCGGTAAGTTCATAGAACTGTTCCCGGCGACCTTGACCGTGCCCTTCAAATTTTGTTACGTCTCACCAATCCAACATGGCGGCTGTGCGAATTATTTCACTAGCATTCAATATCTCCGAAACTATTACCGATATCGCCCTGAAATTGTGTACGGTGATAAAGGGCACTACTAGAAGCTCACCTATGAGACTTTTAAAAACCTGGTGACTACAAAACCAACATGGCCGTCAAGCGAAATTGAGACTTTTAAATAGACATTTCTCGCGATTTAACTATCCAAACATAATGAAACTTGGTACAGCAAATGTTTAAACGCATTGTAATGCACTGGAGTCTAATTTAGTTCAATTGTTTACATAAACTCAAAATGGCAGCTGTGCGAAATATTTCACTGACATTCTATATCTCCGAAACTATTAAGATATCCATGTATGTGTGCGTGTGTGTGTGTGTGTGTGTGAGAGAGAGAGAGAGAGAGAGAGAGGTGTGTGTGTGTGTCCCTAATAAAATCTAAACGGCTGCAGCGATTTCAATGAAACTCGGTGAGTTCACAGAATTATTCCCGGCGACCTCGACCGTGCCCTTCAAAATTGATACGTCTCACCAATCCAACATGGCGGCTGTGCGAAATATTTCACTAGCATTCAATATCTCCGAAACTATTACTGATATCGCCCTGAAATTGTGTACGGTGATAAAGGCCTCTACTAGAGGCTCACCTATGAGCCTTTCAAAAACCTGGTGACTACAAAACCAACATGGCGGTGAAGCGAAATTGAGACTTTTAAATTGACATTTCTCGCGATTTAACTATCCAAACGTAATGAAAATTGGTACAGCAAATGTTTAAACGCATTGTAATGCACTGGAGTCTAATTTAGTTCAATTGTCTACATAACCTCAAAATGGCGGCTATGCGAAATATTTCACTGACATTCGATATCTCCGAAACTATTAAGATATCCATGTGTGTGTGCGTGTGTGTGTGTGTGTGTGAGAGAGAGAGTGAGAGAGGTGTGTGTGTGTGTCCCTAATAAAATCTAAACGGCTGCAGCGATTTCAATGAAACTCGGTGAGTTCACAGAATTATTCCCGGCGACCTCGACCGTGTCCTTCAAATTTTGATACGTCTCACCAATCCAACATGGCGGCTGTGCGAAATATTTCATTAGCATTCAATATCTCCGAAACTATTACTGATATCGCCCTGAAATTGTGTACGGTGATAAAGGCCTCTACTAGAGGCTCACCTATGAGACTTTGAAAAACCTGGTGACTACAAAACCAACATGGCGGTGAAGCGAAATTGTGACTTTTAAATTGACATTTCTCGCGATTTAACTATCCAAACGTAATGAAAATTGGTACAGCAAATGTTTAAACGCATTGTAATGCACTGGAGTCTAATTTAGTTCAATTGTCTACATAACCTCAAAATGGCGGCTATGCGAAATATTTCACTGACATTCGATATCTCCGAAACTATTACAGATATCATCATGCAATTTTGTACGGTGATAAAGGGTACTGATACAAGTTTACCTATTGTATATTTCATAAACCTGTATAGTACAAAGCGAACATGGCGACCAAGCGAATTTGAAATATTTTAATAGACTTTTTCGTGATTTTACACTATGAGCGCAGTGAAATGTGTGAGAAATAGACATTTCTCGCCTTTTAACTATCCAAACGTAATGAAACTTGGTACAGCAAATGTTTAAACGCATTGTAATGCACTGGAGTTTAATTTAGTTCAATTGTTTACATAACCTCAAAATGGCGGCTGTGCAAAATATTTCACTGACATTCTATATCTCCTAAACTATTACAGATATCCGTGTGTGTGTGCGTGTGTGTGTGTTTGTGTGTGTGTGAGGTGTGTGTGTGTGTCCCCCTAATAAAATCTAAACGGCTGCAGCGATTTCAATGAAACTCGGTAAGTTCACAGAATTATTCCCGGCGACCTCGACCGTGCCCTTCAAATTTTGTTACGTCTCACCAATCCAACATGGCGGCTGTGCGAATTATTTCACTAGCATTCAATATCTCCGAAAGTATTACCGATATCGCTCTGAAATTGTGTAAGGTGATAAAGGGCTCTACTAGAAGCTCACATATGAGACTTTCAAAAACCTGGTGACTACAAAACCAACAGGACGGTCAAGCGAAATTGAGACTTTTAAATAGACATTTCTCGCGATTTATCTATCCAAACGTAATGAAACTTGGTACAGCAAATGTTTAAACGCATTGTAATGCACTGGAGTCTAATTTAGTTCAATTGTTTACATAACCTCAAAATGGCTGCTGTGCGAAATATTTCACTGACATTCTATTTCTCCGAAACTATTACAGATATCACCATGCAATTTTGTACGGTGATAAAGGGTACTGATACAAGTTTACCTATTGTATATTTCATAAACCTGTATAGCACAAAACGAACATGGCGACCAAGCGAATTTGAAATATTTTAATAGATTTTTCTCGTGATTTATCTCTATGAGCGCAGTGAAATGTGTGAGAAATAGACATTTTTCGCGATTTAACTATCTAAACGTATTGAAACTTGGTACAGCAAATGTTTAAACGCATTGTAATGCACTGGAGTCTAATTTAGTTCAATTGTTTACATAACCTCAAAATGGCGGCTGTACTAAATATTTCACTGACATTCTATATCTCCGAAACTATTACAGATATCCGTGTGTGTGTGCGTGTGTGTGTGTGTGTGAGGTGTGTGTGTGTCCCGATCCAGATGATAGGAGGAGTAGGATTGATAATGAATGTTTATCCAAGGCTCTCGCTGAAAGTATGCAGACATTGGCGGAAAATCTGGAAGCAGTTTCATTTAGAAACTTTCAGGAATTGAAGGTGAAGTTAAACAGTGCGAGTCTTCATCCTGAGTGGAATTGCATTAGAGAGGAATCTTGTATATATTTCAATTTAATGAGGGAAAATCCTAGTCCGCACTTGCGTTGCTGCATTAAGATAACAGAAGACTTGAGTGCCTCCTTGTATGTATCGAATACAGAAGTGAAATGTTGTAATAACATGTCTTTACCAAGACAGTTAGGTACAGTGCTAGAAATTGAAGAACTTATAAGGAATGCCCATTCATTGTATGCTGGTCCTGATGCATATGAACAACAAAGTGTTGAGGATACTATATCTGTTATGGACAGTTTATTTAAGAACTTGGAGTGTAAGTTCCCTAGGGGAAGAAGGATACATTAGACTTCCTAAAAGAGCAAGTTCACTTGCTAACAAAGCGTAAAGTGAAAAACTATTCCTGGGAATTGCTTGTATTCTCATACAGACAGATAACCTAGAAGCTTGATTTAGAAAATATCGCCAACTGGCAGGGAGCCAGTACAATATTTCCCTGAGGCAAGTGTTTGAGGTGGAGAATAAATTGCACCTTCATAGCATCCTGAATCTCAATGCTGCAGTGAGCGAGTATTTTGAAGATGACAAGACATGTGATATAAGTGCTTTTGATGCTTGTGTTGCTGATGATAGTGACGTAGAAGTCCTACAAGATGAGTATTGGCCTTTCATACACTACATCAGTGGTTATTGCTCGTATGTTTTTTTAAAGCGATATGATTGCAAATATTGCAAAGTCTTTCTTTGCGATAGGCAGGCCAGAGTGATCACGCCAGCCTAATAAATGCCAATAAGTGAGGAGGACTATGCTATCCCCATGCAGATGTAGTCAACTGTGCTGCATTTACTTTTGTTGTTATGAGTAAGTTACTCAATAGCTACAAGACAGAATTTTTGCATCACTGCAACCAGCGGAGTGTTTTGGTGAATGTAACACAAAGATGTCTGCCCACTGTACTGTTTATGGGGCACAGCTAGCATGCCAGGGCATTAATTGAAAAGACTGCTCTGGGCACTGCCAGTAATATCTGGATTAATAATTTTGTAGACAATGTTAACAACAGGTTTTCACCCAAAACTTTGGCTCAGCATAAGAGGAGGAAGCTTGTCCAATAACTGTTCATGGCCGTTCAGTAGGAAATGTACAATATTCTTTCATTGTATGTACAGTGTCGTTATCATTATGCGCCCCGGTAAACACGGCAAGTAAGCCGGCGTTGACTGGCACTGATCGTGGGCACGCGTACAATGTTCAGTCGGTGGTTGGTGCACACTTGAACACTTTTACCATCCATGTTCAATAATATGTACAGTGCTCATAGTCGATGCCGAAAATGTCCTCCCTCTCTTGTAACACACACCTGACATCTTCTGATGAGAGAATGGACAACAATCTCAGCAATTCTGCTAGGTTTGTGCCGTGTCTTGTGTGGGATTTCGCCTAGGACACCAAGCTAGCTCATCAGCTGGCTCTTGGTGTCCCCGTTCGGTAAGAACACAACGTTGTCTGTTAAAATGTTTATTATTTACGGTGCCTGTTTTCTTGAATCGTTTGGCGAGCCTCCTAATTGTACTGGCATTACGCACAGGTCTTCCTGGAAACTTGTTTCGACATTTTCATCTTGTTTCAGAACAAGACTTTCTGCTTTTCATATACGAATTATGGATATACACACGTTCGTGCAATGTGAATTGGTGTCTAGGCATGACCAACAATCACAGTAATCACAATACTCACTAAACGTGCAACACTAACTTCTAAACTTTGCAGATACACACCCATATAAATGACAAAACACGTGTGATCTAAAGATAAGAGTCAGCGGAGCAGGGTAATGCGAGGTCCACTCGCTCTGCACCTAACCAGCCAAATGACACCATAGTTTGCCGCGATTTCCAGGGCGCACTAAGATAATGACCCTCTAGTTCAATTAATATTGTGTTTCTTGATCCACTTCTGTACATGGCTAATTACTAATCTGTAAGTATAGCAGTGGTGGCTGGTGGATAATTGTTATGGGTGTTGTCCTTTTTCATTAATGGGGGGGGGGTAAAAGACTGCTTGATATCAAAGAAAACTGTATTCAATTGCACGGTAAAACGGATGTACCTCATTCATCACGAATGCCGCAGTTCAGAGAACATCACATTATCACTGGATCACCGGATTAATTAGTTAGGTTACATGAAAACCTGCAAGACATTATATCGGCAGTTGACGGAGCATATCAGATGTCTCCGTCCGCTCCTCGGCTCCCTTGTTGCAATCAGCGGGAAACGGCCAGCCGAGTTAACTGTTGGGATAGGACCTACTCGGTCTAGCATCTCTGCCATACCCTTCACTATTGAGATCTGGTCGGTGCTCGGGCCTGGCAACGAGCACTCCTAGACGGTTGGCGCGCTTTGCTTTCTCAGACAGTTCACAGTAACTTACTATAAGATTTCCTGAATTATTAAAGAACAGAATTATGAATTCCTATACATATAAAAGGAAACGTACAGCTTTTATTACTAAAAATATTATTACGGTATTAATTGTTTTTCTTGAATTAATCTGGTCGTTGTGCATCACTGCAACCTTATTACCGGCCGCCACTGAAGTATAGGATGAACAATGAATTGGCATTTACAATAGGTAGTGTAGTGTTAGCACACCAAACGTTGAACTGATTGCAAGAAGTTGTCCTAAAGTGGAGATGTCAGTTTAAAATGCAACTAATAAACTCTGTGTACAGTCACATTAAACGTCCAGTCCAGAAAGTGGTAAATAGCTCTGAAAGCAGCAGAGTGTTTTGGAGAATGGTGGTTGTAAAGCGAAGGTTAGAATGGAGAGGGTAAGTGTACGCTTTAAATGGGATATTTCATGCAATTTTAACATACAATTTCTAAGAGGGTTTTTGTTTCAATTTCACAGATAAAATGGAACACAATCTGGAATGAAGTCTTGCAAGTTTCTTTACATCCAGTTTCATTGGATGAACGTTAATGTAGGCCTATTTTAAAAGTTTTAATCTAATGTAACATACATGCTAGAGAGTATTTTTAGGAAGTGTTCGCATAAGGACTGTTGAAGGTGCAAATGCCTAAAAATGTATCCACCCTGTAAATAATATAATATTAATTCTAAATGAAAGTAAAACGCAGCTGAGTTATGTGCTAAAGTACATAAATATGTGTTTATATTTATTGCTCTTTTTATAAACGGTTGCTATCTTCTGACAGAGCTTGCATCTCGTTGAACTGTCAACAAGGCGTACTCTAGCAGCACACACTGTTGATAAAAAAAACATTCATCGGGGCGTGTTATGCTGTAACCATTTTCAAAAACCATTGATCTGGATGCGTTAGGCTGTAACCATTGTCAAAAATCATTGGATTAGACAAAACGAAGGTTAGAATGGTCCGGTGTAGGTGCGGCCTTGGCCGTGCGCAGCTAATGGGACACGGTTGACACAAAACCATTGATCTGGGTGCTTTAGGCTGTAAACATTTTCAAAACCACAGTTGTGCGAAAAAAAACAAATATTTACTACAGTTGATCATAGAATCGCCGATTGAAATTACAGATCGTTATGAGGCAATTTCCACAATCCATGGTGAATAAACGATTCAATTCGGCGCACGATGTAATGAACTAAGTGGTGCGCACTAGCTGCTGAACTGGGCGCTTCTTTGTTTTTCATAGTACCATAAGGGCGAGGTTGGCAGAACTGTCATGGTACTGTTTTGATGACGATTGATTTGAACAATAGCGCTGACAGCTGTAATTTTCTCTATATAAGTCGTAATCCTATTTGGGATGGCTGGGTGGGTCACAGACAGCGGAGGAGGAAATATCTATTAAAACATCGCTCCCTGATTTATTTCTCATCGTTTCATAAGGTATTTTGGCTAATTCATGTATTTTAGAGAATTTTATAGCGCCTTCTATCTTCATTCATAGCTACCGTTGATTTCAATTTGAATTGTCACTACTGAACCTCATATATGTGCTAAAGTTGCTATTTTAAAAACGGCTGCCATGTTTCTACAGCGCTTGCATCTCGTTCCACTGTCATCACGGCTCACTCTAGTGGCACGCACACATTGTTCCCAACATGTGAGATACAAAATCACTGTTGATCAAAGAAATCATCGGGATGCGTTAAGCTGTAACCATTGTCAAAACTCATTGATCTGGGCGCGTTAGGCTGTAACCATTGTCAAAAAGCATTGGATTGGGCAAAACGAAGGTTAGAATGGTCGCGTGTAGGTGCGACCTTGGCTGCGCGCAGCTAGCGCGGCAAGGTTGAAACAAAACCATTGGTCTGGGCGCGTTGGCTGTAACCATTGTCAAGAACCATTGGATTGGGCAAAACTAAGGTAGAAGGTCAGTTGTAGGTGCGGCCTTGGCCGGGCGCAGCCAGCACAAAACCATTTATCTGGACGCGTTCGGCTGTAACCATTGTCAAAAACCATTGGATACCACATAACGAAGGTTAGAATGGTTGGGTGTAGGAGCGGCCTTGGATGAGCGCAGCCAGCGGGGCACCATTGATCTGGACGCGTCAAAAACCATTGGATTGGACAAATCGAAGGGTGTTGGTGTGGCATAGTACCGTAAGGGCGAGGTTGGCAATACCGGTTTGATGATGATTGATGTGGACAATGGTGGCCACAGCTGGAATTCTGCCTACATAAGTCGTGATGCTATTTGGGATGGCTGGGTGAGTTTCCTCTGAACATCTATTCAAACATCATTCCCTGATTTATTTCTCATCGTTTGATAAGGAATTTTGGCTAATTCATGTACTATAGAGAATGTTATCGCTCATTCTACTTTCATTCAGTGCTACCAATATAATAGGGAATACAACAATTTTGTATTGAAAAGTAGAAAGGATCTTATGAAAAGGCTATATTTATTTAACTAGTGAAGGATAGATATGGTCATCTTTTAGTTTTTATTTTTATTTTTACAAAACAGCACAGTTTGTGTAACATAGAAAATATGAGACCAACATGTTTTTGCAGATGACTTACTGTATTCTGTTGAAAACAAAGTGCTAAGATCACTGGTAATTAGCATGTTTTATGTATTTTTGGGGAAGCTTATGCCATGCTTGACATTGTAAATATTGCCATACGAATACTGTTACTGTAGGATTACTCTATAACAAGTGTTTTTTTCTAAATTATTAAATCATCATGCCCCTTTATGAATCAACAACAACAAGTTTCCTCTTTGGTAAATGTTCTCATGTGTCATGACTGCTGCTCTGTTCCATTTCAGTAGGTCACCTTTTCTGTCATAGGCATTCCATTACTAGCCTGTTTTCTTATCACGGATGAAAACTTTATGTGGCTAGTTGTTGTTGTTGTTGTTGTTTTGTGAGTGGGTTAGGACATCACTGTCATCAGCCATGTATACTTGGATATGGATATTTATTTAACTAGTGAAGGATAGATATGGTCATCTTTTAGTTTTTTTTAACAAAACAGCACAGTTTGTGTAACATAGAAAATATTAGAACAACATGTTTTTGCAGATGACTCACTGTATTCTGTTGAAAACAAAGTGCTAAGATCACTGGTAATTAGCATGTTTTATGTATTGTCGGGTACGCTTATGCCATGCCTGATATTGTAAATATTACCATATGAAAACTGTTACTGTAGGATTACTCTATATCGAGTGTTTGTTTCTAAATTATTACCACATCATGCCCCTATATGAATCATCAACAACAAAAAGTTTCCTCTTTTGTAAATGTTCTCATGTCTCATGACTGCTGCTCTGTTCCATTTCAGTAGGTAACCTTTTCTGTCATAGGCATGCCATTACTAGCCTGTTTTCATATCATGCATGAAAACTTTCTGTGGCTAGTTGTTGTTGTTGTTTTGTAAGTGGGTTATGACATCACTGTCATCAGCCATGTGGACTTGGATATGGGTAGAATTTGTATGTGTGCATTGTGATGCTAGAATTGGGAAGGTTAGGTATTGTAGTTTTAAGGGGAGAAATTATGAGGTCATCTGCCCTTGAGAAGGAGGTGGCCATGGTCTTCTGCTAGGAACAATCCCAGCATTTACCTGGAGGAGAAAGGAGAAATCGAACCCACTTCTTCTCAGTTCAGTTTTAACTCGTGAGGCTGAGTGAATTTCGTTTCACACTCAAATCAGAATTGTATTTTTAGGGGCAGATGACCTCGTAATTGCGCCCCTTTAAACAACAATAATCAACAATAACTAACTAGAATTATATTTCTCGGCAGAGATGGGAATCAAAACTAGACCTTTGGACAGATATGATTGACTATACTGTAGATATTAATTTCTGTTTTAACTGTTACAAATTAATTAGTTATTTGTTGTTGTGTAGTCGACATCTCACGTTAAAATGGGGTGAATATTTTTCAAGATTTCTATTGAATTCTTCTATATATCGCATTTATTGAGACATCAGTGTTTTCGGTCAAGTTCACTCTCGCAAGGTTCGAAATGCATACTTATCGATTATGATCGAAAACGTCGATTTATTAGCTAGAGTAATGAATCGATCGCATCAACTTCTGACCATATGTTTCATTTATGGTTACGTTATTTATTTATTCGCGTCTGTAGAACGTAATTTGACACATAAACACTCAGTCGCATTTCCTCACAGGTTGTTCATAGCAGCAGTGCTGGGTAGCGCGCTCGCTGACGGCCGGAAGGCTATGACGTCATAAATCGTATCGCAAGGCTTTCTCTCTAGGTGGTGTTGGTGCTGTCCTCTCGATGACAAAACATATAGCTAGCATTCAAACAATTATTATTATTATTATTATTATTATTATTATTATTATTATTATTATTATTATTATTACGGTATTATTATTTAGTGAACGCTGCACGGTTTAGGGGATGGGATCTTTCCTATGTTGACTATCTGGCCTCCTCAGTATTTAGGCCCATAATCCGCCACAGAATATTAGGTCCATATGTAATATTTTCCATTACGTCTAGAGCAGGGGTTCCCAACCTGGAGACGCGCCCCCCTAGGAGAACGTGGGGATTTAATAAGGGGGGGGGTGAAGTGATTTCCAATGTATTTATTTTTAACTCTAATATTAAAATTTTCTATAATAAACATTTTTCGAATTTCCCCAAGTGATTGTCGCACCAAGTCAGTCGTTCAAAAGCATTAGTAATTGACAACTATCGGCACAAACCCGAGCGTAGCCGCGAGGTTGGAGGAGAAATAAGGAATTTGCGGTGTTGTGAGGAGCAAAATCAAGCCTGAGAGCAGATGCTCAAACAAGATCACTCAATGCAAGTTTAATTGCACACTTTGTGGAACTACTTGCGTGAAAGTAAACCATGACCATACGCAACATGATTCAACTCATCAACGATGTAGTAGTTGCTTTCATTTTCCAGTATTATTGTTGCTTACAAGGTTTTATAATTTTTAGAATTAATCCATTATATAGTGTCATTAGATTAGGTCTATATCCTCACGTCAGTTTATCGAAAAAGTTATAGAAGCGACCGGGGGGGGGGGGGGTGGCAGATGAGAAGTTTAGAAGCCTGACATCCCCTCCCGCTCAAACTTCTATAAACATAATTTTAAAATATTTGAGAGTGTAATTTGAAACGTTCTGTATCTTTTCCAAGTAGAATTGAAGAAATTTCATATATTTCATGCACTTTTGGATATAGCCTACTTTACCTGGAAGTAAAAATAAAAACAGAAGTTGTCCAGTTCCCTTTTCTCAGTTGCCTCGGGCCCTTCAGGACGTTCGGGCCCAAGGGTACAGCCCCGTTTTACTTCCCTTTCCTTCTTGTTGGGCGCTATGGTAAGTATATCTGTTAGTTAGTCTATGAAATACTCACAGCAGATAATTATGTGTCATCTTTGAAGTGCCAGGGTACAAATACATAATCAAACATTATGCACAATAGGGGATCGAATACGTGACCCTATACGCCTACTGCCACGGGAACTACCCGTATGCTCGTGAGCCGATAACCTCGATGTTAGGCCCCTTAAAACAACAATTATCATCATCATCATCATATGCTCGTCATGTAGCCGCGAGGCTCCGAAAAGTCCCGAGAAGCGAAACGACAGGTCAAGACCGACTAGCCGGTCTTGGGTAGGTCTGGAGCTAAATGGTTGTCCTAGTCCTTAATCAGCGGGCTTCAAACACGTTGGCTTCACTATGTTGCTGCTGTTGTTGTAAATACATTTTGGGGGCATGCGACTTCGTGTTCATTTAACCACGTGCATGAACGTGGGTATGTGTAGAACTTGTCGGATAACCTGTGTTTTGTGGTGTCTGTAGCAGTGTGTGTGTATTGTAATGCAAGTGAGGATTGGGAAGGAGACGACCGTGGCCTCAAGTTTGGAACCATCCCGGCATTTGCCTGGAGTAGAAGTGGGGAACTACGGAAAACCACTTCCAGGATAGCTGAGATGGGAATCGAACACTCCTCTTCTCAGATTTGCCTCACGAGGCTGAGTGGACCTGTTCCAACCCTCAGAGCTGAATTAAATTTTTTGGCTCGGCTTTACAAAGCAAGTCCTCTTGCTTTAACTTTGCTTTCTTATTTTATCTGAACATATACGCTCCATAACCAAGCAACTGACAGTACTAGAAGATGCAATTTTTCGCTCAACATTGATTAACAATTCAAATATAAATATCTCACCAAGATCTGACTTAAGAAGACTTGTGTATACGAAGGGATCGTGACTTATGTCTCCCTACGCAAGTAAATTACTAGACTTGGCTTGTCAAAGCGTCAGTACACGTCATCTGTAATTCGTAGTTTGGTTTTCTACACAAAACACAATAAATAAATTGTCCTCTTACTTAAACAATCTTTTAAAAGCCATTGGCTGTACGTACATGCCCCGGTTATTGATTGGGCTGCCACCTCGCGTCTTAACCATCAAACCAATGCATTCCTGGGCTGTTAACGTCTAGTTTTACATCTGGCAAGTTGTTTCTTAAGATCTAAGCCGTAGGTGTTAAAGAGGCCATTGATTTCAATGAGTGCATATTGTGGACCATTTTCTTCAGAGTATCTGTTGACAAAATCTTCAGACATTTCTTAATTTTTGGTATTCCAGAAACTCCAGGCGAGGACACCAACAGGTGTGTAATGGATGTTGCTGCCAAGTTGAATGTGACAATCGATCCCCAAAGAATAGACCGATCTCATCGTGTAGGATTCCGGGATGCTGGAAAGAAGCGGCCAATAATAGTGCGGTTCGTGTCCTATGCAGATCGAGCAGCACTCTTCAGGTCGAAGAAATACTTAAGAAATACCGGCATAACTGTAAGAGAAGATCTGACGAAAACCCGGACTGATATTTTAAAACAAGCAGTAAGCCACTTTGGGTTACACGGTGTCTGGACTGCAGGTGGCGTTGTTCTGATCCGCATTGATGACACGAGGCATCGTGTAAAAACACTCAGAGAATTGGACTTTTTGAAACAAAAAGTTTCCCGCTCCTCGTACGTAAAGGACCCTCATACGTGCCAGTGTGAGGGGGCTCAACTGATCAAAGTTACAAGTGTAAGCACAAACATGTAATATGGTTACTGGTGGAACTTTACAGTGTCTAGCCAAAATACAAGCCGATATTATTGATTAATATTTAGAAAATAGCTTAAGTTTTAGATTTTGTAATTTTTGATATTTCTTGTTTAACAATTTTACAATAACATTCAATTATCTTTTGCATGGATATTAGTACCAATGAGTATGATACGCATGCCTATCTTTGTGATATAGCTGATAGATTACCCAATGATTTTAAAGTAACTCACCTGAACACGCAGTCACTTAAAATGCTAGAACATTTCGCAGAATTTGAACACACATTTGTTAACTCCGGTATTGATGTAATCTCTCTTAGTGAAACATGGTTCAATAAGTCCATTACTGACAGGCGCGGATTCATTTGCAATGGTCTCCGTTTGGAGGGGGGGGGGGTCACGGGGGTCATGACCCCCCCCCCCCCAAACGGAGACCAAATTTTTTTGCAAACTCAAAAAACGAAAACATAATAACCAGACAAATAAAACTTAACGAATTTTAACTGAAAAAGACTTGTTTTCATTTTATTCAATACTGAACATAGGCTATCTTTATTGCAATTATTATGTTCTGTTACAAGTGTACATATTTACAACTTCATACCTGTTATATAAAAACGATTATTTATATAACAAAATCAACTCGTCTATTTTGTTTAGCAAACCTTCTGATTACCAAATCGATGTCTATAGTGATGTCACGATGAATGTGCAGCAATGCACGGATAGGAATTTGGGGCTTTTTTCGCAACAAAAAATTTTGCCGACGTCCAAACTGCAAGCTTGGTTGGCAATTTAAGCTGTGACTTTCTCCCTTTGTCAGTACCAACTCGACTTGCTGAAAATGTAACGTACCTTGATACTCTTCTCGAAGCTCGATGTAAAGTCGCAAAACACGCCGGTAAAGTCGCAAAACACGCCGTTGCAATTTGTAGGAATATTTTTGGTGCGCTAAACGCATCAAATTTCTATCCATGTAGCTTGCAAAAAAAATTGGTCTGGTTTTGTACGTTTGGTTATTTTGTGATTGCGTTGTTAGTGATACAATTTATCTTAACAATTTCGATTCTGTGACCCCCCCCCCCCCCCGAAGCCAAACTCTAGATCCGCGCCTGATTACTGATTCATCTGTAACCTTGCCAGGATATAATATCTACCGCAATGACAGACAACGTAGAGAAGGGGGTGGAGTAGCAGTGTATGTTCGACAGCACATTAAGTGCCGGGTTATCTGAAAATCCCCAAATAATGAGAATTTCAGACCTGAGTACCTCTTCGTAGAGATTTGCCAGAAAGATACTAAAGTATTATTTATTTGTGTTTATAGAGCACCCAAAGTCGGTTTTATGGAACTACTATTAAATGGCATGCTTTCACACATTTTTAGTTATAAATATGTAATATTAGCCGGTGATTTCAATGCCCATTTTGGGTCGGCTACATTTGAAACGAAAAACATAGTAGAAACTCTAAATACTTGCAATCTGTCGTGACTCCCGTATCAAGATACACATTACACTGCAACCTCCTCTTCTACTCTGGATCTAATAGCATCCAACTGCAATGAGCACGTGATTGAGTTTGGCCAAACAGCTGCTTCTGGCTTCTCAGCACATGATCTCTTATACGCAGTATATACCCTGTCAACTCCAAAATATAAGCCCAGTATTCGAACTTTTCGAGACTTCAGCAGGTTTAATTATGAAAGGTTTAAGGCTGATGCCATCTCAGTTCCATGGCACACCGTTCTCGAGCAGCAAACTATAGATGAGAAGGTCGAAACATTCAACACATTTTAATTGATTTATATGATCGCCATGCCCCAGTGCGCTCAGCTAACGTGAGGCACGCACCAGCTTCCTGGATCAACACAGAAATAAAAGATCTAATAAGATCTCGAAATAGAGCCAGAAAGAAGTGCAACAGAACACAGAAACCCGATGACATTGTAGAATACAAAAGCTTACGCAACAGAACCCAGCAAGTTATTCGTAATACAAAGATACGTTACACTTATTCGCTAATTAATTCAGCTAAAAACTCTTCGGCTTTGTGGAGAGCTATAAAAACTCTCGGTGTTGGAAAATCCAGACACAAAAGCAATAACCCAACAATGAGCGCTGATGAACTTAATAAGTATTATTTAAACGTATCAACCGTTGTAGACAGCAATAGAGTTTTGTCAACTGTTGCTAACTACAGGGAAAAATTTACTGACCGACGGGAAGAATTTCATTTTGGCTAGATATATCCAGAGGACATTTATTTAGCCATATTTAGGATAACTTCAAAAGCCATAGGACCAGATCATATATCTATTACGCTATTGAAAAGGAATCCTCCTCATGCCAGTTTTATTGCATATATTTAACTATAGCCTGCAAATGGGTATTTATCCGATACAATGGAAAAAAGCCAACATCAAAGCAATACCAAAATTCACGAACGCCTTAAACTGTAGTGACTTTAGACCAATAAGTATATTGTGTGCAATTGGGAAAGCGTTAGAACGGATTGTTTTTGATCAGTTTTATGAATATATAAATTTCAACAATATCCTAAACCCGAACCAATCTGGATATAAATCAAAACATAATACTCTTATCAAAGTCACAGACTACATTCGTCTAGCAATGGACCGGAAGGAAACAACTATATTATCTCTATTCGATTTCAGCAAAACTTTTGACAGAGTTCACCATGAGATCCTACTAGTTAAATTAAGAAATCTAGGCCTTTCAAAGTCAGTAACGAACTGGTTTAGGTCTTACCTAACAGGCAGATGCCAGAGAGTAGTCCTAGCAGATGACAATGTTTCAGAATGGTGTGAAGTAACAACAGGTGTGCCGCAGGGTTCGGTCCTTGGTCCACTCCTGTTCTCCGTGTATTTAAATGACCTTCCATCTGTCCTTAAATTCTGTCAACATCATATGTACGCAGATGACCTTCAGCTATATCTACACACGGATCTGAAATCCATTCATTTGAACGTAGCTCTAATTAACTGTGACATTCAAAGCCTTTCTCAGTACGCACTCGATCATAATCTAATACTTAACTTCGAAAAAACGCAACCGATCATCATCGGCTATACCAAATTACTCAGTTCCCTACCTGACCCAGTACCACCTTTACAGCTTGCATCCCAAACAGTTCCGTACCAGTCAGCAGTAAGAAATCTGGGAGTTATTTTTGACTCTCGATTATCGTGGCAGGATCACACAAACATGATTCTGAAAAGGGTTGCATCGTCATTATATCAAATTAGGCGAACTTGCTTCTATTTGCCTCAAAATGTACGAAAGATACTGATACAGAGTTAGATATTACCAATATTTGACTATGGATCTATAATTTACCATGATATGGGAGAGGTCCTCCATACAAAATTGCAAAGAATGCAAAATGCTTGCTTGCGGTTTGTTCTCAATGTACCAAGAGAGTCTCATATAACTCCATTTTACGTCCAGATTGGATGGCTGAAGTTAAAGGAACGAAGACAGTATGCCATGGCTCTGACTGTGATAAAAATTCTAAAATTCAAAATTCCGTCTTATATTTACTGCACACTAACTCCCATGCAATCAGTGCATAACCGTGCGAATAGACACACTGCACAAATGCTCCAGATACCTCATCACAGAACCGAAAAATGCAAAGTTAATTCCGTATTTCAGCTAGTATTCTCTGGAATAAATATAAATTTCACCAGTATTCAGGACTTCCTATCAGAGCGATAAAACACTCCCTTCATTGTAATCTATCAGCTACACAATTATCATGTTCAAGGTGAACGGATGTAATAACAAGAACTTCTATTGTCAACTGTATTTATAGGTTAAGTTTTTTCTTTCTTCATAATTGTATTTAACCGCCCTCTGAATGAAGAGAGCTGCATAAAGAGGCTTTGTAGCCTCAGTGGCCTGTATAAGAGAAACAATAAATTCAAATTCAAATTCAAATTCAAAGCTCGGGAACATTTTCTGGTTCTCCGAAAACACAGATAATGACAAATAACATTCGTAAGCGACTTGGCATATGAGAGTGAGTTGACTCAAGGATATTTTCATGCCAAATTTTTAGCCTACTTTTCACATTTTGCAAAAATGAGGAAAAAGTAGACTTATGAGATCGAACCGGGCAAATGTGTGTGTGTCTGTCTGTCTGTCCGTCATTCTGTCTGTCTGTCTGTCTGTGTGTGTCCCCCTATCAACTCCTAAACGGCTGAAGCAATCGAAACCAAATTTGGTGTATACCTATACCTGAATATATGAAGGCCGTATCTGAAAATGATCTCAGTGCTCCCAACTGCTGAAAAACCGAAATTGAAATTGGAGCTCCATGTTGGATGTCTTGGAAAGTATGCTTGGGAGCTATTCCAAAATTGGTACACATATCAATAATGCTATTTCAGTTAGATTTTCAGGAGGCCATACATGACAGTCTTACCAAAATTATTCTAAGCCTGCTGATAGGTTCAATTTTTAAATGCATGTAACTTCTACACTATCAATTGGATTTCAACCAAATTTCGTATGTACTATGTGTACATAAACAGATATGACTGAGCGTATTCTTAAGAGCCACCAGGGCTGGCAACTGTTAATAAATGCTCTCTCCATTAAAAAAAATCCAAATACCAATATATCAGAAAGTATGCAAGCCGACAGCTTTAAACTATGTACGCGTACTGTACCTGACTTTCTAGATTAATTTGGGGTAACTAATATATGTCAGTGCTACCAACATGATTCTAAGCCTGCTGATAGGACCAATTTTTAAATAGATGTAACTTCTATACTATCAATTGGATTTCAAGCTAGGTGAACCATAACAGATATGACTATGCCTATTCTTAAGAACAACCAGGGCTTCCAACTGTTAATAAATACTGTCTCTATTTTTGACCCTAATACCAATATATCAGAAAGTATGCAAGCCCACAGCTGTAAATTTGCACACGTATAGTACCTGACATTCTAGATTAATTTGAAGTTTCTAATATATGTCAGTGCTGCCAACATGATTCTAAGCCTGCTGATAGGACCAATTTTAAAATACTGTTACGTGCCACCCCTAGTGGCACTTTTGTTAACTGGATTACGGTGGGTAGGATGCACAACACCAATTACTTCTTAAAGAAATAATTAACTTTATTGCGGCCAGAAAATTACACTACTCATCAGCAAATACAGCAATAGGAACCTTACTCCAGTTTCCTCAATTCTCTTGCTTGTGGAGAGCTCTTGCCTTTTCATTTGTCAACAAACCACAGAAGTTAATCCTCCCGCTAATGAGCCTAGTGGCCTTGACAGTACTACATGCAACTTCTTCCTAAAGTGCGCCGACTACAGTTACTTACGAACACTTGCTGCACGCTGTTCACAAGCTGGGAGAAACAATGTCACTGGATTTCGTAACCACAATATCTCCGACACTCAGTGAAAGCACACTCACTCAAAACACAGGCAGACCCCTGTATGTTTCTCACTTCCCCGCTCCACTAGGGGTTTCGCAAGTCACCACACTTCTGTCGCTCAGGATAATCGCTCACACTAGCTCGTAAAACACAACAACAACCACTGCTTGACAGGTCGCACTTATATAGCAGGCCGGTGACTCAATAAATGCTTCTAGATCCATCCAGGGTTCACGGCTTCTCGAGGTTTCCATCGCTGGTCCAGTCACGAATATTCTGGACTATCCCTTTGTCCTAGTAGCCCTGTTGCATAAGGCGCACGCAATACAGGAGGCAGGGCACAGCCCAGCCTTGGGGCAGTTGTGACTCAATGCGGCGAGCGATGACACAAACTCACAGCCGTAACAATACATGTAACTTCTATACTAACAAATGGATTTCATCCAAAATTCGCACAACAATAGATCATAATATTTCAGATTATTTCTGACCAACACATGCATGACATTGTTCCCAACATGATTTTACACGCCCTGATAGATCCTATGTCTAACTGCATGTAACGTCCATGACATCCATTGGACTTCAACCAAATTTTGTATTCTGTACCTTAAGAGATGGAACTAAGAATAGATTCAGTCACCAGGGCTGTCAACTGTAGTGCTCTATTAGGCTACATTTTGCCAGGTATATTTCGAACTAATTAGAAATTTCAATAGTACCAACTCAATTTCGTCATTATTCTAGATAGGTCCATATATATTAATCATAGGCATGAATCTTAAATTTTAAGAAAAGTAGGCTGTTTAGTTCTTCACGGAACTTTTTGTATCTCCTTGAAGAAGTCCAAGTTGTTTACATGTTTCCTGGAAAGTCTTGCATAGAACTCCATTGACTGTCCTGATACTATCAAAACTTTTGGCACCCTTTACTCTTATTGGTAGCATTCGCAAGAAGTATCTTTCTCTATCTTGCATACTAACTACTGGCATTCTCCCTATTACACCTTGTCCCCCACGCTGACGCCTGTTCCATTTTGTTTTACATTTATCGTACAAATAGTGATTTGGTATATCTGCGTAAGTAAGAATGCGTGCTTGATCATCATTTTGATTAAGCTCAAACCAAGCAGTTAGCATCGTTTGTTTTATAGAAGCCGCTGCTACCGCCTGGTGTTCCTGGCCTGCATGAAGCTGTTGCTGTTGAGGCAAATGCACTGGCGGTCTAATTACTGTAAGGGATTTCTCTGACATGGTGAACTCACTGATTCTCCACATTGCTTCCGGAGCACTTACGTATCTGCCATCGAGGAAAGTCAAAATTTCATCATGATTAGGGTTCCAGCTACTGGTTTTTGTTTCCAGCTTAAGGCATGCGGCATCATGCCCCTTATATAAATATTTGTATAGGTATTTCACACTTTTAACAGAGGCGCAAACTTCCACATTGATATGAGCATTGAACTTCATTAATAACGACGGATTGTAAGGGACTACACAGCGATTATCAATGTCGATCTTACCCAGTTTAAAATATGTTGTGGATCTCCTTATGGAGTCCCTGTTAAATACTGCGGCTTTTAGAGACGCCGGGGTACCGGAATATTGTCCCGAAGGGGATCTTTTACGTGCCAGTAAATCTACTGACACGGCTTCCTCCCATTTGCGCACCCTCGAATGCCAACTGGCTACCCCAGGATTCAATCCTGCAACCTTGGGCAATGTTTGGCGAGAACGTTACCGTTGAGCCACGCAGTCAGCCTAAGGCATATGTGAATAGAACGAATGATTCATCAGTGAAAAATCTTCCCACTAAAGATATCGAGCTCAATAAGATATTACACGTGTAATTTGCTTTTGATCCGTAGCGTAGCGGTCAGCGTTGTTAGCTGCCACCCCGGAGGTCCTGGGTTCGATTCCCGGCTCTGCTACGAAATTTGAAATGTGGTATGAGGACTGGAACGGGGTCTACTCAGCCTCGGGTGGTCCAAATGAGTAGAGAGGGTTCGATTCCCACCTCAGCCATCCTCGAAGTGGTTTTCCGTGGTTTCCCACTTAGTCTTCGGGCAAATGCCGGAATGGTTCCTACTGTATGGCCATGGCCGCCTCCTTCCCTCTTCCTTGCCCATCCCTCCTAACCTTCCAATCCCTTCCCTCAGGAGGCCCCTGTTCACTTTGCAGGCGAGGCCGCCTGGGCGAGGTGCTGCTCACACCTCACCAGTTGTATCCACACCGACCAGATGTACCCAGCTCTAGGACACTGCCTGAAAAAGGCGGTAGGGGTGAGCTCCCTCGTTGAGTCCGTGGAAGTCACCACCCTGGAGGGTAACCTCGATTTTAAAAAATTGCTTTTGAAAAATATATGTAGGCTAGTCAAACTGCTGTCATAAAATGACGATCAAATGTGTTAATGTCAATATACATGTATTTCATTCATATTACTGCCCCTTCCAGATCAACATCCATCTCCCTTCCCTATAGTATGCTACAATACGTACCGTTGCTCCGCGCGCGCCGATCATATTGGATGTGTTTCGCTGTTCCATTGCCCGTTTTATGGAAGAAATACTGTAATCCTTGTAAACTCTTGTATAACTCACTTACAACATGTAAAACGTTAATAATACTCCTTGATGAAACAATTTTTCAATGGTAAAAAAAAAGTCGCCGAAAGGTGTCAAGTGAGAACGATCCTGTGATCTTGCGTTCAGGAGTCACTTAACCTATCCACTGCGCTATTCCTACACGTCACTTATTACGTTGACGCACCAACTCACTATCTCAATAACTCGCTGTCTGGAGAAAATAGTCCTTCCTTCATTTCAGTTGCACATTCCTATACGTTCATACTGTTACTATATTTTATTATCCATCTTCAAATACACGGAAGCCTTGCATGGACGCGTACAGTTTTTAAATAAATTAAATTTTAATAAGTAGTGGCTCAGCCATGCGGCCATGTTTGAATGGCTACGGTCACAGATCCGTGAGCGCACGGAAAATATTTTATCTTGAAAAATAAAATATTTCCGTTGACTTTTCATGAAATGCAAGATTTTTCCTATATTATTGAGACGATTTGGAAGATTTGGTACAAACCACAACTTCTAACTCCCTCTGGTTTAGGAGCTTGAGTTTTGTGAAAAATACACCTTAGCGTATTATATATATAGACTAGCAACCCGCCCCGGCTGAGCCCGGGAACAGTTATGAATGCAAGGTGATAGGCTACTTTTAACCGAGGTCTTATAAGATTTTCTTGTATACGACATTAGTCGTTTTCCCTCCAGCAGTGAACACGTTAAAATTTCGGTTTGATGTAACACGAGATAGAGCCACCCACGTAAAGCTGTCCATGAGAAAAACATTCTCCTCTGAGATCAACTCAGTCACGCTAAGTGTCTGATCCTGTGCTTTCTTTATATTCATGCCAAAGCAGACTATTGCCGGGAATTGTACTCGATTGAAATGATAAGGCAAATCTGAAGTAATCATAGGGATTCTGGGTACTAAGACCGTTTGTCCTGTACAACAGCTAGTTAAGATAGTTGCTTCAATAAAATAGTTTTTCAAAGTTTTCACTACCAATCGCTGCCCATTGCATAACTTTGGAGGGTGTAAATTACGTAGCAATATAATAGGCACTTCCCACTTTTAAAATAAGCTTGTGTGGTGGCAAGCCAGAAGGAAGTAAAAAATTTAGGAATTCTGTAGTGTATTGAACAGCTTCTTTACTATCGACTACTGCGTCTACTGAGAAATATACTTGAGCCTGGGCAGTGAATTTGGAGAACACCAAGTCAATAATTGTCACAACTTGTTCGTTTGTCGGCGATAATATTGCTCTTTCTTTAAACCATGAATGAGACTTGTTAGATAGGTCAGGGATTTGAGGATAAACGCTATCAATCAATTCTTGAATGCTGCGTACTAAAACACAGAAATCGTGACTGAGGGCGATTTTCCCGTCAATGACGGGTAAATCTCCATTTCCGAACCTAAGTAACAAATTAGCAAACAGACTATTATCTTCTGAAGATAAGAGTACTCTCGTGTTAGTTTTGAGTGCCAATTTTCTTATATCCGGCCAGATGTAAGATCTTTTTAATGAAGCGTTCACTTCGTCGGCTCTCGTTCCTCTGGTAACAACTGGTAAGATTTGACGAAAATCTCCGGCGAACAAAACTGTGCAGCCACCCATAGATGTGTTCCGATTCCTTAGATCACGCAAGGTCCTGTCTACAGCTTCAACGGAAATTTTGTGCGACATTGTAGCCTCATCCCATACAACTAAAGAACAATTTTGGATTAAACTGGCAATGTTACTTTGTTTTGAAATATTACATTCGATTCCATCATTACTGCTGACTTTCAAAGGAAGTTTAAATGTTCAATGTGCTGTTCTTCCCCCTTCCAAAAGAGTGGCTGCAAAACCAGATGGTGCGACGGCAAGAGCAATATTACCACCAGACCTCACTTTGGCGAGCAACAAATTAATCAAGAACGTTTTGCTTGTGCCTCCAGGGGCATCGAGAAAAAAGATACGAGCCTTACAGTAGTCGCATATGATGTGTAACATCTGACATGTTATCCTACTGGTATACTACACAGCTTGGACATTCTTAAAATGTTAATTTACGCTCCATTTTCATACTGGTACTATGATGAATGTATAGATTGAATTGGAGATATGCTACTGTCACACTTGTGACGCAGCGGTCAAGCTGTTAGTCTCTCACCAAGGTAGACCGGATTTGATTCCTGGTCAATACATGTGAGATTTTCGAATTGAAATGCCATGTCCTGTGGTTCGCATTCCACGTAAAAGGGAGGTACCGAGGATCAAGATTGTGGGATTAACGGTCACGCAAAACTACAAGCTTCCTTCCTTCCTTAATAATTCATAATAACAAAGTGACACACAACGTCGACTGTACTCTCAAATACTGTGAGCACACTCCTCAGTAACTATATCATTCATTATTCTCAAGACACACATTCAATTCGTCGTAAACAATCAAAACATGCCTACCTACAATCATGAAATGACCTAGTCTCAGCTTTTATTCCACTCATATAACAACATTCTGTAATGCATTTAATATTTGACTAGCCTACTCAACCTCAGCTTGACAATAATGCCGCTTACTTACATGTAATTTGTCGTCTTTGTCCTACTCCATGTGATGTTCAACCTTGAACGTGAAGCTTCATAAACTGCTCAATTAAAAATGAAAGTTGGTGAAACATTTGCCACTGTGCTCGTCAAACCAGTGCCTGCTAAATGCACTGCCTACTGTATTACCATAATATTCTCGCGCTACAGAGCACACACTGCCTTGTTTCCAATACACACATTTTCAATTGTTATTGTAAAAGGGAGTGTTTTACAGATATTGTAGTTTATAATACGGAACTCATTTTATTAGATGATTTGTAGCTTCCACCAGCACTAGCCTAAATAAAGAATACGATATGGATCAACTAGATTAATAGACGCGACACCGCTCATAACCGTAAATTCCTTATAAACAGGTCCTCTTCATTCACAGACCAACACGTAATTTCATATGGATTCTGTTAAAATGAGTCATATTGATATGATAAATATCGTTTAAAATGATAATCTGGTAGCTGGATCGATCGATCGAGCGGACAGTGCATACTTCCGTTTTCCACCACTGCCAGCTAGTACACTTCTGTCCGATTGATCGAGCGGGCAGTGCATACTTCCGTTGTCCACCACTGCCAGCTAGTACACTTCCATTTGATCGATCGAGCGGGCAGTGCATACTTCCGTTGTCCACCACTGCCAGCTAGTACACTTCTGTCCGATTGATCGAGCGAGCAGTGCATACTTCCGTTGGATCCACCACTGCCAGTTCGATCGTTCCGATCCACTTCCGTCCCCAATTTTCAAAATCACTCCCACAAAACTATCCAGCAACCGAGCGGAAAGATGTTACAAATCAAAAAATCTTACCTTCTTTCTTAGTGATGCTAGATATGATGGTGTCATAAGCTTGTTTCTGATCGTGGTTCAGACGGTGTTCTTCTTGAGCAACGGTTTGAAGGAGCCGAAGACGAAGTCTTTCTTTTTCTTGTGACAATCGAAAAATTATTTGTTGCTCTGTTTCATTGTTACGTGTTAGGTGCTCTTTTTTCGATGTCAATGAACTATGACTTATATCTGTTTTACATCTCGGCATGATGTCTTAAAACCACTGACTGGACTATTAATTATAACGAATTCTTGTCAGACGTAATTTAAGAATGGCAAGGTGCATGAAACACAAATCCCCCTTCCGTCCAATCTTAAGTTGACTGTGTATTTTGCGGAACGAAAAGTTCACAGGCGAAATGAAGAAAAGCCGAGTTGCACTTCCAGGGGAATGGCGAGGTGCATGAAACACAAATCCCCCTTCCATCCAATCTTAACTTAACTGTGTATTTTGCGGAACGCAACGTTCACAGGCGAAATGAAGAGTTGCACTTCCAGGGAATGGCAAGGTGCATGAAACACAAATCTCCCTTCAGTCCAATCTTAACTTGACTGTGTATTTTGCGGAACGAAAATTTCACAGGCGAAATTAAGAAAAGCCGAGTTGCACTTCCAGGGAATGGCGAGGTGCATGAAACCCGAATCCCCCTTCCGTCCAATCTTAACTTGACTGTCTATTTTGCGGAACGGAAAGTTAAAAGGCGAAATGAAGAAAAGCCGAGTTGCACTTCCAGGGAAACTCCAAACACAACCCCTCTTCTCTGAAGTCTTAACTCAATACGACTCGACGGTTTGCTACTGGCTGTATCTGGGGTAATAGGTTCGACCGCTAGTTAGGCTGTAACAGTGGTGATAGACTCGCCCTTAGCTAGCTCGTAAACTGTCGCCTCAGTATTTGAATGGACATGGTTGGAAGAAATGAAAATGTGAAAATACTTATATTGGGCGATGTATTGAAGTTAGAGACATGGTCTCGGGGACTTTTTTGTAGAACTTTTCATGCTGAACAATTCGTACACTCGAAGTATATTGATATTTTTAACGGTTTGCCCCGCGTAAGCTTACAAAGCACTCGGACGCCAGTTTTTTTTTCGACTTTTTCACTGAAATCGTTACTGCTCGGCTTCCTTTGATCAAAAATAAATTATTTTCTGCAGAAATCATCCTAGAGATATCCTTTACAGAATGGTGAAACCACTTCAAAATCCATCCAGAGGTTTTCGAGATTACCCGTGACATCCAAGAATCGGGGACTTTGTCTTATACCAAGTAGAGATTGTGCTTCTACCCCTTACTTCTCCCGTTTCTACATGATCGGGTGATGAGGTGAGATGATTATTCGATGTGGTGTTTTTTTTACAGCAGGATGCTCTTACTGACGTCGACCTCATCAGACGAATTATTGAGAGATGAAATGAATGAAGATGAATGAAACTGATCAACAAGTTGGAATGGGGCGGCCGTGGCTTTTTAGAAGATGTCATCCCGGTATTTGCCTGAAGTTGACAATGGAAAACAGTGGAAAATCATTTCAAGAACGACCGACAGTGGGTGTTCTAACCCATTCGTCTTCCGAAACCGGGGATAGTTGCAGTTTGGAGATCCGAGGTTCGAATCCCAGCACTGACAGCAGCCATTCTGAATGAGTTTATCCCCGGGGTTTCCTTACTCACTTCAGGAAAATGCCGGGATGGTACCCAATTTCAAGTCCCGGAGCACCTACCCTAATCCTCATCTCTAACAGTTAATACACGCTCTAATATCACCACTACAGTAACGTAGGTTATCAGACGAATACCATATACAGTATATATTCCATAGAAGAATCAAGAATAAGTTTTGATCGGCTGGAGTGATTTCAATGAAACTTGGCAAGGACTTACTATTACCTCGTCCGACCCAGACCGTGCCAAACAAATTTCAATGAGTGTCTCTGATCCTACATGGTGGGTGCACAAATTATTTCACCAGAATTTCCAGCAATCTACGTGAAACTATATATGGTGATAAGAGATTATAATGTAAGTTCACATATGTGACTTTCAGAAACCTGGCGAGTATAAAGCCAATTTGGCGCCCTTGCAAAGTACAAATATTTAAAATGAACTTTTGTGGCGACTCAATAATCCGAACGGAGGAAACTTGGCATATGAAATCTTCACTTAATGTTTAATGTGTTAGCTTCTAATGTAATGCAATTGTTATGAAAAATTTAAGATGGCGGATGTGCAACATTTAAAAAGACATATTTTTATTTCTTGTCTTAATCAAGCGATTGAAGTGAAACTTTGTTTAATGAACCACTAATATAATATTCATCTACTGTTACACGTGTATACTGTATACAACTTATATACAGGGTTATTTAAAATGATTGTCGGGGTTTCGTGATTTTTTTTGTAGAAACAGTGTACAGCATACCATCGTTATTGTTGCAGTAATGGTTACACTAACTCTCAAAGTTTTGTTCTACATCGATTTAGTACCATGTATAACCACCAGATGGCAGTAACAGCAGTATTTGACAAAATGGCGGTCAGCGGTAAGGAGAGGCGTTTTGTACTCTCAAATTTCAACACCGGTCTGTTACCATAGTCCAGCGCCATTTTCGTGCGACGTACGGGAAATACCCCCCCCCCCCCTCCAACGACAATCTATTCGCAGATGATATGCGCAATTCGTCAATACCGGTTGCGTGTGTAAAGGGAAAAGCCTTGGCCGTCCCCGCGTGTCAGAAGCAGGCGTGAAGCGGATCAGGGACGTTTATCTCCGTAGTCCTAAGAAATCGACTGCAAGAGGTAGCAGGGAACTGCATGTTCCTCAAACTACCGTTTGGCGTGTGTTACAAAGCGTCTGTATGTAAAGCCATACTGCCTACAACTGCGTCAAGCTTTAACAGACAATGACTAAGTCTAGGCTGGAATTTTGCATGGACCTGCAACAATGTTTTGAAGAGGAAGCAGACAACAGTCTTTTTCGTGATGGGCTAGTTTTCAGTGACGAAGCCTGAGTGGAAAGGTGAATAAATAAAACTTCGAAATTGGGGGACAACTAACCGAAGGGATGGGCTTTCGAGTTGAAGTGTGTAGAGTGACCAGAGGCGCACATATCGAGCATTTGTAATGGATGTAAAAAAAATGTTTATGTTCGACCCTCACTATTAGGTGTCAGAAAACTGTATCATAATGATGGTCATTATATCACTGTTTTTCATTACGATACAGTTTCTCCAGCCAATCAGAGCTCGTTCATTGACCAATTAGGTAACGATTACTTCGCGCATGCGCTCAAAATCTAACATGTCGGACATAAACACAACATCGAACTATAATAAATTACCGACATGGAATACGCACCGTCCATATGTTCGCGTAAATAAACTGGCGAATATGAGACAAGAAATAGCACTGTACCTTAATATCACCAACCCTAATTCCTACACAGCGCATTGCCTTCAAACGACTCCGGTGACAATATTACTGAGGGACGGCAGATATAAACATATGGCCTGCATAATATGGCCAGCACGCCCTGATATGGCATTGCAAGCACACAGAGCGCATGCGTCGGTCGTTCAGAGATCTTGAAAGACAGAGATATCAAACTCAGCGCTCGCTCTCCGATCACAAAATTCAAGTGGCTGACTCTCAGCAGATATTTAAGAATATTTATGTTAAAACATATAATAAAGTTTTAATTATCGTCGAACATAAACAGTCGTATGCAACTCGCCTATAATGGTAATTAAGACTCTCGTATGGAAATTATAGAACAAGCCATTATAGGCTCGTTGCATAATGTAGTATTTGAGTTACAGTTCACAATAAAACACGATTCGTGTTCCTACGTCAATTGCACTGTGTGTTATGAATTTTTGTAACCCCGACAATCATTTTGAATAACCCTGTACATAACATTCTGAACTGACGGTGGTTTTGGGGTCTGTGGGACATTTTCCGGAAGTCGAAAGATGGTACCCATTGCAATAGGCGGCTTTCTAATGAAATCTACCTAAAAGCATACTCCCTGCTCAGACAGACAATGGCTCATCGATGGGTTGTTGTATTCGTGTTTGTGTTCCAGACTACCATAGTTTGACAAGCGGGCTGACAGGCGGTGTAGACAAAGCGTGTGGCATGTGTGTGTGTGTGTGTGTCCTGCACCCCTCAAGCAAGCCAGCCAGACACAGTCGAGTCACCAGGCGACGTTGAGTTATTTTTACGTACGCATCCGCGCCGAAACGAAGTAAGCCGAGGAGGGCCGATGGGATCTGTGTGTGTTTACTGTCATAACCCGTACGAGGCAGCGCAGTGCCGTGGTTTTCAGAATGGACCGTTAAGAGCCGGTGAAACTCTTCACCTATCGAGTATTTCCTCCAGGAAGGGGAGTATCCATAACTAAAATTCAATTGAAATTTCATGTTTAATGTACTGTAGGGTTGCCAGATTTAAAGAATGGAAAAACGGAACACACGTTCCAAAACTTTTCTTTTCTTTTATCAATGTTGTTGAAAGTTGTAATAAAAAAGATACGAGCCTTACAGTAGTCGCATATGATGTGTAACATCTGACATGTTATCCTACCTTGAAGTTGTTACCGTTTTTATTATCCTTGACATTCATCAACACACAAAAAAACTTTTAATTTTTTACACTCTCATAATACATAACAATTCTAAGATTCTCTTTTTTTTTCTTCACTGCCTACTTGATATTTCTACTCTCGCACTGTCTTCTTGATACTCTGCTGTTACATCACTCTCCTGCTAGTAATTAAGTTGCGTTAACAGAGATTGACTTTTTTCTTCACTGCCTACTTGATATTTCTACTCTCGCACTGCCTTCTTGATACTCTGTTGTTACAAAATAATCGCATGTGATAAACATTCCACATGGTACCACTGCCAGCGATCCAACTGGCAGTGCGTCTTACACACTTCCGTCCGATCCACTTCCGTCCCATTTTTCAAAATCACTCCCACAAAAATATCCATCAACCGAGTGGAAAGATGTTACACATCAATAACTTAATACAAAAATAAACATTACATAATCAAATACACAATATTAAAACTAGATATTGCAGACATATCACATAGGCCTATGACACCAGCAACTTACAAATGCTTTTCATTTGAACGACTCTTCGGAAGGATTCTTTTTATCTGTAAGTACCTTCTGATAAAATTCACTGCAATTTTCGTCATAATTGAAATATGTGAACAATTCTTGTTTCATCAAACTAATGGAGCTTCTGTTTCTATCGTCTCTCCATTTGATATTCATGAGAGAAAAAACTCATTGGAGGGGAAAGTGCTGAGTATGAACTTCACAAGGACTTAGATATTCCTTAATGTTGTTGCCCCTACAATAAATCTATAACATGTACCCGTCTAACTGACACTGACATAGAAATCATTTTCTCTTTCAAACCTGCACCTGTACCCTACCACTCAGTAAAGTGAAGCAACGCGGCCGGCCGGCGTTACGGTGCCGATGCTGTTTGACGTCGCTAACAACAATCGCCAATCACGTCACGCATGGATTGCTCAAGCGGGACATTTGAAAATTGGTGCGAAATTGAACATATTAATAAAAAAAATGGAATATTTGGCGTTCCGTTAAAGATTAAAGTGGAACGGGGAACAAAACAAGAAAATACGGAATTGTTCCGTGGAAAACGGAACGCCTGGGTTCAGCGTGGAAGTCCCTATCCCGCAGGGGTGCTAGAAGTACAAAGGGTATCTGAATGACATTCGCACTCCTATTGCTCGATATTGATTATTTTCAGTCAGTCAACACGATTGTACCCAATTGTAACAGGTGTTTCCCTAAAACTGAAAAAAAACATGAGATTTGTAAATAAATTCACTTGGATGACCACTTTCTATCGTCAAGCGATCATCATCAGATCCATTACACTTAGGCGTGATGCTAATCGTTGTATCTCGGTTGCGTGGCATCCAGGTCACCTTGCTCCCTATCCATCGATAGATAGAGAGCAACGCAAACATTTTTGATCCTGACGTCTGTCCACATTCTGATGTAGTGGATAGCATTATTGGTTGTCGCCCCGGAGGTCCAGTTTCGATTCCCGTCTCTACCAAAATATTTAATTCTCGTCTGAGGGCTGGAACGGGGTACATTCAGCCTTGTGAGGCAAAACTGAGAAGAGGTGGGTTAGATTTCCACCTCAGCCATCCTAGAAATGGTTTTCCGTGCTTTCCCACTTCTAGGCAAATGCCGGGGTGTTACCTAAATTGAGACCACGGCTGCCTTATTCCCAATCCTCACCTAAATTACAAATACACATACTAATACAGCCATCACAATCACACATGTTATCGGACAAAATTCCGCACACACCCAATGACACGGGTATAAATGAACACGATGCGAGAAGCCCGTCAAATGAAACAACAGCAACAACAATAACTCGATCTCGCTCTCTGCTATCCAAGTAAACAATAGGAATATTATGTTATGGGTTTAACGTCCCTCTTAACTGCTCTGGCCTTAGTGAAGCAGGAAAATAGACCCATTTATGAGGAGGCCGAATGTTTCAGTAGATAAAATTAGCATTCCATAACCCCTGTTGACGGGTCCATATCGTAGGATAACTTACACAAACATGTACCACTCTGATATAAACAACTTTACACGTAGAACAGTTGTGGAGGGAAATAAGTACGCAATGAACAAATTTGCTTTATCCGGGTAAATTCTGTAGTGTCTGGGAAACGTGATACTAAACGAAATCCTAATAAATTATTCATCCCTTTTTAAAATTCAGTGTCACCTTTAAGACTATAAAATGACTTGTGTCTCTTTTCTCAAGCTGAATACGACACAGACACGCGCTATAATCGCAAATAATAATCATTAAAATAAAGAAGAAGATGATGATGATAATTGTTGTTTTAAGGGGCCTAACATCTAGGTTATCGGCCCCTGATGGTTTGGGTGATCGTGAAGATGAAAAAGAAATGCAAACATAAAACTAAAACTAACTGCTAATCTACAGACTAGAAGAAGAAATGGAAAACTAAAGGAGAATAAGGCAAATAAAGTACAGGAGGAAAAGAAATGCCCTCAACCCTCGAAGAATGCGGATTGAGGGACTTGGAAGGAAGGAGAGCCATGAAAGGCAGATAGGAAAGTGAAAGAGGAGAAGGTCCATCCCACAGGTAAGGGACAAAAAGGGGAAACCGGACCCAGCTCAGGAATCCCTCGGGGTCGCCAACTCCCGAACTCACCAGCCGTGAGCCCCTGAGGGTGTAGCATTATCTAGGGTGCACCAAAAGGGGTGGGGCTACATACACCCGGCCTCCTTGAGGGCCTTGAGCAGAAAGCAGGAGAAAACATGAAAAGAAAAAGAAGGCTGACCACTCGCAGAAGGAGGGTATCAGAAAAGATAAGACAAGGGCCTATTAAGGCGGGAAATGAAGAGACTACCTAGGCCTCGGATACCCTAATACCGTCGGGGTCGGAAGAGAACAAGAGTTGACCAAGTGAGGTCGACAGGAAAGAAGACAGAGAGGAGCCCGGCACAAGTAAGTGGAAGCAATGCAGGACTCAGCTGGAGTCCCGTGGTCGCCAACCCACGTCCCACTAGATGTGAGCCCCTGGGGGGAAAATAAAGAAGGAAGGATTGTAGATTTGGCAAGTTTTTTGAATGACATGCTTATTTTATAAAATAAATTTCAATAATTAATGCATTTACTATTCAGTATTTATCTTTTCGTGAAATTAATGAATGTTATTTTACAATTCTGAGTAATTATAGATGACGTTTCGTAATTATAATCTACATTACTCTTTTGCCTATAATACATCAGTGAACATTTTCAAAGCTAAAAGATTTCAGTTTGTCAACAATACATTAGTCAATTATAATGTGATCCTCATTCGCGTTATGTTTCAAATGAATCGAACCCTGGCGCTGTCAGTTGGCTTCTGAGGGTGCGCAAATGGGAGGGAGCCGTGTTAGTAGATTTATTGGCACGTTAAGGATCCCCTGCTGGACAATATTCTGGCACTCTGGCGTCTCAAAATAAGCCACAGTTGTTAAATAACGTAAAATCAATAACATTATTAGCCTACATTCGATTTTTGCAAAAAATGAAAGTAGACTTATGAGATCAACACAGGGCGAAAAAAGTGAGTCTGTCTGTGTGTGTGTATGTGTGTGTGTGTGTGTGTGTGTATGTGTGTGTGTGAGTCTCTGTGTGTGTGTGTGTGTGTGTATGTGTGTGTCTGTGTGTGTGAGTCTGTGTGTGTGTGTCTGTGTGTGTGTGAGTCTGTGTGTGTGTCTGTGTGTGTGTGAGTGTGTGTACTCTGAATGTCTCCCCCCCCCCCCTATCAATTCGAACACGGTGAATACGAATTGAACGAAATTTTGTACAAAGGTAGCACTAGCAAAGGACACCTCAGTGTCATGTTTTATATCGCCGCCATCTTGACGGAAACGTAATGGCGGCCACACAAATGTTCAAAGCTTAAATCAAATTACGACTAACCTAATCATCCGATCTCTACCAAATTTTGCAACAACATACCATTATAGAGGAAGCATCCTTTGACCAAATAATAGGTCATCAGCGTAGTAGTTTGCGGATGGCGGCCATCTTTGTGTGAAAATCGATTCCCCCTATTAATTCGAACACGGTGCAACCGAATGGAACGAAATTTGGTACAGAGGTAGTACTAACAAAAGGCACCTCAGTGTCGTGTTTTATATCGCCGCCATCTTGAGGGAAACGTGATGGCGGCCACACAAATGTTTAAAGCTTAGATCAAATTACGACTAACCTAATCATCCGATCTCTACCAAACTTTGCAACAACATACTGTACCTTTATGGAGGGAGCATCCTTTGACCAATCTAATAGGTCATTAGCCTAATAGTTTGCGGGTGGCGGCCATCTTTATGTCAAAATTGATTCCCCCTATTAATTCGAACACGGTGGAACCGAATGAACGAAATTTGGTACAGAGGTAGCACTAGCAAAGGGCATCTCAGTGTCATGTTTTATATCGCCGCCATATTGACAGAAACGTAATGGCGGCCACACAAATGTTCAAAGCTTAAGTTAAATTACGACTAACATAACCATCCGATCTCTACCAAACTTTGCAAAAACATACCTTTATGGAGGGAGCATCCTTTGACCAATCTAATAGGTTATTAGCCTAATAGTTTGCGGATGGCGGCCATCTTTATGTCAAAATTGATTCCCCCTATTAATTCGAACACGGTGGAACCGAATGGAACGAAATTTGGTACAGAGGTAGCACTAGCAAAGGAAACCTCAGTGTCATGTTTTATATCACCGCTATCTTGACGGAAACGTAATCGCGGCCACCCAAATGTTAAAAGCTAAAATGTAATTACGACCAACCTAATAATCTAGTCTCTACCAAATTTTGCAACACCATATCTTTATGTGGGAAACATATTCTGACCAAACTGCAAGAACATCAGCCCAATGGTTTGCAGATGGTGGCCAAGTATGTGTGCAAATCGATTCCCCCTATCAATTCAAACACGGTGAAACCGAATTGAACGAAATTTGGTACAGAGGTAGCACTAGCAAAGGGCACCTCATATTCATGTTTAATATCCCTATAGCACGTTGTATTTCAACAAGCTACTACAACCAACTTTCAATCATACTCCTTGAAAAGGACAAAGAGTTATAACAATACCCATGCATTTAGGAGAAAGTAGGCTATATGTTCTTTACTGAACATCTTGTTTTATCAGAAAAGATCCCCTCATTAGCCGAATCGTATAACACTCTTCCTGTGGTGTCTGTAACGGTAGTGTGTGTATTTCCAATTGAGGCAAGGATGGGAAGAAGGCGCCCGTGGTCTTCAGTTCGTTCCAGTGAATATGCAGAACACCCCATCTTATTCTAGCAGCTGTGATGCAGGCAGAGAGAATGTTCAAGGTAGTAGTCGAGAATGCATCTGAATAGACTGCGGGAATGTTGATTTCTGTGTTCCACTTACTGTTCCAAATAGTCCCACACACATGCTCTGGGACTAAGATCGGGTGAGTTAGCGAGCTAATCGAGGTGCGAGTCCCACAGACTGGCTCTGGGACTAAGTTCGGGTGAGTTAGCGAGCTAATCGAGGTGCGAGTCCCACACACTTGCTCTGGGACTAAGATCGGGTGAGTTAGCGAGTTAATCGAGGTGCGAGTCCCACACACTTGCTCTGGGACTAGGATCGGGTGAGTTAGCGAGCTAATCGAGGTGCGAGTCCCACACACTTGCTCTGGGACTAAGATCGGGTGAGTTAGTGAGCTAATCGGGGTGCGAGTCCCACACACATGCTCTGGGACTAAGATCGGGTGAGTTAGCGAGCTAATCGAGGTGCGAGACCCACACACTTGCTCTGGGACTAAGATCGGGTGAGTTAGTGAGCTAATCGGGGTGCGAGTCCCACACACTTGCTCTGGGACTAAGATCGGGTGAATTAGTGAGCTAATCGGGGTGCGAGTCCCGCACACTTGCTCTGGGACTAAGATCGGGTGAGTTAGCGAGCTAATCGAGGTGCGAGTCTCACACACTGGCTCTGGGATTAAGATCGGGTGAGTTAGTGAGCAACTCGAGGTGCGAGTCCCGCACACTTGCCCTGGGACTAAGATCGGGTGAGTTAGCGAGCTAATCGAGGTGCGAGTCTCACACACTGGCTCTGGGATTAAGATCGGGTGAGTTAGTGAGCAAATTGAGGTGCGAGTCCCACACACTTGCTCTGGGACTAAGATCGGGTGAGTCAGCGGGCTATTTGAGGTGCAACCGGGTGTCTGTGTGTTTGCCAAATTTGTCAAGTATACTTGTACCCCAGTGAACAAGGCTGTGGTCAACTCGGAAAATGAGTGTCTACGACATACTCATCATGAAGATATTGAATAAAATGCAACACTTGGTCACCAAGATTGTTGAAATAAACATACTGGTTTATGTTTCCGGTGACCTGAATGAATGGACCTAAGTCACGCTACTAAAACATATCCAAAACATCTCAGAACCACCTCTGGCCTGAACGACTCCCCTACACTATGGATTAAATGGTTCATTGGGCCACGCATCATTTAAAAATATTCAACAGCGTGCTGCCATTCTGCAGTCGCAACAATGAGAAAACATGCGACCTGTGCTATTATTGTTTTGGTTCTGCATTGTAAGCCCATAATTTTGTACGAGTTCTGATTTTGATAATGATCAAAGCCAGTGGCGGTTTAAATATTATATGTTCGATCCCCACACTTTCCTTGAAAATGAAAATCCTCAGCCTGTTTCCAGTCGACTGACCGGGTCAGGGAATGGAATTAATGAAGCCCCCATCTGTGCCGGCTGCCGAAGCCTGTCGCACTCCCCTGGGGCAATGATTAAATGAAATGAAATGTTGCTGGAGTGAAATTGTGACAGGGAAACCCGGAGTACTCGGAGAAAAACCTGCCTGCCTCCGCTTTGTCCAGAACAAATCTTACATGGAGAGACCGGGATTTGAACCACGGACCCAGCTGTGAGAGGCCGGTGTGCTGCCGCCCTAGCCACGGAGGCTCCCCACACATTCCTTATTAACTTAAAATTAATAATTCACGTTAACAAGTTATTGTTCTCAGGGGTGAACAGGGGCGGATCTAGGGGAGGGCGAGAAGGGCGACCACCCAGGGCCCCGCGGTCCAGGGGGCCCCGCGCCATGGATTTTTTTTAAATTTAATTAATTCATTAATTATACTTTTCAAACTAATTTATAATTCATATTCCTTTTTTCAGGGCAGTTCTGACCTCCCGTGACCGTTTAGCAAGTTTAGATTTCAGTGAAATAATAGAAGACTTCAGCCGGGGAAAAGTCGCAAAGTAGTATTTTAATATTTCATAGTTTACATAATCTTCTTCAAGGGGACTTAAAGGTTTCTTTCATATTAAAATAATGTAGTGTTGTGTATTCAAAATATTGTAACTATTCTTTATTTTATTATTATTATTACCAAACTATTTTCCATTTGATTTGATATTTTTTATTTCCTATTGTTGTGGGCCCCTCCGTATCATATCGCCCAGGGCCCCGCAAGGCCTGGATCCGCTACTGGGTGGAATAGCGTGGTCATCTGCCTCTAACAATTTATATTCATGGTAATTTTAACATCTTATTTACGTTTTTAGCCTACTTTTCACATTTTGCAAAAATGAGGAAAAAGTAGACTTATGAGATCGGGCAAATGTGTGTCTGTCTGTCTGTCTGTCTGTCTGTCTGTCTGTCTGTCCTTCTGTGTGTCTGTCTGTCTGTCTGGCTGGCTGTGTGTGTGTCCCACCCTATCAACTCCTAAACAGCTGCAGCAATCAAAAAAAATTAGGTGGGAGTAAAGATCTATTCCTGAATATCTCACGGCCATATTTGAAAATGATGTCAGTGCTACCAACTGCTGAAAAATCGTAATTGAAATTTGAGCTCCATGTTGGATATCTTGGAAGGTATACATGGGAGCTATTTCAAAATTGGCACACGCATAGATAATAATATTGCAGTTTAATTTCCAGGAGGCCATACATGGCAGTGTTGCCAAAATGATTATAAGCCTGCTAATAAGTCCAAATTTTAAATGCATATAACTTCTACACTATCAATTGGATTTCAACCAAATTTCGTATGTGGTATGTGTACATAAACAGATATGACTGAGCGTATTCTTAAGAGCCACCAGGGCTACCAACTGATAATAAATGCTCTCAATTTATTTTATCCAAATACCCATATATCAGAAAGTATGCAAGCCGACAGCTTTAAACTATGCACACGTATAGTACCTGGCATTCTAGATTAATTTGGAGTATCTTATATACTTCAGTGCTACCAACATGATTCTAAGCCTGCTGAGAGGTCCAAATTTAAATACATGTAACTTCTATACTATCATTTGGATTTCAACCAAATTTCGTGTGTGAAATGTGTACCATAACAGATATGACTATGCCGATTCTTAAGAGTAACCAGGGCTGCCAACTGTTAATAAATTCTGTCTCTATTTTTGTTACCCTAATATCAATATATCAGAAAGTGTGCAAGCCAATAGCTCTTAACTTTGCACACGGATAGTACCTGGCATTCTAGATTAATTTGGAGTAACTAATATAGGCCTACGCCAGTGCTGCCAACATGATTCTAAGCCTGCTGATAGGTCCAATTTTAAAATACATGTTACTTCTATACTAACAAATGGATTTCATCCAAAATTGGTACAACACGGGATCATAATATTTCAGATTATTTCTGACCAACACATGCATGACATTGTTGCCAACATAATTGTACGCGCGCTGATAAATCCAAAGTCTAACTGCATGTAACGTGCATGCTATCCATTTGACTTCAACCAAATTTTGTATTCTGTACCTTAAGAGGTGCAACTAACAATAGCCTATATTCAGTCACCAGGGCTGCCAACTGTACTGCTCTATTAGGCTACATTATATAAGGTATATTTCGAACTAATTAGGAATTTCGATATTACCAACTTAATTTCTTCATTATTCTGGATAGGTCTATATAGATTGGCAAGAAACTTAAATTTCAAGAAAAGTAGGCTCTTTAGTTTGTCACGGAACTTCTTGTTTTAAATGTAAAACTTATTTTAAGTACGAGTCGGCTCGGCGGGTACGTGATGCATTTCTGCAGCAATTTACTGATGAAGTGCCACTTTCACTAGCACAGATTCACGCAATTGTTAATAAGTTTGACACTACTGACTCAGTGCTCAATAAAAGGCATAACATTAAAAATCAGAAACAGTACATTTGCAGAACTCACACGCGTCAGCCAGAATGTGGTTACCAGATACAACGCAGGAAGGATGACACTTCCAGTATCTTTTATAAGGTAATATTTCATACAGGATTGTACACACGCTTAAAGCAGGGGGCCGTGGCGCGCCACAAGCTCGACCAAGGCCACCGCAGTGCAGTAGCGAATAACAAAACTGCCGCTTGCTCGAGTTTGAAGGTTTGCAATTTTGAGATTTTTAAATAGTGGAAGGTAGAGAATCTAGTTAATTTTGATATTGTTTTTATTTTTTCCAGTTTTGCGGAAAATACCAAAGATGATACTCTGAGATTCTGGAATCCCGACAGTACATCGAGATAAACACGTGAGTTATCTCTTCACAGCTAGGAATATCATCTTTAGTATTGTCCGCAGAAAGCACCTTAGTTTGGAACAATCTGAAAACGTATTCCATGGGAATTGCAAGGACTGCAGCACCATGTAGTCTTACGTTTGGGGGACTTAGTCTTTTCGAGGGGACAATTGATAAAAAATTTAAAGAAAACGAAAGGAAAATAAAAGAATACGTGGTGGTGTGATGCGTAACTAACGAAATATGCCTTTGAAATTCTTGGGTCTTGTACTTTTTCAAATGGAAAGAAGGATTGACGATGAGAGCATGGCAGAACCATCTATCGGTAAGGTTTGGAACTTGTTCGGCCTTGACATTCCCAGTCAGAACCCATGTATAACATGTAATTGGAAAGTTTCTACTCGTTGCCGGTAGAGCGCACTCCCCTCCCATTATAGGCGCGATAAGGAATAAGCTGTACAGTACGTATATTAAATGTGTAATCTCAAGAACCACTGGATGGATTTTGATGCTGCTTTCACCATTCTGTAAAGGTGATCTCGAGGAAGATTAGTGTAGAAAATAATTTATTTATGACCAAAGGGAGCCAAGCAGTAACGATTTCAATGAAAAGGTCGAAAAAATAGCCTGGCGTCCGTGCGCTTTTTAAGCTTACGCTGGGCGAACCGTTAAAAATGTCACTATATTATGAGTGTAAGAATTGTTCAGCGTGAGAAATTCTACAAAAAAGTCCGGGAGAGCATATCTCTATCTTCGATACATCGCCCACTTTAAGTGTTTTTAGTTTGGACGGGAGGGGCATTTGGCTTGCACCTCGCCATTCTTAATTACGTCTGACAGGAATTCCTTGCACATTCATAACTGTTCCCGGGCGAAGCCGGGGCGGGTTGCTAGTGACACTATATAATTATTATCATTATAATTTCCGCATTATCAAAATTAAAATTATATCACAAAATAAAATAGCGTGCTAATAAATCTAAGAGAAATTAGACATACCTTGCACCTTCTTCGGGTACAAGGACACTACTCCAACACCGTCTCATTAAAAGGAAAGAGAGGATCAAAATTACAGCCGGGAACAAGTAGCAGCTAATCGTGTGTTGTGTTTTGTGCTAAGAGATCTTTCGACAAATTATCAGATACCGTGTGCCTTCTTTTTCACGAAGCAGCTGTCAGGACGGGACTTACATAAACTCCTGCTGGACGTTATTCTAGAGGTTGAACAATGCGGTTTCATTATTATAATAACTGTCTCTGATAATCACAAAACTAACACTACAATGATGAGGCATTTAGGGGGAGGGAATTTGCAACCAATGGTCAATCACCCATACGACGAGTCTAGGAATGTATTCCCTAGTTTTGATCATTGTCACATTCTAAAAAGAAACATTAGAACGCAGTTTCTGTAACGAGAGATGACTGATGGTACTGGAATAATTTCAGGGAAATACTTGTCATTACTATACACAATGCAAAAGGGTGAGATCGTCAAACCGGTCAGACACCTCACTAAAAAACACATCGAACCCACTAAATTTGAAAAAATGAATGTTCGGCGTGCCAAGGAAGTGTTCTCGTCAGAAGTTATTGGTGCCATTAGTACACTAAAAGAAAATATAGGCATGCACCCGGAAGCGTACACATTCATGGACGCAGAAGCAACCATTTTTTTTTTTTTTGAAAAACGTTAATAAATGGTTCGCTATGCATGACGTAAGCATCACATATCATCATATTCAGACTAGAAATCCAGATAAAGGGCATTTTTTCTCATTAAATGTCAGTCGCCTAAACTGGCTAGAGGAATATTTTCTTTCTTACCTTGAAACTTTGAAAGCTGCTAGTAACGCTGCTAGAAAGGACTTCCTGAGTTCTGAGACTTACGAAGCTACCTATACAATTAATCACGGATTCAGCTGTCCAGTGCATAAGGTATCTCCTAAAAATGGGTAGAGGAAAGTCGCCAAATATGGGGAGTTTTTTATAGGGCTCACATTAGACATAAGAAGGAACGGAATAATTTTGGTTTTCTCACCAATGTAAACCTCAGGCGATATACTATGTATATTACAAATATGGGCACGTTTGGTGTTGTAATACCCTCTGATATTATTGTTAACTTTAAAAGTGCACTTTCCTCGTATTAGGCAACCGGGTTTCGTAATATGGGTAGGTGAGAAACGGTTTTTATTTATAATAGGTACACTGAATAGTATACCCTACTAATTAAAGCATTAATTCTGACATTTTCTTTAGTGTGGCCTCCTGAGAGGCCGAGTGCAGGTCTTTCTAGTCGACGCCCGTGGGCGACCTGCGCGTCAGGATGAGAGATGGAATGGATGAAGATGAATGCAACTGGGCAAGGATGTGGAAGGAAGCGGCCGTGGCCTGTTAGAAGGTACCGTCCCAGCATTTGCCTGGTGTTGAAAAATGGGAAACCACGAAAAATCATTTCAAGGACGGCCGACGGTGGGGCTCGAACACACGCGTCTACCGAGTCAGCAGAGAGCTTGGCCCCATGGCCTAACGCTGCGCTTTAGCCAGCGTAGCCACTACTGTCGGTAATTCTGACAATGTAATGAAATCATGAACACAAATAGTACAAAAATACAACAATGAATATTTTAAGTAAATAACAGTCCTAGTTTCCTGTTGCCGAACTTCCAAACCGTTCAGCAGAAAAATGCATAAACTTTAATGAAAACCGAGTGATTCTGATTGAATTCAACTGTAACGAGGTGCAAGGTATGTCTAATTTCTCTTAGATTTATTAGCACGCTATTTTATTTTGTGATATAATTTGCATTTTGATATTGTGGGAATTATAATGATATTATAATAGTGTCACTAGCAACCCGCCCCGGCTTCGCCCGGGAACAGTTATGAATGTGCAAGGAATTCCTGTCAGACGTAATTTAAGAATGGCGAGGTGCAAGCCAAATCCCCCTCCCGTCCAAACTAAAAACACTTATAGTGGGCGATGTATCGAAGATAGAGATATGCTCACGCGGACTTTTTTGTACAATTTTTCATGCTGAACAATTCTTACACTCATAGTATATTGATATTTTTAACGGTTTGTCCAGCGTAAGCTTAAAAAGCGCACGGACGTCAAGTTCTTTCTTCGACCTATTCACTGAAATCTAAAATCGTTACTGCTTGGCTCCCTTTGATCATAAATAAATTATTTTCTACAGAAATCTTCCTCGATATTACCTGTACAGAATGGTGAAAGCCGCATCAAAATCCATCCAGTGGTTCTCGAGATTACCCGTGATATCCAAGAATCGGGGACTTTGTTTTACACTAAGTAGAGATAAGTCTTAGTCGTGCAATGCTTGGTGAACAGCGCTGTGTGAGCGGTTGAGTAACTAACAAGATTTCATGAAAAAGGTCTCATTGTCTAGGCCGGTATGAGCGCATTCAGTCGGCCGTGAATTATTACTACTTGCTGACCAATGCGACAACTCTCGCTTGTGAATAAACCACCCACATGGCTTTACCGTTGTGCGGGCTTCTATAAGTATGTTCATTTGTTTAAACTAACTTTTTAAACAAACGATCCCGGGGATTCGAGGGTCGATTCCCGACTCTGCCACGACATTTGAAAAGTGGTATGAGGACTGGAACGGGGTCTACTCAGCCTCGGGTTGTCCAAATGAGTAGAGGGACTTCCACCTCAGCCATCCTCGAAGTGGTTATCCGTGGTTTCCCCCACTTGGTCTCCGGGAAAATGCCGGGATGATACCTAGCGTAAGGTCACGGCCGACTTCTTAACTCTTCCTTGCCTATCCCTCCCATTCTACCCGTCCCTCATTAGGCCCCTGTTCGCTTTGCAGATGAGGCCGCCTGGGCGAGGTGGTTGTCCTATCTCCCCAGTTGTATCCCACGATTGATGTTTCAAACTCCAGGACACGGCCCTGGAGGCGGTAAAGGTGGGATATCTCGCTGAGTCTGAGGGAAAAGCCAACCCTGGAGGGTAAACCGACTAAAGAAAAAATATTATGATTACCGACAGCAGTAGCTACGCTGGCTAACGCGCAGTGCCAGGCTCGGTAGACGTGGGTTCGAGCACCGCCGTCTCCCTTTCTTGAACTTTTTAGCCTACTTTTCACATTTTGCAAAAATGAGGAAAAAGTAGACTTATGAGATCGATCCGGGGAAATGTGTGTCTGTCTGTCTGTCTGTTTGTCTGTCTGTCCGTCTGTCTGTCCTTCTGTCTGTCTGTCTGGCTGTGTGTGTGTCCCCCCCCTATCAACTCCTAAACGGCTGCAGCTATCGAAACCAAATTTGGTAAGAGCAAAAATATATACCTGAATATCTCACGGCCATATTTTAAATTGACGTCAGTGCTACCAACTGCTGAAAAATCGCAATTGTAATTTGAGCTCTATGTAGGATATCTCAGAAGTTATGCAAGCGAACTATTCCAAAATTGGAACACACATAGACAATGCCATTCCAGATTGATTTTCAGAAGACCATACGTGCCAGTATTGCCAACATGATTCTAAGCCTGCCGATAGGTCCAATTTCTAAATGCATGTAACTTCTATACTATCGATTGGATTTCAACCAGATTTCGTATGTACTATGTGTACTACAGCAGATATGACTGTGCGTATTCTAATGAGCCACCAGGGCTGCCAACTGTTAATAAATACTCTCTCTATTTGTTTAATCCTAATATCAATATATCAGAAAATTATGCAAGTCATCATAATGATGATGATGATAATTGTTGTTTTAAGGGGCCTAACATCTAGGTTATCGGCCCCTGATGGTTTGGGTGATCGTGAAGATGAAAATGAAAAGCGAACTTAAAACTAAAACTAACTACTAACCTACATACTAGAAGAAGAAATGGAAAACTAAAGGAGAATAAGGCAAATAAAAGGACAGAAGGAAAAGAAATGCCCTCAACCCTCGGAGAAGGCGGATTGAGGGATTTGGAAGGAAGGAGAGCCATGAAAGGCATATAGGAAAGTGAAAGAGGAGAGGGTCCGCCCCAAAGGTAAGGGACAAAAGTGGAAAACGGACCCAGCTCAGGAATCCCTCGGGGTCGCCAACTCCCGAACTCACCAGCCGTGAGCCCCTGAGGGTGTATCATTATCTAGGATGCACCAGAAGTGGTGGGGCTACATACACACTGCCTCCTTAAGGGCCTAGAGCACAAGGCAGGAGGTAAAAGGAAGAGAAAAAGAAGGCTGACCCCTCGCAGAAGGAGGGTATCAGAAAAGATGAGACAAGGGCCAATTAAGGCGGGAAAGGAAGAGACTCCCTAGGCCTCGGATACTCTAATACCGTCGGGGTCAGAAGAGAACAAGAGTTGACCAAGTGAGGTCGACAGGAAAGAAGACTGAGAGGAGCCCGGCACAAGTAAGTGGAAGCAATCCCGGACTCAGCTGGGGCCCCGTGGTCGCCAACCCACGCCCACTAGAAGTGAGCCCATGGGGGAGCAAGTCATCATCTCCAAACTTTGCACACGTATAGTGCCTGACATTCTAGATACATTTGGAGTACCTAATATACCTCAGTGCTGCCAACATGATTCTAAGCTTTCTGATAGTTTCAATTTTTATTTACATGCAACTACTATACTAACAAATGGATTTTATCCGAAATTGGCACTATAATAGATCGTAATATTTCAGATTAATTCTGATCATCACATACATGCCATGGTTACCAACATGTTTTTACGTGCACTGATAAATCCAATATCAAACAGTATGTAACGTCCATACTATCCATTAGACTTCAGCCAAATTTTGTATGTGCATTCTATACCTCAAGAGATGGAACTAAGTCAGACTATTCAGAGTCCCCAGGGCTGCATACTGTAGTAATTTACTCTATTACTCTATTACTTGATCTCGTCATTATTCTAGATAGGTCTATATAGATTGGCATCAATCTTACATTTTAAGAAAAGTAGGCTCTTTAGTTCGTCACGGAACTACTTGTTTTTATTAGTATGTTTCAAGTTAAGATCTATTCCCAGTCCATTTTACGGATTGCAGAATATCAAAAAGGAAGATTGTAATTTTAAGTGACCGTGAATCTTGTGATTATCAGCCAAGGGACCTCCTTTTTACGTGGAATCCGAACCACAGGACATGAAATTTCACTTAAAATCTCACACGCATTGACCGGGAATCGAACCCAGTCTACCCGCTGAGCCACCACGCCCCCTTGCAGAATATCAGCTGACTCCATAAAAATGCATCTGCTTTAAAATAATAATAATAATAATAATAATAATAACAATAATACCAGTAATAGGCCTAATAATAATAATAATAATAATAATAATAATAATAATAATAATGTCGTGTCCCCCCTGAGAGGCTGAATGAAGGTCTTCCGATTTGACGCCGTGGGCGACCTGCACGTCCTAATGAGGATGAAGTGATGATGAAGGTGTCACTTGCACCCAGTCCCTGGGTCAGGGGAATTCAACAAAGGAGATTAAATTCCTTTATGGCCTGGCCGGGAATTGAATTCGGGACCCTCGGGCCAAAGCCTAGAGTGCTAACTAATTCATCACGGGGTCGGACACATCTGCACTTTAAACAATAAAACCAAACAATTTATTAAAATGTGAAATTTCAAATACAGGAAGACTGAAAATCAAAAATTAAGCTATATGCAAGTTTAGATTAGGAGAGTTTTGCGCTTCATATTGTAGTACAGAGTGCATTGGATAAGACGCTTTAAATTGAAGGGCTTAGTGAAAAAAGGGGGTATCCCTCCTTTAGGTGAAAATGGAGCTAAGTACATATTATGTGAGGTGGAACTATCTGGCATCTGTTTATTGAACTCTCAGAGTGCAGGATTGCTCCATGTCATTACTAAAAAGGAAGATAACAGGCCTGACAGAGCAGTGTCACACTTCTGAGTGGAATGCGGAGGTATCCCAAATCTCTCTGATACCTGGGTTCCCTCAAGAATGGGCGAACCTGATCCGAAATGCATGGAAAAAGAAACCGTTCAATGTAGTGGAAATACAGAAAGAAGCTAACTAAAAGAAACAAAACCCCTTCTGGCATAAGCGTGAACTTCCGAAAGGCATCTGTTCTGAGGTTCCAGGGAGGTCATAAAGTGCATGTATGGTTTACATACAGTGATATAGGGCACTATAAGTCTGTAGAAGGGTAAGGGAAGGGCACAGAAGATAAATGATACCGTTTTCGAACCAAAGTATCCTAATGGTAGGCCCATCAAAGCGGCTAAACTGCGTGATATAATGTCGATGTTGAAGGTTGTACCTCCCGTTCATCATGGCTATAATCAGAATGTGAAATCGGACAATGTAAATGAAAGAGAAGAAACTAATGAGCTTGATGTTATTTAGGGTGTTTAATGATCATGAGGTTATTTAGAGTTATTTTTTCTCTGTTGCATTTGAAAGTCTGTGTTTCGTCCACAATATCAGCTACATAGGCCAACGGCCTAGCCGTGTTGAAACCATGGTTGAAACACCGGGTCCCATGAGAACTATGAAGTTAAGCAACATTGGGCGCGCTGTTGGCCAACATAAGGAGGAGCGGAAAGGCCCTGGCCATCGTACCGCAAGAACTATAAACTCCGGCTGTGGGGTAGCCTCTTCGGAGTCTCGGACCTGCCTTCGGGCAAAATACCAATTAAATTTTAAAATCATCTACATGTCAGTAGTCAAGTGAACGTTTTTTACAACAAAACTCAACGTATTCTGCCCCACATTTGCAGGAAGTTACTACAGTACCTACATAACTCAATCCTTAAAACATTTTCTGATTCTTATTATTTTGATGAAGTTAAGAGACAATCTAATAAAATGCTAAATATCTCAAAAGTACACTTTGGTGGGATACCTCCATTTTGCACTAAGAAGGATCGGGTGAGTTTTGCAGCAACTTCTACTCATGATATAAATAAAGAACTTATCATTTAGCAGTATTTTTGGTACCCTGGTTGCAGGATAAGGCGAGTTTTGTTCAAAGCAACTTCACTAAGTGGTAGAAAACTATAAAACGTACTAAATCATTTTTATTTTTATTTTTTTAATTTTATCGATTGCTCCCCTTTAGAAGAGCGATTGAACTTGAACACACGATTTCATCTTCGGGCGTTTTCCCTCTTTTCTTCCCAAAATCTCTGCATCCTCTCGGAATGCTCCTTCTTCCGCTCAGCTGTCGATTTTTTTCCAGGTTATCGTGATGTTCATTGCTCAAACTTAACATTTATGTATTTATTTATTTATAGAGGCAAGTTTTGCATTTGATGGACTCAAATATACAATCGGTCACCACACGAATTCCAAATTAACTACAGTAAGATGGATTTAGTACGCCTGCCAAAGGATTCAGCCAAGTTTTCAGCCGGTGATGCTTTCTGCCTATATAACAATTTCACTCCAGTAGTGTCCGGCTCCATAGCTAATTGGTTAGCGTGCTAGGCTCTAGCCCGATTCCCGGCCGTGCCATAAGGGATTCTAATCTCCTGGAATTAATTCCCGAGGATCGGGGACTGGGTGTTTGTGACGTCTTCATCATCACTTCATCCTCATTACGGCGCGCAGGTCGCCCACGGGCGTCAAATAGGAAGATCTGCACTTGGCCTTTCAGGAGGCCACACGAATAAAAGCAACCTCCAGCAGTGTTGTCGTGAACCAGAACAGTTGTTTTTGTGGTATTAACTAGGGACTTGGTATATCATGGATTGTCAAACTCGTGTAATTGTGTGTATGGTATCTGTTTAATGACTTGTGTTGTATTGTTGATTGTAGCAGTGTGTTTTCAAATGTAATTAGGCTATTAGGGTCTAGGATTGAAGTAGGTACTCCAGTTCTTGAAATAAGATACGATTGTGGCATTTGTTTCAAGTGAGCATTGTAAATCCCGAGGGAAAAACCACTCAGGATGACCACTGTCTGGGCTTGGATTTGACCCTCGGATCTCTGAACTGCAGTGTAACTCAACTACCTCGGTACGATACTGAAGCCCAAAACAAACGTGCAGACAGACCTGTATTACCAATGCACACACTAATACAGCCATCACAATTACACAGGCTATCAGGCAAAATTACACACACACCCATGTACACGGAGCTGAATAATCACGATTTCCGAGCCCCTCTAATGAAACACTCTCACGCAGTGCATGTCTTTCAGGGAGAACGTGAAGGGGGGGGGGGGGGGGTACGCGTACACCATAAACATTTGAAAACTGTCTAAGAAAAAATATTGCTACGGTACATTTGTATCTGGTCCGGCAAATATAACTTCCGACTTGAAAGTAAATCGATCAGCTGGCGTCAACGCGCTGTTCACAACAGCTGGAGGAGATTTCGAGTAATCCTCGATTTAAATCGATCTATCGAATCAGTTTCTTTTGGTCGGCAAATCGGCAGTCCGTTCTTACTGTATAAGCACGCAGGCTAGTGTGTGGAGGCGGGGTGGATTGTTATAGTTGGCATGTTGTTAGCTTTGAAGGATGAAGGAAATAACAAACTATTTAACATCCACCCTGGCATCGAAAAAGCTGAATGTTAATACTGTAATTCGTACACAAACAATGACCGGATTTTGCGAATTGCCGAAAATTGCAAGATCGTGATGTTTTGTCGACTTCAACTGAGAATACACCTTAAATTGTTTTAGAAGAAAAGCACTGCTCTCACGTAATTACTTATAAATCAGGATTATTCTTGCGCTGCAATGAAAAGGAAGGAAGCTTGTAGTTTAACGTGACCGTCAATCTTGAGATCATGAGCCACGGGACCTCCGTTTTACGTGGAATCCGAACCACAGGACATGGCATTTCACTTCGAAAATCTCACATGCATTGGCCGGGAATCGAACCCGGGCCGCCTTGGTGAGAGGCATACAGCTAGACCGCTGCAATGAAACTAATACCACTGTGATACAGTTCATATCGGCTAAAATCACAATCAATTCACAAAACAAATGAATTTCTTTCAGGGAGGTTTAATTTTCGTTTTTCTTGAGAACAGCAGAACGGATTTACATGAAACCTGCTTTTACATAAACATTTACATTTCAGCTTTAATTTTCTGGGAACAAGTTCCGTGAGGCATTAAATCCCTACAGTGCCCTAATCCCAATCCACTGAATTACGTTCAATATCTACAGCAGTGGTGCCAACTGGCGGCCCGCGAAGCCAGTTTGAGCGGCCCCTGTAATATTCCCTGTTTATAATATATTTTCACATTTTTAGCCTATTTTCAGTTATGAAAAAATGGGCTAATGAGATCACCTTTTGTATGTGTGTCTGTGTGTGTGTGTGTGTGCGTGTGTGCGTGTGTGATTCGTGTGTGCGCCCCCCCCCCCCCTAATAAAATCTAAACGGCTGGAGCGATTTCAATTAAACACGGTAAGTTCAGAGCACAATTCCGGACGACCCCGACCGTGCCCTTCAAATTTTGTTACGGTTCACCAATCCAACATGGCGGCAATGCGAAATATTTCACCAGCATTCAATATCTCCGAAACTATCACTGATATCACCCTGAAATTTTGTACGATGATAAAGGGGACTACTAGAAGCTCACCTATGTGACTTTTGAAAACCTGATAACTACAAAACCAACATGGCGGCCAAGCGAATTTGCGACTTTTAAATTGACGTTTCTCGCGATTTAACCAACCAAACGCAATAAAACTTGGTACAGCAAATGTTTATACACATTGTAATACACTGGTATCTATTTTAGTTCAATTATTTACTTAACCTCAAGATGGCGGCTGTGCGAATTTTAAAATTAAGTTTATATTTCTTGTGTCGTAATCATGCGATCGAAATGAAAGTTTGAATAATGAACCTACGCAATAATTTTCTTTAATGGTACATGACTCTATGGCCTGTACATATAACAATCCAACATGGCGACCATCCGAAATATTTAGACTGTTCTCAATATCTACGAATCTATTGCAGCAATCAAACTGATTTTTTATATGTTCATCTTGTTAAGTAACTCTAAGACCTACATATATAAAAATCCAACATGGCGACCATCCGCAATATTTAGTCGGCTCTCAATATATACGAATCTATTACAGCAATCAAACTGAAATTTTGTTTCTTGATAGTGGCAATTAACATAAGTAGGATATATGAAAATAGTCTTTAGTTCTTCATGGAACTACTTGTTTTTTTCAAACCGCCTGTCCACCAGATACTATGGTTGGTTGGTTTACTCAGTTTAGGGGCTGCGACAATGCGGTCATGTAGCCCCGTGTGCTTTGGGTGTGTGTAGAATCTGTCTGATAACCGTTGTTAATTGTGTTATCTGTAATTCAGGTACGGTAAGCACTGCAGACGATCAATTTCAAGTAGTTCCTACATTTGCTACCAAATGCTACCTTGAACAACACCTAGCTGCCCGATACTATGCTTCTATGCTTCCATACTAACTGCTAACATTATATTAAAATAGTTCCACGTTCTTCCAGTAGGTAAATGGCTAATAGTTCCATTTTCTTCCACTAGATAGCAAGGTGGTTAAAAGGTTGGGATCGAAGAAGCCAAGCAAAGGCAAAGAAAACTAGACACTGAAACCCGTACGTTCAAACCAGAATGGGAGTTGGATTATCTCTTTACACTTTCAAAAGACAACAAACCCCAATGTTTGGTGTGTCTACAAGTGTTAGCAGTGCTGAAAGAATATACCATCAAAAGACATATCACAAATCACCGGGAGAAATATGAAAAACACTTGCGTGAATCTCGTAAAATAGTAGGCCCTGGAACGTCGCAGCCTGGACGTTTATCTCCGCCACATCGATGCCACCCTCGTTCCCTTACCCAAACCTACCCGTCCCTCCTCCAACACCACCCCCGATGCAGTTATAGCCCACAACTCCCTCCTACATCTGTTTGACGCTACAGTCTTGCCACTCATCGGAGGCGACCACGCCCCGGTACTGCTCACATTCCCCCTCCCACCTCGCAACGCGCCACACCCACCCCCCAGGATGATCCAGAGCTTCTGCACGGCAAACTGGCCAGAGTACCGGGAGCACATAAATACCAACCTCCATGCAGATCAACTTCCGTTGGAAGACCAAGCGACTGTCGATGCATATACCACCCATATTGAAGCCACGCTCCAACAAGCATCTTCCCTAGCCATCCCCCTCATCCCGACGACACCCTCCCGCCCCCCCAATCCCCCCAAAGGCACGTCGCCTTCTCGCCCTGGCGCACTCCTACCACAACACTTATCTCCGTACGCACGATCGCTATTTCCTTCAGCGCCATCGACAATCCCTCCGGCAAGTTAAGTCCTACATAGAGGCCCACAAACGCCTCTCATGGCACACTGCCTGCACGCGGCTCAACCGAGTCTCTGCCTCTCTGCCCGCCTACTGGCGCCAACTCAATCAATTAACTGGCCAGTCTACAGCACCAACCTACCCCATCATATATAATGGGACGGCGCTGCCAGACGACGAAGCCAAGCTGGACGTCTTCGCCAAACGCTTCACCCGCACGTTTCGCTATTCCAACGACCCCTCTCACACCCACGATCACGACGATTTCATAGCCACCGTACCTTCTCGCCCTCACTTACAACCTTCCTCCCACCACACCCTCTCACCTCATCCCCTTGACGACCCCATCACGGACCTTGATATTTCTTGCGCCTTGTCCCGCACCACCAACACAGCACCAGGTCCCGACTCCATTCGTTATCGTCATCTTAAGGAGGCCCCTCCCATTCTTCTCACCGCACTCACCCGCCTCTATAACTTTCTTCTTCGCTCCGGCTTCTATCCCACCCAGTGGCGTCGCGCCACGATGCTTCTCCTCCCTAAACCCGGAAAACCACTTTCCTCCCCTAGTTCTTATCGCCCCAACTGCCTGACCGCCGTCCTTTCCAAGACCTTCGAAAAAATCCTTACCAAGCGCCTTCACCGCCACCTTCTTCGCCATCACCTCCTCCCCCTTTCTCAATGCGGCTTCCGCCCTCACCTATCCGCACAAGACCAACTCCTTCGCCTCTCCACTCTCGTCGCCGACAACTTCAATCGTCCCGCTCCCACCCTTCTCATAGCCTTCGATTTTCAAAATGCCTTCGACACGGTATGGCACGACGCCCTCGTCCTGAAGCTCCACTACTTCAATCTTCCCCACAGCTACATCCGCTTCGTCAACTCCTTCCTTAGACACCGCACAGCCAAAATCACTCTCAATAACCTCTTTTCCCGACCCATACCCTTCGAACAGGGCGTCCCCCAGGGCTCCGTCCTTTCCCCACTTCTCTACATCCTCTTCGTGGCAGATATCCCTCAACCAACCCCTCCCCTCCAGCTTCTCCAGTTCGCGGACGACACCGCCATAGTGGCACCCTTCGCCAGCGTCCAACACATCACTGGCCACACTCAATCGTACCTTGAACGCTTCACAGCATGGTGTGACAGGTGGCACCTCAGCCTTAATGGCGACAAAACGCAAACCATCCTGTTTCGCCCTCGCAGACGGGCAACGAGCGTTACCCGCAATCCGGATCACCTCCGGCTCTATCTCCGCGATCGCCGCCTCTTTCCCACACCCACCGTCCGCTACCTGGGCTTGCTATTTGATCAACATTTTACTTTTCGTCCGCACTTTAAAGCGAGGCTGCCAGCAGCTCGCAAGCGCGCACACCTCCTTCGCCGCCTGGCAGGCACGTCATGGGGCCTCAACACCAAGACCCTCATCCATACCTACAAGGCACTAATCCGCACCTTCATTATATATGGTCATCCCGCCTGGGCTGGCTTCCCAGAGCGTCCCCTCACACCATATCTCCAACTCGAGCGTCGCCTGGTCCGAGTGGCCATGCGCCTTCCCTTCACCTTTCGGACCGCGGATCTCATCGACTGCATGCCCCTGCCACCTCTTACCACATACGTCGAGATTCTCCAACGACGCTACGTCCTGAGGGCACGCACCAAACAAAATCCTGTCGTCAGCCCCTTGTTGACACGACCTCTCCGCACGCCCCTGCGCACCAAGTTGGGCGTTTATACCCTGAAGGGGCTCCTCCCGGCACCGGACTAAACCCCGTCAACCGATGAGGTCACCTACAGCCTTCAGAACCCCCTACTTTTCCATAATAAATAAATTTCATCTTAAGTAGCAACCAATGGTTCTAGTAGCCACCAATGGCTCTGGCTCTCACACACGGTTCAACACCAGCAAATGGCTTACATTATGTGGTTACATTATCCGACTTACAGTTCACAGCATTCACATCCATCCCAACCACCTCAACAACCACCATCCGCCATAATAAGATATTTCATCCACCATTTACGTCTCCCGCAATGGTCTACCCCATTCACACCTCACACGCCAAACTGTCACCATGTCACCATCATCTTACAATAATTCATTCTACCTCATCAGCCTACTACCCCCTAAATTCGTTAGTACAACCGTCCCAGCAGATCTGCTATGGGTCCGTTTGTTTCTTTATTTCTTTTCTTTCTATCTTTCCTTTTCTTTCCTTCTTTCTTTCTTTCTATCAGTTTCTCTATCTTTCTTTCCTTTTACGGCACCACTCTTCTTCTGACCCCGCACGACTCACCCACTATTTCCATCTCACCACTTACATTTAAAAAAAAAAAAATACATCCTGATTCACTTCATACGCTTGCTACATCACATCTCATTAATTCGCCGCACTCCCCATTTCACCAGTTATACTATCCCTTTTCTTTTTCTCTTCTTCTTTTTCACTTATTCTTTCTCTTTCTTAAGGTATTAATTATCATTCTCCTCTTCATCTCAGCGATCATACTTATCCACTCCATCGTCATCGACAACATTCATTTCATTAACAAAAAAAAAAAACTTCCTATATCTTCAGCTCCAAACCCACTCTTCAACATCACCATTACTTTATCTCCTCCACAACCTTATGATCTGGACGTCATTGCAGCCCCTTATCCACTACACTTAGTCTCTTCAACACCAACGCACCTCTATAACCTCCGAGCAATACAAGTTACACCGTCTACTTTTGGCAGTTGCAGCAGTAATTCCATGTTTTCTTTGTTGGTCATAAATCTCCGACCTTTTACACACTACCCATGTCAAACCACACAATCCCCCTTCTCCACCTTCTTCCCCAACCTAGCATCTAACTCTCCCTTCTCACCAGCGACACATCGCCCAAGCCCATCTTCAAACTCCACCGCATTGCCCCATACCTAAATTCAAACACACTTTCATCCAAATCCTAACACCAAACCCACCCATCCCCAAAATTTCACCCCTCCCAAAAACCTTAATTCCCTGGCCCGAAGAGACGGCGAAACCGTCTAAGGGGGCCCGCAGCCGCAGAGGCAATAGCCATGCGGCGGAATGAAACAACTGCATAATAATAATAGTAGGCCATCCTTACATTATGTGGTTACATTATCCGAATTACAGTTCACAGCATTACACATCCATCCCAACCACCTCAACAACCACCATCCGCCATAATAAGATATTTCATCCACCATTTACGTCTCCCGCAATGGTCTACCCCATTCACACCTCTCACGCCAAACTGTCACCATAGTCACCATCATCTTACAATAATTCATTCACCTCATCAGCCTACTACCCCCTCAATTCGTTAGTACAACCGTCCCAGCAGATCTGCTATGGGTCCGTTTGTTTCTTTATTTCTTTTCTTTCTATCTCTCTTTTCTTTCCTACTTTCTTTCTTTCTATCAGTTTCTCTATCTTTCTTTCCTTTTACGGCACCACTCTTCTTCTGACCCCGCACGACTCACCCACTATTTCCATCTCACCACTTACCTTAATAAAAAAAAAAAAAAAAAAAAACCTGATTCACTTCATACGCTTACTACATCACATCTCATTAATTCGCCGCACTCCCCATATCACCAGCTATACTATCCCTTTTCTTTTTCTCTTCTTCTTTTTCATTTATTCTTTCTCTCTCTTAACGTATTATCATTCTCCTCTTCATCTCAGCGAACATACTTATCTACTCCCTCGTCATCGACGACATCCATTTCTTAAAAAAAAAACACTCTTTATCTATATCTTCAGCACCAAACCCACTCTTCGCCATCACCATCACTTTATCTCCTCCACGACCTTATGATCTGGACGTCATTGCAGCCCCTTATCCACTTACTTAGTCTCTTCAACACCAAACGCCCGTAAACCTCAGAGCAATATCAGTTACACCGTCTACTTTTGACAGTTGCAGCAGTAAATCCATGTTTTCTCTGTTGGTCATCACTATCCGACCTTTTCAACACTACCCATGTCAAACCACACAATCCCCCTTCTCCACCTTCTTCCCCCACCTAGCATCTAACTCTCCCTTCTCCACATCGCCACATCGCCCAAGCCCATCTTCAAACTCCACCGCATTGCCCCAAACCTAAATTCAAACACACTTTCCCCCAAATCCTAACACCAAACCCACCCATCCCCAAAAATTTCACCCCTCCCAAAATTCTTAATCCCCTGGCCCGAAGAGACGGCGAAACCGTCTAAGGGGGCCCGCCGCCGCAGAGGCAATAGCCATGCGGCGGAATGAAACAACTGCCTAATAATAATAATAATAATAGTAGGCCATCTTATTTCTGACTATTCAGAGGAACGTAATTCTCGCCGAATATCTCCTGAAAGTATCTACGTCATCATCAAGTAATCGCCACGTTATCGCCATCGTTACAGCTCTAGAAGTTTCTGGATCCTTCGAGGCGACCCCGTCTGGCCACGTGGAGCTCACATCACACCACTGCATTGCAGTCAGTGCACTTTCGTCTTCATAATTTCATACATTTAAACATCCACTACATCTACTCTTCGCATCGTAATTCTACTGAACTGGCTGGTGACATCGTAGTAACAACGCTGCTTGCCTATCTACGTTTCTTCAAGGAGATTGACCAGAGCCAGCAGTTTTCTCATCGCACAGAATACCTAGTGCTTGAAATACACTGCTACGTTCTTTCTGTGTAGCCTCGCCCTTTCCCGTACCAAAAATACTGCCCCCGGTCCCGATCAACTCCGCTATCTCCACATCAAAGAGGCACCCCCTATCTTCTTCCGGCTCCTCGCCACCCTCTATACCTACCTCCTCAAAACCGGATTTTACCCAACGGCATGGCGCGCTGCCACCATGCTTCTCTTCCCCAAACCCAACAAACCACTCTCCGACCCCTCCTCCTATCGTCCCATCTGCCTCACAGCCGTCCTCTCCAAACTCTTCGAAAAAATCCTAGTCCGCCGCACCTACCTCCATCTCAATCAACATCAGCTACTCCCCCTCTCCCAATGTGGCTTCCGGCCTGCCCTCTCCACCCTTGACCAACTACTCCGCCTCACCACCCTCACAGCCGATAACATGAACCGCTTCCGCCCCACTCTCCTCCTCACCTTCGATTTTCAGAGTGCCTTCGACACCGTCTGGCACTCAGCGGTTCATGTTATCGACTGTGAGGGTGGCGAGGCGGAGTAGTTGGTCATGGGTGGAGAGGGCAGGCCGGAAGCCACATTGGGAGAGGGGGAGTAGCTGATGTTGATTGAGATGGAGGTAGGTGCGGCGGACTAGGATTTGTTCGAAGAGTTTGGAGAGGACGGCTGTGAGGCAGATGGGACGATAGGAGGAGGGGTCGGAGAGTGGTTTGTTGGGTTTGGGGAAGAGAAGCATGGTGGCAGCGCGCCATGCCGTTGGGTAAAATCCGGTTTTGAGGAGGTAGGTATAGAGGGTGGCGAGGAGCCGGAAGAAGATAGGGGGTGCTTCTTTGATGTGGAGATAGCGGAGTTGATCGGGACCGGGGGCAGTATTTTTGGTACGGGAAAGGGGGAGGTGAATATCGATGGGGGTGATGGGGTCGTTGATAGGGTGTGGGATATGGGGGTGTTGATGATTGGGTTGGAGATAGTGTCGATCTGAGATGGAGTTGACGGCGTCGTTGTCGGTGTCATCGAAGGTGAGGCCGAAATGACCGTTAAAGACTCGTTCGAAGCGACGGGCAAAGATCTCCAGCTTGGTGGGCAGATCCGGTGGGGCAGTGCCCTGGTGGATGATGGGATAGATGGGTGTGGGGGAGCGTCCAGTGAGGGTGTTTAGGCGTCTCCAGTAAGAGCCAAGGGAGGAGCGTTGGCCTTGCAAAGAATTGCAGACTGTGACCCAGTTGCGGCGATGAAAGGCGCGGATGAAGAAATGCACCTGGCGGATAGTCTGACGGTGAAGGGTGAGGAAATAGCGATCGCGTGATCTTTTATAGTGGGCTAGATATCTGTGGGAGAGCCGGAGGAGAGGGAGGGCTTTGGGGGGTAACGGGGGGCGGGAGGGTGAGTACGGGGTGATGGGGATGTGAACGGATGAGGCGTCTGTTAGGGAGGATTCTAGAACTCGGGTGTATGAGTCGACCGAGGCCGCAGAGTCAAGATGCGGGAGGGGAGGGGTGAGAGAGTTGGTGATGTGATCTCTGTAGGCAGGCCAGTTTGCCTTTTTAAAGTTCTGGCGAAGAATCGGCGGCGGAGGGGTGACGGTGGTGGGTCATGTTGGTATGGTGACCAGAACGGGGAGATGGTCGCTTCCTATGCTGAGGAGGACGTCCACAGTTAGAAGGTGAGCGAGGCGATTATGTGCAATAATTGCATCCGGTGTGGTGTTGGAGATAGGGCGAATATGTTTGGGGATGGCTACAAGGGTGGAGTTTATCGCCTGTAGATAGTTGTGGAAGTCAGCCAGTTCCGTTGCCGATCGGGAGTGCATGTTGAGGTCCGCAAGTACGAGAAAATGTGGGAAGGTGGTATGGAGATGGGTTAGGAACTCCCGGGGGAAGGGACGGCGGGGACGGGTGTATACAGTTGCAACATGAAGTACGCGGGAGGGGAAGTAGTGAGTCGCGATGAGGCTCTCAGGGAAGGAGAGTGGGGGAGGAGGGACGTGAATGCGTAGTGGGATGCGGTTCTTATGTAAGAGGGCGACACCCCCACGCCCAATCTCGCGAGGGTGGTCCGCTCTGTGAATGGTGTAGCCGGGGAGACTGGCTGACTGGTGGGGACGAAGAAACGTTTCGTTTAGTAGAACGGCGTCTGCGGAATGTGCGGCTACGGTGTACTGAAGTAAGGGACGCTTCTTGTGGAAGGAGCAAACATTGCTGTATATTAGAGAGATGGTTTTGGGAGGCCCAGTGTGGATGGTCTTAGTTGCCATGTTGTGTCGATACCAGTGGGGAGAAGGTGAAATGTGTCAAGGGGCCGGCGTATGAGGGGAAGAAGCGAACATTAAAAATTCGGAAGGCAGCCTGTTGGAGTTGTGTGAGAACCAGAGGCCGTTGGAATGGCATGAGGTTTAGAAGGGAGATGGTGAGGAAGCGGAGGAGGTTTTCCACCGTCAAGGGGGGAAATTGGGTGTTTGCGGTCGGGGTTGGGGGGTCGATTGTCTTTACAGGCGCGACAAGCTCCGGATGATCTGGGGGAGGTGCGGGTTTACCCTTACACTTGTAGGAGTGTGTAGGGTGCTGGCCCGAGCACTGGTGGCATTTGGGAGGTTGGGCGAGGTTAGGACATTGTTGCAGGGGGTGGTCAGGTTGGGAACAGTGGGGGCAGATGCGCGGTTGGCGGCACTGTTCAGTAGAGTGCTGGTTGTAGGCCAGACACCTATTGCAACGGAGAGCCATGAGAGGTGGAGCTTTAGAGGGTTCTACTCGGTGGTGATACCGAAAGATATATACACCGAGCTGGAGTAGGCGATCGACATCTGCCTGGGTGGCCAGGAGAATCCTGGCCATCCAGGTTGGGCCTGTGGGGCACTTTATGCGGAAGGCCTTTTTCACCTGGATTTGTTCGCGTTCAAGTTCCGATATGACGACCTCCTCAGGAAGATCAGGGTCAACGCCTCGGATCACGCAGGAGAAGAGTGGTGAACGGGGGGGAGGGGGTGCTGTGGTGGGTGTTTGGCGCGATGTAAGGGGACCGATCGTCACTGTGGGACCGAGTCGGGCGGGTGAATTGGCGTCCTCAAGGGTGGTGGCGACAATGTCATCGTCGGTTTTGAGGATCACACCATTTGAGACGGAGACCAGGATGAAAGGTAAAGAGGGAGGGATGAGCGTCTCCAAAGCTCCCGAGATTTCCTATCTGGACAGGTGTTGGAGACCGGAGATAAGGTAGGGGTGCTTATAGGCGGACTGAGCAGCCTTGGCTGCATAGGAGACGGAGGATTGGGGGATTTGGGAGGGGGTCGTTCCCTCCTGGAAGGGTAGGTTCCCCGTGGGGCGAGGGAGGGGTGGAAGATCAAAGATGGAGGGAGGGGGGTTCGTGCTCAATGTGGCATCCAGTGAGGGAATAGAAGAATGACCACCCTCCTCCATCCCATCATGGACACGCAAACGGGAGCGGTGGGTAAGTTCGGAGTCCGTTGGGTTGGGTACTTTACGTTTCGCGGACAAGGTGGCGGTTTGTGGGATTACTGGTAGGAGGTTGGGGTGAAGGCCAGAGGTGGAGGGTGTAGCGGTAGACGTGGTAGTAGCTGTGGTCAGTTGTTTAGGGATGGCGCCTTGAGAGTTAGTGCGCGCCGGTGCCTCCTTGTTGGTCCCCTTAGCGTAACGCGGATCACGGTTTGGGGATCCACGACTTTTGCCACGACCCATGACGAATATGTGGAAAGTATTAACAAGTATAGGATGAGGCCAATTTTACCAGGGCAGGGGGATGCGAGTGCAAAGATCGCGAAAGGAATTGCAGGACTAGGGCACTAAGTCTCTAAAAAAGGAGAAAGAGGAAAAGGGTTAGAAACGAAGAATTATATAAAGATGAATGTGGTTGAAATGGCTGGAATGATGATTGTAGTGATTTGGAAAATGATGGGTAGTGTCGGGGGTATACGAGATTGGGCACAGCAGGACGCTAGAGCAGTAGGGTAGGTATCGAGGGACAGCACAGGAATGTGGGATGAAATGGGGCAAGGGAATGAGTAGGGTAGTAGATAGTTGAGAAGTATGGAAAAGTTGAGAATGTCACGGGCGAGGATCTGGCAACAGGGTACAAATGAAGGCGAGATGAGAAAACCTCTGCGAGCGTGAGGTAATGGGATGAATAAAATGACGCGGAGTGTTCACTGATAGCGTGAAATGTAGAGATGGAATGAAGTGCTTATAGATAGAATACTATAAGCACTATGAAATGAACGTGGAGTGTGTGAGAACACAAGAGCCAGGTGAATGAATGTACAAAAGCTGGTATTGAGAAGCGACAGAATGCTGCACGGCGTGACGTATCTGTTAGGAGCTGATATGCCTGGCTCTAGCGATGAATAGATGTAACGATGATATCTTGTTACAGGTGACGAAACGTGGTGAAGATTGTTTCAATAGAGTAAAGCTGAATTGGTGAATTTGTAGCACACAAAATGTCGGCGAACAGACTGCAACACGTGGCGAGGCCTCGCTGTCAAGGCCACGAAGGCGGGTGAGATTGTGACGTCACGCCGGTGTAGATAAGTTCAGTCGCTGCGTAGTAGTGGATTGCTCTTGAAGTCTGGATGGTGATGCGAAGTATAAATTCTCTCAGTAGGCTCGGGCAGCGATTTCTGCCGAAGTAATAATGAGAAAAAGATGCAATTTTTAGTATTTTATTTCATGAAATTAACTTGCACATAATGCTATTCGCCCATGTACGACAATTGTGCATTCTATCTACAATCCGCCAGCGACTTCTACCGGGCCGACCTTCATACTGTTTGCTTTAAATGAAAGATACATATTTCTACATTCCCCATCAATACGTTTTATTTCCGTTTTACCATTGCATTACAGAATGTGATCAAAAGAGCTAACTGCTGTCCCCAATACGCCGTTTCATTATCTGCAATCAGTTCCAGTAACTGACAACAGATGGCAGTACTTCGCCCTTATAGTTCCAGTAAATGACAACAGATGACAGTACGGTACCTCGCCCATATACGTAAATTCTACAATCCGCCAGCTACCCTCACAATTATAGAAACCCTTCCTATAGGCAGTTATATGTTTTAAAATTTTCCGAAGCTAACCAATTCCATCTTGGAAATTCATCAAATAGCTCCTTCAGAGAATACATTCTTGAAAGAATACACCTGAGCTACGAAAATTATGCTTTATATGTACAATCCGCCAACGACTTCCACCCGGCCGATTTTCATGATGTTTACTTTAAATTAAAGATACATATTTCTACATTCCGCATCATTACGTTTTATTTCCGTTTTACCATTCCATTCCAGCATGTGATGAAAAGAGTTTCCTATTGTCTCCACAACGCAGTTTGAATATCCGCAATCAGTTACAGTACCTGACAACAGATGGCAGTACCATTGCGTCACATCCAGCGACTTTCACCAGACCGATTTTCATGCTGTTGTAATCTCAATCCCAAATCTATTTGTATGGTAGACAGAAAGTGTAGAAAGGACTTCCCAAAAGAATTTCATTGCCGGAATAAAGGATAATGTGAACGGCCACCCTATTTATCGTAGGCGGGACAATGGCAGAACAAATATCAAACGCGTTCAAGGTTATGACGTGAAAGTTGACAATCGTTTCATAGTGCCTTATAATCCTTTCCTTTTATTGTACTTTCAAGTTCATATTAATGTAGAGATTTGTGTAAGTATTAAGAGTATAAAATATATCCACAAATATGTTTACAAAGGACATGACTGCGCCAATTTACAAATAACAACCAAAGAGGCTTTACTTCACCATGATGAAATATCTACCTTTCTGAACACCTGATATGTAAGTCCGAGTGAAGCTGCTTATTGAATATTTTCCTATCCTATGCACGAACAATCGCATACTGTAGTTTGCTTACCTGTTCATTTACAAGATGAACAGCAGAGTAAAATCTGGAAAAATAATAGGTAGAATGTTTAACGTTTCCCCAGTGAAATCAGAAAAATATCATCTTTGATTTCTGTTACTTTACGTACTAGGTGCCACCTGTTTTCAAGATGTAAAGACAGTAAACAATGTGTGCTGTTCTTCATTCAAAGAAGCAGTAATGGAACGTAGGTTAATTCAGGACGATGTTGAATGGCATCGTTGTCTACGTGAAGCGTCAGTTCTTCAAATGCCATTTCAATTGAGACAATTATTTTCCTTCATTTGTATATTTCAACAACCATCGAATTCAGTTGAATTGTGGGATACTTTTAAGGATTCTCTAAGTGAGGATTACTTACGTCTTTACAACCAGCAGACGGCTTATCAAATTACTCTCCGCGATATCAGTAAGATGACAAAATGACATGGTTTTTCTCTTTCAACTATCGGGTTGCCAGTTATCAGTGACTTACCACGTACTGAAAGGAATGAATATTCCATGCTTCCTGATACTGATTATGACTCAATTATTCAGAAAGCGAATGATGAACAAAGATTCATCATAAATGAAATTATTAACGCTATGCTACAGAACAATACGAATAAAATTAATGCATACTTCATAGATGGTTCTGGTGGTACTGGCAAGACATTCGTGTAACAATCTCTCATAAAAAAGTGCACTGATGTGGGTTTCGAAGTGATACCAGTGGCGTGGACTGGAATTGCTGCTATTCGACGAACCCCCCTCGCCCATGAACACCACCTTGGTATCGGCACACAGTCACCAGCCACCTTTTACCCAATGGCCGTACGGTACACAACAGATTTAAATTGCCGTTGAAATTACACGAAGCTTCTGTTTCATCTTTAAAAATGAACAGTAAAGGAGCGCATGATATCAGGTCAACAAGACTGATTATATGGGATGAAGCACGAATGGCTGACTTGCATGCCCTGATGTGCGTTAATAGACTTTTGTAAGACATCATGGGTAATTCCATCTCTTTTGAAGGGAAGGTTATTGTACTAGGTGGAGATTTTAGACAGGTTTTGCCTGTTGTTCCGCATGCTTCCAAACAAGCTCTTATTCAGAACTGCATTAACTTTTCTCCTCTTTGGTCAGAATTTAAAATATTTCATCTGCTTGAAAATGTGTGAGCAGGACCAGAAGAATTAGACTTCGCTGATTTTTTGCTGAAAATTGGTAATGGAGATTACCCTTCCGTGAATCAGGAATCGGAAGAGCAATCTGTTATTTATTTACCACCCTCTGTCATCGTGAAACAAGACATCATCTCTGAAATTTATGGGAATAAATTTCAGTCACCAGAAGATGCTATAAGTTTCTCCAAAATAGCCATTTTTGCCCCTAAAAACGAACACTGTGATCAAATCAATTCTAAAGTTATAGATCTTCTACCCGGAACGGCCAGAACGTACATCAGTGTAAATAACTTAATTACTGAAGATGAAAATGAAACTCTCCAATTTCCCATAGGGTTTCTGAACAGCTTAGAATTAAGTGGCTTGCATCCTCGTGTCCTTAACTTAAAACCTGGAGCGATTGTAATGTTATTAAGAAACTTAAATGCTACACACGGGATTCTAAATGGAACAAGATTAATTGTGCGAAAAATGCATGACAGTTGTTTAGATCTTGAAATCATTACCGGGTTAAGTGTTGGACAGAGAGTTCTGATTCCTAGAATTGATTTAACACCATCCAACAAAACTCTTTCATTTAATTTTAAAAGACGCCAGTTTCCTATTCGCCTTGCATTCAGTATGACAATTAACAAAGCTCGACTTTAGACCATGTTGGTGTATATTTACCCCCAGCCTTTATTTAGCCATGGCCAGCTGTACGTAGCAATGTCTCGAGTTCGATCATTTGATAGTTTGAAAGTACAAATAGTGCCGGCGAGCCATAGGACAATAAATGTTGTATTTAAGGAGGTACTCTAACATCACTACTTTTAAGAGATATTGAACTAAAATTTATCTACAAATAGTTACTACGCACTTCAGTCTATACGTAAATTTCTGGAGTCTGATTTAGCCACTGCAAACTACATGTAGCAAATGATGTCACACAACAGTTTTAAGTACCAGAAAAATGTACTTTACCGACTCAGGGACTTAGTATTCCGTTGAATTTCAACGGGTTCACCCTAGTATTTTTTTTAAATAACATGTTTTTTGCATGCACTCTTATAGCCTATTAAAATACAATCTGTATATATGTTGTAAATAATAATTAATATGTCTCACAGATAATCTGTACTGGATTTGTCGTCAGATTCATGAGACATATCACAATAATGTAAAATCAATAGTGTTTAATAAATAAATTGAACATTATGGGGTTTGAAGCCATTTTTCAGTGCTGCCTTAGTAAAGAAAAGTTTGGTGCTTTTCAGTCGGTCAACACGAATGTACCAAAAAGAGCTGGGTTGTGCCCTAATCCTGAAAAAAATTACATGAGATTAATAAATACACTAGGATGACCAGTTTCGATTGTCAAGCGTTCATCATCAGATCCATTACACTTCGGCTATAAAATCTATGTTTGAAAATACAGGTGAAAATATTTACAATATGTACAATTATTTAGTTGCAGTATTGGTAATGCAACTTGTCGGTGTATGCTAATTGTAGTACGGTAGCCTACATATGATGTTAGGTGAAATGCTAAAATGGTGATAGAAAACCGGAATTTGTCTGTTTGGAGTGACTATATGGTTGTAAAAGTTAACTATGGTTGTACTGTATAGTGTAGGCTATTACTTATCTGGTTGGGTGTCTTCCGCGCTGTAGCTGCTAGCAGTGTCAACTTCACTCTTGCACCAGTGACTGTCGACTGAATTGGAATGTTATCACTGAACTGCTTTTTCCCACCCCCATCCCGTGTTCCTATGTGTTGTCTGTAGTCAAAGCATGTGTAATTAGGACGTGTTGCCAAGTTTAGATAATATGTATGTTACTGAATTCAGGAAGGTCTTAAACTATTAAAGACCGTGAAATTGAAAATCATTATTATTATTACTATTCATTCATTCATCTTCATTTCCCCTTTTCCAGCTGACACTGGGTGGGGGCAAATATGGTTCCTCTCCACTTTGTTCTTTCGTTCTACCATTCATCTTCCAACACGGTGTTCCAATCCAGGTTCCGTTTTCTAATGCTATACTTCGCCGAGTCCATTCAACGCATTCTTGGTCTTCCTCGTCCGCTCTTCCCTGTCATCCGTCGTTCCAGTGCTCGTCTTGGTAGCCTTTCTTCATTCATCCGTTTGACATGTCCAAACCACCTCAATCTGTTATGCTCCAGTTTGTCATTTAGTTTCTGTACTCCCAGTTCTTTCCGTATATCTTCATTTCTCACTCTATATCTCCTCGTTTTCTGGACCATACTTCTCAGGAATCTCATCTCAGCTGCCTGTACTCTGCTCTCATCCCTCTTAGTCATTGTCCAAGTTTCTGCTGCATATGTCATTATAGGAACATAATATGCTTTGTACATAACTTCTTTAGCCTTAATTGGTACATCCTTGTTCCATACTAGTCCCCGTACCTGTTGGTAGAAAGCACTCCCGAGTTGTATTCTACTGCTAATTTCCAAATCTAGTCTTCCATCTTCAGTAAGTTGACTTCCCAAGTATTTGAAGTGTTTCACCCCTTCCAATTCCTTATCTCTGACTTTGATTTAGTCCTTTTCCCTCTTTACTATTACTATTATTATTATTATTATTATTTATGGTCATCCCATTCGTCATCAAATGGCTATATCGCTGAGGTGTTTGTCCCACTTCGTATTTAGGCGCCGACGCGCGACGACACATTTGTCACTTTGATCGCCCCTCAGCGTCCAATGAAGTATTCAGTCCACAGCCCTAAACTGTTGTTAGTGTGTCCCCATTGCTTGACGCAATTATTTGCTACAAATATTTCCAGGGGTTGCTCCAGCTCCAAGGGTGAGGGTGATTTACAGATTATTTTCAAGAGGGGAAGTAGATTTAGGGTGCTTCCTGCTTCGTTTGCGGAAAGAAAGAATGTCACGCAAATTAAGAACTGGCATGTTTAGTACAGTGGGCAATAACACTCCCCTTTACATATCATACCAAGGGAATTCCTTGTCTTAAGTGTGTGTAACTCAGGCGTGGCATTCCATTGATAACACAATCCCTCCACATTAGGAGGAAATACTGCAACGGTTTTTTGAACTTATCAACGCCACGTCGTGAAAACGATAATCATACCGAAACTATCATTTGACGATGGATGTCAATGCCAAGGTGCTTGCCACGGAGGGTGAGTGGTTATCGTGTCGGATTACTAACCCCAAGCTTCCAGGTTCGATCCTGGCCGTGGTAAGTGATTTTTGAAAGGCGGCAAAAATTACGACACGCATGTCGTACGATGTTGGCATCTCAAATAACCCATTTTAATTCAGTAGGCCGTGTTCATAATGGCAAAATTAATCTCGTTATTTTCCGCCAACACAAAGTTCCTCATTTCTCTACTTGAAAGCGCCATAGACTAGTATCAAGGAGCTTAGATATCTAACCTCCTTGACTTTCGTAGTGCTTCAAGGAACAACAAAATTCGTCATGCAAGCTGCTCTCTGGGTGTCAAATAACAAAGCTTGCACCAGGAACCTGAGGCCATACGTTATTATTATATTATTAAAATGCCAAGGTATGGAGGTATACTTTTTTTAAATTTGTAGCAGTCATTTCTGACAATGATGGGTCACCGTAAGTCGGCACAGAAATTATGTGCCCTCGAGTTTGGAGATAAATAGCATAGTAACCAAAAGACCTACAGAAAAATAAGCAACATAATTTTCCTTGTTTATTGCTGCGTTGATTGACGGTAAAGCCAACTTTTAGAACCGCATTTTAATATCTTTCATGGCAGGTATGATGTAAAATGTACCGACTTTTGGTGGGTTTCGAGGGAAACGTCGACTTTAACGATTCACAACTATCAACATCGTTGTGCTACAGCAACCAAATTTTAATATAGATTACATACGTTTTCTGTGCATATTTGAAGTTTCAAAATTGTATCTCTATCACAAAAAAAAAAAATATTATATGTTTTAGGCGGAAGCACGCCGGCCTCTCACCGCTGGCTCCGTGGTTCAAATCCCGATCACTCCATGCCATGCGAGATCTGTGCTGGGCAAAACGGAGGCAGACAGATTTTTCTCCGGGTACTCCGGTTTTCCCTGTCAAAAATTTCATTCCAGCAACACTCTCCATTATTATTTCATTTCATCTGTCATTCATTTAATCATTGCCTCAGAGGAGTGTGACAGGCTTCGGCAGCTGGCACAGTTCGTATCCTCGCCGTTAGATGGGGGCTTCATTCATTCCATCCCTGACCCGGTCGGTCGACTGGAAGCAGGCTGTGGATTTTCATTTTCGTGTGAGAGTCGCATTTCCAAACTAGACTTCTGTGGAAGTTCGTTTTTGGTGCATTGTAATCCGTATACCCTATAATCGTTTGTGATGTAAACCAGGGCCACCGATAGGATTTAAAGTCCCCTATGCAATGTTTTTCACCCCCCCCCCCCCCCTTGAAACACCTTTAATTATTAATATCCACTACTCGCTATTCTGGAAGGACAATTTCATTTTGAGAAAAGCATCTGACGCAAAGTCATAGTTTAAAAAATCATACAAATCTTATTTCATGGAAAACATTTTAGCATTTATTTTATGAAACATGTTTTGCAAAGTACACAAAACGATTTGGGATTTTGAGAACTTTTAATACAGTTAGCATGCATAGGGAAATATTTTGCAATTTTGTAAGTCTTCACTTTAATCCCCAGTACGTAATGAAACATAAGTAGCGTTTTAATGCTCCGCATTAGTTTGATAGCTGATTCAACACTAAATTTATAGCGCATTATTCCTAAACAGTTATAACGCCTAACTTACAGATCAATGTCAACAAATAGCTTTCCTTGACTTCACTGATGCGAAACGATCAATTACTTCATCATAATTTAAAGACCTAGCAAGAGCGCTCCCCAGGGAAAGCAGGCCAAGGTTACTCAGTCTTTCCAGGCACATTGTTCATCTGAATACATTTTTAGCCTTCTTTCGATTTTTGCAAAAAATTAAAGTAGACTTATGAGATCAACACAGGGCGAAAAATTGTGTGTCTGTCTGTGTGTATGTGTGTGCGTGAGTCTGTGTGTGTGTGTGTGTGTGTGTGTGTGTGAGTGTGTGTACTCTGAATGTCTGTCCCCCCTATCAATTCGAACACGGTGAAACCGAATTGAACGAAATTTGGTACAGAGGTAGCACTAGCAAAGAGCACCTCAGTGTCATACTTTATATCGCCGCCATCTTTACCAAAACTGAATGGCGGTCACTCAAACGTTCAAAACGTAAACTCAAATTACGGCTAAACTAATCATCCGATCTCTACCAAATTTGGTGACAACATACCTTTAAATAGGACGCGTCTTTCATCCAAAATTCAAGGTCATCGGCCTTGCTATTTCAGGATGGCGGCCGTGTGAATTATGCAACCATTATAAACAATAGCTTAAGACCTACCAATTCCGATTATCGAGCCTAGGGTGGTTTAAGCTATCCTGAAGTTCGTGATCCGTTATTTATTATAATTTAATATTATAATATTATATTGTATGAGTGGCTTAAAAGAGCTGAGCCGTCTGTGTCACACGACAAGATGGCAGCTGTCCTCATGTGCCTGTCTTATATTTCAGTAGTTTTAGTATGTTGTATGCGATATACCCTACTGATACAATAATATAAACTTTGTATGAAATGATCTATAATGAAGATGTACTGCAGTGAAGAAATATTTTATTTCAAGGCATTATTTGCCAACAGGTTGTATCTAATATACCAGTTAAAATCGCCATGTTGTTAAGGATATGGTTATCTCTGGGCTAGCGTGTTAGTCTGTCACGCAGTAGACTGGGGATCGAATACTGCTACAGTTAACATTTTTTTTCTTGAATTCTTTTACAAATGATGTGCACAAGTTCTTACCACAGATTCTGAATAAAATGTCATTTAGCTCAAAGGGGAGGCTAATGTATACACTCGTTTATTAATAAAATCACAGTCCCAGCATTGCACATAAACAGAAGACATTAGGAAAAGGAGAATAGAAGAACTAGATACACGTTGTCATCAACCACAGCCTTCTTAATGTCTCTGTACGGTGCTGTCCTCTTGTGGGTTATGTGGGTAATATTGTTCCAAACATACCGCTGTGTAAATACCTGGCCACAGATTACCTTACCTGGCCTCCTGAAGTATGGCAATTTTGTAATACTGGTAGTTCAACTATTAGCCACGATCGCGCTCCGATTACCTTTAAACACTGCCAGCAGGATCGCCTCCCTCCTGGCTACTTTAAACTGCCTGTTCATTGAACACCCAGAGGCGTACAAGATTATTGTCCGTCCAGAGTTAAGAGTGTACTACGGGCTCTTATGGCACAAGCGTTGCCATGCCTAGCGAGTGTAGAAGGGCAGCTATTGTACAGCACTCCACATGAGTAGTACAGCCCGCTGCCGGACTGAGTATCTGCAAGCTCCTCATCCCGACGGAATTTCGTTCCTTCGCGCCATTATAATCTGCAAACTTTTACTATAATTCCCGTAAGAATAACAGAATTTGGATTATCAGTTTTTAATTAAGATAAAGACTGAGTTCCTTTAAGGAGTGTGGGAGCCGAGGATAGTAATTGATTTACATAACAATGCTTAGAACGGATTATAAACACTGCTACAATTTACTATTTATTTACATTGGAATTTTAGTTACGTACGGTATGGCTATGACAAAACAATTGAAATGACATGAAAGCTAAACTGAGTCATCCGTTAGATACGGATCAAGTTTAATACGTAATATGGCAATATATTATCCAAGGTCAGCCTAGGTCAGAGACAGGATACAAATCATCTGTCGCAACGAAACCTACACGGATCCCAGTGAGTCACTTTCATCTGCAGAGGCGAAGCGAGTACCCGGAAATAACAAGTAATTTTGTTCTTATCATATGATACTTCACATATTATTACACGCGTAGATGAAATATTTTCTTTACAAGTTGCTTTACTTCGCACCGACACAGATAGGTCTTATGGCGACGATGGGACAGGAAAGGGCTAGGGGTGGGAAGGAAGTGGCCGTGACCTTAATTAAGGTACAGCCCCAGCATTTGCCTGGTGTGAAAATGGGAAACCACGGAAAACCATCTTCACAGCTGCCGACAGTGGGTTTCGAACCCACTATCTCCCGAATACTGGATACTGGCGACTGCAGCTATCGAGCTCGGTATAGATAGATAGATGAAAGAAAGTAAACAAAAAATCAGTGGCACAATGTACATTGGACAATGGCAAATACTACAGACTGATGTGGGAAATTTGCGACAATCTGTTCTTTAAAATATTTCTCTAAACAATCATTATCTATTTCATAGAGCCTTAGCGGTTTATTTTACACAAAACTACAAGCTTCTAATTCGGCACAAATCGCGTAATTTTAACTGCATGAAAGTTCTGTTACGCACATTATTGCAGGTGAGTAGTTAATAACAATAATAATAATAATAATAATAGACTAATAATAATAATAATGCTATATTATTACGGGTTTTTCAAAAACGTACAGCAGCACTTTTCTCCTGATTCTTGGTCTTTATATAATTGTAGACGTTACAAACTATCTGTCGTTCTCTGCGCCTTAAAATTTCCCCGGGTTTACGTTTCGCAAACGGAACATCAGCCATATATTTAATGCCACTTATACCTAAATCACAATTATTTTTATATTACACAAAACGATCCCTACACTCCAACACTGTTTCAAATATCTTGGAGAGATCTGGACTCGTGCGTTCAGTGTAGAGCAGCTACACACGTACTACAGCGCGCGCCCTGTTCCATCTAGCGCGCAGACACTGCTGTCAGATACATTACAAAATCATGTTGCATATCAAGAATGTAAGAATTACATATCATTAAATGAATGCTGAGGAGCATGTACTCTCCACCCATGACCATTAACCTATTAAATAACATAGCGAAAATCCAGTTTGAAAGACTTCGAAGTCATCAATTCTGGGGGAGTCCGCTAAATGTAAAAGCCCTTAAGAGCCCGTAGAACACTCTTAACTCTGGACGGACAATAGTACATTATGCAACGAGCCTATAATGCCCATAATTAAGACACGAGTATTTTTATAAAACGAGCGTATGCGAGTTTTATAATTTCCATACGAGTGTTTTAATTACCATTATAGGGGAGTTGCATACGACTGTTTATGTTTGACGATAATTATAACTTTATTATATGTTTTAACATAAATATTCATAAATATCTGTTCAGTCACTAGAATGTTGTGATCGGGTGTTGCGGTGGGTAGTATATCTCTTTTTCCTAAGCTCTCTGGACAACCGACGCATGCGCTCTGTGTGCTTCAATGCCATATGTTCAGATTGTGCTCCAGTATTCAGCAAAACTGTCACCGAAGTCGTTTCAAAACCACGCGCTGTGTAGAAATTGATTTTGGGGATATTAAGGTACAGTGCCATTTCTTGTCTCAGTTTATTTACGGGAACATATGGACGGTGCAATTTCGGTAATTTATATAGACATTTTGGATTTTGAACGCATGCGCGAAGGTATCCTTATCTAATTGGTCACACAACTGTTTCTTGAGCTCTGATTGGTGGGAGAAACTGTTTCATAATGAAAAATAGTGTTATAATGAGCCTAATTATGATACAGTTTTCTGACACATAATAGTTAGGGTCGAACATAAAAAAAAAATTCACTGCTAGGCCGCAGCACCAACCTACTGTGATCGGCGCGGATTTTTAAAGGGGAAAGTACCCAAAATGAAAGATTCTTAAGCTTGCAGGCTGGCTTAATATAGAGATTAACGGACGTGAATGCATTACAATAAGTTAGTAGTTTTGTTATTCAATCATCATAAAGTACATAATATTGATTTTCACACTTACTGGCTAATTATCAATATAAAAGAAAACAAACACTACATGGTGGTAGAGGTGATTGTTTTAGGGATGAGGACAAAGAGTTATAAATATACCCATACATTTAGGAGAAAGTAGGCTATATGTTCTTTGCTGAACATCTTGTTATTTCTTTCGTTTTGCTGAAGGATCTTTCAGTATCAGCAACCGTGACAGGAATTGTGCAGAACATTAAAATCGCTATACAATTAGTTGGAGATAAACTGTCTAGTTTTAATTTTCTATGACGGTCTAAGAGTTTCAGAGGTTTCAATGTGCCTGTCCCTAAATTAGGTGCTTGAATTGATTTTAAATATTTCAATTCATCACTGATCTCTATGTTAACATCTTCATAATACTTCTCATGCAAAATAACACCCATATTTTGAAGATCATGTTTTTCAATGTTTAGATACTGCCATAAACTTTTAACTATGCCACTTTCCTTTTCCACCACAGTGAAACGATTCGGAAGTCCCAAACAACAGAATCAATTACCCTATAAAATACATTTACTCTGAACTCCCATTCTTCATTAGTTTCCCCTTCACGCCCTCAACATTCTAGAAGATGTTATTTTCTTTCGTCCAAGGAAGATTTTCTTTTTTTCTCACTCTCAACTTATGAAGTTCTGTTTCTGCCGGAAGATCATTTGATAATGAAATTGTCACTAGTTTTTCTTCATTTAATAAGTGATCCCATTTATCACGCAGTTCTTTCAGCTCCTGGATTAGTTCGCGAATGTTATCAGCCTCCACATCAAGAGTTGCATCACGAGCTTGTAGAACCTAGTTAATAATTTTCATCAGATATTAGCAAGCCGTGAAGAAATTATAAATTATTAAAAATAATAATTAAAAAATAAGTAAGCTGTTAAGGTCGTTTTTCTTGGATTCTATTTTAATATTAATGAACTAAATAGGTTAACATTCTGATGTTAGCTATTCTCAGCATGTGAAATGACTTAGAGATCATTTGGTTGAGGAACAACTGAGATAAGTGTTTCTGAATAAACCAATGTTGGTTTGTTTCTACACCATTTCCTTTTGTTACAATTTGACTTTCCTAGAATTTTCTAACCTCAAATTATCATCATAGGGTTACAATCCATTTCATAAATAGTTACTCTTTGCACGTTAAAAAATTTAAGCCTCGCCCTTGCGACAAAATGAGATAATGCTTACAAGGGAACTGATTGCGGTGAAAAATTCCAATCTGGTTGAAATTTAGTACACAATATTCCTGTCGCCTCCGTAGCGTAGCGGTCAGCATGGTTAGCTGCCGCCCCGGAGGTCCTGGGTTCGATTCCCGGCTCTGCCACGAAATTTGAAAAGTGGTATGAGGACTGGAACGGGGTCTACTCAGCCTCGGGTGTTCCAAATGAGTAGAGGGGGTTCGATTCCCTCCTCAGCCATCCTCGAAGTGGTTTTCCGTGGTTTCCCACTTCGTCTTCGGGAAAATGCCGGGATGGTACCTTCTTCAAGGCCACGGCCGCCTCTTTCCCTCTTCCTTGCCTATCCATCCTGACCATCCATTACCTTCCCTCATTAGGCCCCTGTTCGCTTTGCAGGTGAGGCCGCCTGGGCGAGGTGCCAATCACACCTTACCAGTTGTATCCACTCCGATTAGATGTTCCCAGCTCTAGGACACTGCCCGTAGAGGCGGTAGTGGTGAGTTCCCTCGCTGAGTCCGTGGGTTCCACCAACCTGGAGGGTAAACGACTAAGAAAAGAAGAAAAGAAGAAATATTCCTACAAAGTTGTTCAATGACGTAGTGAAAACCACATGGGCCACTCTCAATTTTGAACGCCAAAAACCTGTTGGGCGACGGCATGAGCGAGGAGGTGGGAAGAGGTAAAGCTGACCTTGAATCCTAGCAGCACGCGATGGCTCCCGGCCGCATATTTTTGTTCGGCCCCAGCTTAGCCACAGTAGGTATTCCCGAGCTTCTTATTGGCTGTTCTGTCCTGCCATCCTCCTGGTTCCGAATCGAGACGGTAGATGGTGGCAGGGTGTCACATCCGTTCAAACATGGAGGAAGGTTATCGACTGAAGTGTGAATAATATTCGATGTTGAATTGCATTATTAACGCAAAACAGGCATGAAACTTGCTTTAGATCAAGTTTAAAACATCCCACGCAGCAAATGAATGCGTTCTAAACGACATTTAAGGTCTAACTGAAAGCATTCGACATTTAACCACATGGATTAACATTTATGATAATATGCCTCCCTGGCAAGCACACTTGTGTACGGGTGGTAACGTGCTAGCTTTGTAATTTTATGTCCCGGGTTCAAGACTGCCCTAGGGCAGAAAATTTTACTCCTTTCGAATTATTTTATTATATCCTCCCTGCCTCTTACTGCATGTTTTCTGCCTTGTTTTATTGAAATTATCTGTGGGGGTGATTGAAATAATACACATTGTTAGGCGGAATTGTTCGCTTATCTCACATTAATTTATATTTCACGACTTACTGTTCAACGCGACTAGCGTTCTTGGCTGTCTCCCCAGAGGTCCGGGTTCGATTACCAGCTCTACCGAGAAATTTCAAATCTGGTGTGAGGCTGCAACGGGGTCCACTTAGCCTCGTGAGCCAAAACTGAGTAGAGGTGGGTTTGATTCCCACCTCAGCCATCTTGGAAGTGATTTTCCATAGTTTTCCACATCTACTCCAGACAATTGCCGAAATTGTTCATAACAAAGCCATGGCCGCCTCCTTGCGAATCCACACCTGAATATCAAATACTTAAAATATTACAGACCCACAATAGCACAGGTTATCAGAGAAATTTCGCTTTCGCTATCGTTTTACCCTCCAGGATCGGTTTTCCCACGGACTAAGAGAGGGATCCCACCTCTACCACCACTGAGGGCAGTGTCCTGGAGCTTGAGACTGTGAATTAGGGATACAACTGGGGTGTGTGACCAGCACTACGCCCAGGTGCCCTCACCTGCAAAGCGAACAGGGGGCCTGATGATGGGATGGGAAGAGTGGGATGGTTAGGCAAGGAAGTGGGCAGGAGGCGGCCGTGGCCTAACTGTAGGGACCATCCCGGCATTTGCCCGAAGACGAAGTGGGAAACCACGGAAAATCACTTCGAGGATGGCTGAGGTGGGAATCGAACCCCCTCTACTCATTTGGGCCACCCGAGGCTGAGTAGACCCCGTTCCAGTCCTCTTACCACATTTCAAATTTCGTGGCAGAGCCGGGGATCGAACCCATGACCTCCGGGGCGGCAGCTAACCATGCTGACCGCTACGCTACGGAGGCGACTATCAGAGAAATTTATTTATTTATTTATTTACAAGTGACCACGATGTCCAAGTTGCTCAAATGAACAAGAGTAACATCAGCGTCAACTTCTGCACTGAGCAAGCTGCTTGCCTCTCTCCATGTCGGACCAACCTTTAATGAGCCACAGTGGCAAATAGTTTCACATCTTTTGGTGAATAAATGTGGAATGTGTCTGTAGTATGGTGAGTATTTGATATTCAGGTGAGGATTCGCAAGGAGGCGGTCGTTGCTTTGTTATGAAGAATCTCGGCAATTGTCTGGAGTGGAAGTGGAAAACTATGGAAAATCACTTCCAAGATGGCTGAGGTGGGAATCGAAGCCACCTCTACTCAGTTTTGGCTCACGAGGCTGAGTGGACCCCGTTGCAGCCTCACACCAGATTTGAAATTTCTCGGTAGAGCTGGTAATCGAACCCGGACCTCTGGGGAGGCAGCCAAGAACGCTGGTCGCGTTGAACAGCAAGTCGTGAAATATAAATTAAAGTGAGATAAGGGAACAATTCCGCCTAAAAATGTTTATTATTTCAATCACCCTCACAGATAATTTCAATAAAACAAGGCAGAAAACATGCAATAAGAGGTAGGGAGGATAGAGTAAAATAATTCAAAAGGAGTAAAATTTTCTGCCCTAGGGCTGTCTTGAACCCGGGACATATAGTTACAAAGCTAGCACGTTATCATTCGTGCACATGTGCACTTGCAAATTTGGCAAATTAGGCAAATTATCATAGATCTTAATCCATGTGGTTAAATGTCGATTGATTTCAGTTAGACCTTAAATGTTGATTAGAACACATTCATTTGCTGCGTGGGATGTATTAAACTTGACCTAAAGCAAGTTTCATGCCTGTTTTACGTTAATAATGCAATTTAACATCGAATATTATCCACACGTCACTCGATAAACTTCCTCCATGTTGGAACGGATGCTACCCCCTGCCACCATCTACCGTCTCGATTCGGAACCAGGAGAATGGCAGGACAAAACAGCCAATAAGAAACTCGGAAATACCTACTGTGGCTAGGCTGGGGCTGAAAGAAAAAAATGCCTCCCGGCCACCAGGCAGCGACCTGCCTTTCTGCGTTGCATTCCCCACATTCCACCTTTCCCTCATACTGTCATTCCTTTTTGAGTTCGGTAGGACTATGCATAACAAAAGTGATGTTTCGGATGAACAGGTCCCTAATCGTTCCTCCATCAAGCCATGTAAATGTGGCAATATAATTTTGTCTGGTTTTAATTTTACTGACACAGACAACAATTAATGTTAAACTTAACTTTACAGTCAAAATATTTACCAATGTCAGAAAGTGACAACGACGGTGTTCAATTGGATTACCTTCCAAATTGTAATCATTGGAATGTCGTAGTTTGTCTACAAAGCTGCTATGCTGAAAGTGATCGCTATGAAAGCTGGTGGCCGGGAGCCATCGCGTTCTGCTAGGATTCAAGGTCAGCTTTACATCTTCCCACCTCCTCGCTCATACCGTCGCCCGACACAGTTCGGCGTTCAATATTGACGTTCAAAATTGAAAGTGGCCCGTGCGGTTTTCACTACGTCATTGTACAACTTTGTAGGAATATTGTGTACTAAATTTCAACCAGATTTGAGTTTTACACCGCAATCCGTTCCCTTGTTAGTACATCTTGGCCATTGACGACACGGCTACGAACAAGGACTTGATCTGGACTTGTTTTGTTAGGAGCTTTGTTTTATTTATATTTTACTTGTGTTATTTGGTTGTTATTTGTACAAGCGTGAAGGCCTCGCATAGCTGTAGATAGTGCTTTGGTTAATAAATTTAAAAAATGCCTCATGATGTACACAACGCGCATGCTCAAGAGTACACAGTATCCTTCAGTGCAATGCTTCTTGTTTCTCATAAAGACTAAATTATACGATCCAGCAAGGAGGATCAACCAATGGTTTTAAACTAATTACACGACTGAGGAATGTAATTTGAGATTAATTCAACGGGCACAAGTCTACGAGAATCATAATGAGGAATCCTTTCTACCACGGCAAACTGTTAAATCAATCGTATCCGACAACAGTTTCTTGGATGCATTTATCGAAGATTCATTCTGTTTATTACCTCACTTAATCTTCACTGGACACACATTTGTAAACTGAGTTTGTCGAAATGTTTTCACATCGTCTCGCCAAGGCAGATCGTTTATTTTTGAATTTATGTTCTTATTCGTTTCCCTGGCTCTTCCACAGTTCAAGGAACTTAGGGTAAAACATAAAAGTGAACTAGACAAAACACTTCCACCTCATTAGCCTACTGTACATCTTGACGGACTGAGTAGCGCATTTGGTTTAGCGTTGAACTTCAAGACGGTGGGTTCGATCTCGGATTAATCTGATGTTATAGGAAGGTGTTATATGCGACAACCTCGTGTCAGTTGGTTTAACGGCACGTTAAGAAACTCTTTGTAATTTTATAATTTACAAGTACGGTATTGTAAATAAATAGTATTGATGAGTTATTCATAATAATTATTCTTCTGTGTTTCTCTACATACATACGTAGTATAAAACAAAGTCCCCGATTCTTGGATGTAACAGGTAATCTCGAGAACCACTGGATAGATTTTGATGTGCTTTTCACCATTCTGTAAAGGATTTCTCGAGGAAGGTTTCTGTAGAAAAACATGTATTTATGGCCAAAGGAAGCCGAGCAGTAACGATTTCAGTGAATCGAGTTGAAGAAAAACCTGCTGTCCGGGCGCCTTTTAAGCTTACGCTGGGTGAACCGTTATAAATATTTACTATGAATGTAAGAATTGTTGAGCATAAAAAGTGATACAAAAAGTCCCTGACAGCATATCTCTATCTTTCATACATCGCTCACTATAAGTATTTTTACGTTTTTATTTCTTCCAACAATCTCCATTCAGTGGAAATTTAAATTGCTAGCTTCGGAGCGAGTTTACGAGCTTGGAAGCGAGCCCATGAACCCAGCTTCGGCCAGTATCAAACTGTCAAGTCATGTCGAGTGAAGACTTCAGAGAAGAGAAGCCTATACAGTATGTGTTTGAAGTTTCGCTGTTCACCTCGGCTTTTCTGAATAGAGTCTGGCAGCTGCCGTCCGTGCGCCTTTTAAGTTTACGGTGAGTAAACCGTTAAGGGTACCGGGCGAAGCCGGGTCGGGTTGTTAGTATTGTATAAACTATAGGCTATAGTTAGTCTAGATCTGAAGATGTTCACGTGATGAATGAAACCCGTCACACCTCTAATTACTTTTACGTAGGGATGTGTAAAATTTGTGAGAGTGTCATTTGTGAATGTATTGCAGGTGAGTGCATTATATTGACATTATTCACCCAAGGCGATTAGGCTCCTGTCTACGTGTTGAACGAATTAAAAGCAATATTTTATGTAGAATCTACCAAAGCAACACGAAAAATAGCTTCTACCTGATATAATTGGACATGTATTGAATTTCTCTGGACACTGGCCTGCATGATTTTGCGCTAAATTAGAAAATAGCCCATGTTTCCAACATTATTCTGAATCTGAAAATGGTGTCAGGTTTATAATATCACATGTTGTTTAGGCTCAGTTCCCTTTTATAATCAGAATAACGTTTTTCACTATTGCCTATTAACCAGATGTTATAAGGAAAAAAAAAAAAAGATTGTATTTTGGATGTCAAGCGTTGTGTGAAAGAAATGAAGCATTGAATTTCAAGACCATTTTGTGTTAAGAGATTGATATCATTTTGACAGAGCTTTCGGCAGGAAGTTTTGCTGTAGTTGACCCACATATTAAGATGCCTTCTGTTGAACTCTTGGAATAGGAAGTTTCATTTAGGGTCAGATTCAATTAATATTGAGGATTATTCTTTTACATGCCTTGTCCCACGCGGGTTTGATGTTTAACTGAGATGGAAGTTTTAAATTTTGTAAATACAGTAATTTACCTAGTATTAAACAGTGTTCTCTCACCCGGAGGCCCCGGGTTCGATCCCCGGCTCCGTCAGGGATTTTAAAACTGACGTGAGGGTTGGAACGGGGTGCACTCAGCCTCGTGAGGACAATTGAGTAGCTGTCTGACAGTGAGACAGCGCCCCGATCACGAAAACCAAGATTAACGGCCGAGGGGACCCGACGCGCTGATCACGCGTCACCCCAATATCTGCAGGCCGAATGGCTGGGCAGCGGTCGCTTGGTCGGCCTTAGCCCGTCATGGGCTGGATAGTGCCAGGGGTTGTTGTTGTTGTTGTATTAAACAGTGTTATCTTTACCGGTGAGTATGTGCCACTTTATTTGATTCTTAGAACCTCCAGAAACTCCTCAGATATGCTAATATACAATATCCAAAACGACCGTAAACACCCCGCAGATCCCATTGAGCAAACTTTTGGAATGGAGTTACGATAAACGATTAAGTACCGTACATAAAATATTGAATTGGACATAAAATTACTGTAGTTTTAGACTCAAACGGTACCAGTTGTGCGTGATTATTCACGTGTGAACACCGTACAAAAAATAAAAAAAATAATAAATAAAAAAAAGTAATACCAACCAGATAATGTAGGGCTCTGAACTTGAGACTGATCAGGTTAAAAGAAAGTACCAGCCATTTTTAAACAGGTTTCGTTAGTTACAATAATGGTTTTCTTGCTTTAATAATTTTATCTAATATTTTATTTATTTATTTATTTATTTTATTTAGTCAATTTACCCTCTAGGTTGGTGGTTCCCACGGACTCAGCGAGGGAACTCACCACTACCGCCTCTATGGGCAGTGTCCTGGAGCTTGGAACATCTGGTCGGGATGGATACAACTGGGGAGGTGTGATCAGCACTTCGCCCAGGCGGCCTCACCTGCAAAGTGAACAGGGGCCTCATAAGGGATGGGAAGGGATGGAAGATTGGGATGGATAGGCTAGGAAGAGGGAAGGAGGCGGCCGTGGCCTTACAGTAGGTACTATCCCGGCATTTTCCCGAAGACGGAGTGGGAAACCACGGAAAACCACTTCGAGGATGGCTGAAGTGGGAATCGAACCCCCTCTACTCATTTGGACCACCCGAGGCTGAGTAGACCCCGTTCCAGTCCTCATACCACTTATCAAATTTCGTGGCAGAGCCGGGAATCGAACCCAGGACCTCCGGGGCGGCAGCTAAGCATGCTGACCGCTACGCTACAGAGGCGACTGTTATCTAATAGACATATAAATAATCTGTTTTGCATACAATTAGTTTTCATCACAAAACCGTAAAATATTTCTCAATTTTGCTAAAAAATTATCCGAGTTCTACTTCGTTATTGATTTGGTGGCGTAGTCGGTAGCATGCTGAACTGCTGTGCCCAAGATAGCGGGTTCAAATACGGCTGAAGTCGTCGGGTTTTTTAAGAACGTTAAAATCCTTCAGTATGCCTTCCTTCGGAGGGGAATTAAAGCCGGCGGTTCCATGTCATAGATTTATGGCATGTAAAAGATCCTTCCACAGGCTAAACTTGTGTGAAACTAAATTTCTAGGTTAGATTTCGTTGGAACGCTCTATCAAAGTTCCAACGTTCACCACTAGGTATGAGTGACATCTGGTAGTGACAGCTGGAACTACTTGAAATTGAACGGAACTTGTAGCTCACCCTATGAGTGTCCGCTTGAAGCAGCTACAGCCCCTGGCGAGCTGAACATGTCCTCGGACACTCCCGACAATAAAAGCTATACGATAAATAAACAAAACATAAATAATTGCTGAAAGCTGTTAAGTACAAAGCTTTTAAGTTATTTTCCTATAGCGGCTTCGGTGGCGTAGTTGGTAGCATGCTGAACTGCTGTGCCCAAGATCGCGGGTTCAAACCCGACCAAAGTCGTCGGATTTTTTAAGAATGTTAAAAACCCCTCAGTGTGCCTTCCTTCGGAGGGGAAGTAAAGCTGGCGGTCCCATGTCATAAATTCATGGCATGTTAAAGCACCTTCCACTAATTACACCTGTGTGAAGCTAAATTATATATAGGTTAGACATTTGACTAACGTTCTTAGGTTCCTACGTTCGTCGTCAAGAGCCGACTGCGGTGGCATCTGGTAACTAAGTTCTGAACTAGTTGGTCGTAGACGGTGGCGTTTGACGGCAAAAGTAGGAACTACTTGAAAAAATTAAATGTCTGCAGTCCTTACTTGAATTAAAACAAATACACACACACTAATACAGTCATCACAATTAACACCGGTTATCAGACAGATTCTACACACACCCAAAGTACACGGGGCTACATGACCACGTTGTCGCAGCCCCTAAACTGAGGAACCAACCAACCTTATTTTTTTGCACGATACAAATAAGTATAACAAATATAATATTACGTTTAAAATACATAGACACATTTGTGGTAAGATTTTAAGATCCATAATAAATTATTTGTATGAGATTTTAAGTTTTCTTTGTTTTTCTCAAAATTGCATTTTTGTCGCTTGACCCCTTTCTGAAATAAACGATTCAATTGAGGTGAGGGATGGAGGCGACTGTGCCGACATTTGCCTGGAGTAGAAATGTGTAACCCCCTTCTAAAATGGCCGAAGTGAGAATCGCACCTGCATCTTCTCATGTTCCAGCCCTTAGATCAGAAATTTCGAGGCAGAGCCTGAAATCGAACCACAACTTTCGAGGCAACAGTCAAGAGTGCTAGTCATAACAGCATGAGGTGGTCTTACATACAGAGCGGCTAATCGAAATGAATCTGGACGCTAACACGGCCACGCCTAGCTGAAAGTAAAGCTAAGGTTATTTAAACTACACAGCTAATTGTTGTTACGGTATCATTAATACAGTAATACCAACAATCGCCGGTGGGCGTGCTTCTAGCCCAACCAGGCCGCATAGGAAGTACCTCAGAGCTTCTTGTTGGCCATCCTGCCGCTGCGCGGCGCCGTCCTGGTTCTTAATTCAGACGGTAGATGGTGGCAGGGGCATTCAGGGAGCACATGGAAGAAGGTTGTCGATTGAGGTGTGGGTAATGATGATGATGATGATGATAATTGTCGTTTTAAGGGCCCTAACATCTAGGTTATCGGCCCCTAATGGTTTGGGTGATAGTGAAAGATGAGATGAGAGCGAATAACTATAACTAATACTAACTACAGACTTATATACTAGAAGAAGAAATGGTAAACAAATAAAGAATAACGAAAAAAAAGAGAACAGGAATGAAAGAAATGCCCTCAACCTTCGAAGAATGAGAATTGAGGGACTTGGAAGGAAGGAGAGCCATGAAAGGCAGATAGGAAAGGGGAAAGAGGAGAGGGCCCGCCCCAAATTCAGTGGAGAAAGGGGGGAAAACGAACAAAGCTCAGGAATCCCTCGGGATCGCCAACTCCCGAACTCACCAGTCGTGAGCCCCTGAGGGTGTAGCAATATACAGGGTGCACCAGAAGTGGTGGGGCTACTTACACCCTGCACCTTGAGGGACTTGAGCAAAAGGCAGGAGATAACATGAAAGGAAAAAGAAGACTCACCCCTCGAAGAATGAGGGATCAGGAAAGTTGAAACAAGGGCCAATTAAGGAGGGAAAGGAAGAGACTCCCTAGGCCTCGGATACCCTAATACCGTCAGGGTCGGAAGAGAACAAGAGTTGACCAAGAGAGGTCGATAGGAATGAAGACGGAGAGGAGACCGGCACAAGTAAGTGGAAGCAATGCCGAACTCAGCTGGGGTCCCGTGGTCGCCAACCCATGTCCCACTAGGTGTGAGCCCCTGGGGGTGGGGGTGGGGGGTAATATTTGCTGTTGAATCGCATTATTAACGCAAAACAGACATGAAACTTGCTTTAGGTAAAGCTTAAAACATCTCACACCTAGTAAATGAATGCATTCAATTCTGAATTCAAGATCTTACTAAAATCATTCAACATTTAGCCAGATGGAATATGATGTGTGACAATAAGCATTATATTAAATAAAAGTGTAAATGTGTTCGAGTGGTATCGGGCTCGCTTTCTAGATTTATGTCCCGGGTTCAAGGCTGTTCTAGGGCAAAAATATTTTCTGCTTTTTAATTATTTGATTATATCCTCCCTACATTTTTTCTTCTTCTTCTTTTCGTAGTCGTTTACCCTCCAGGTTGGTGGACCCCACGGACTCAGCGAGGGAACTCACCACTACCGCCTCTACGGGCAGTGTCCTAGAGCTGGGAACGTCTATTCGGAGTGGATACAACTGGTGAGGTGTGATTGGCACCTCGCCCAGGCGGCCTCACCTGCAAAGCGAACAGGGGCCTCATGAGGGAAGGTAATGGATAGTCAAGATGGATAGGCAAGGAAGAGGGAAGGAGGCTGCCGTGGCCTTGAAGAAGGTACTATCCCGGCATTTGCCCGAAGACGAAGTGGGAAACCACGGAAAACCATTTCGAGGATGGCTGAGGTGGGAATCGAACCCCCTCTACTCATTTGGAACACCCGAGGCTGAGTAGACCCCGTTCCAGTCCTCATACCACTTTTTCAAATTTCGTGGCAGAGCCGGGAATTGAACCCAGGACCTCCGGGGCGGCAGCTAACCATGCTGACCGCTACGCTACGGAGGCGACCTCCCTACATTTTACTGAATGTTTTCTACCCTGTTTTATTCAAATTATCTAAATGAAATGACAAACATTGTTGGCGGAATTATTCTCTTTTCTCACTTGAATTTGTATTTTTCCTACTTCCTGTCCAACGCAGTTAACGTTCTTGTTGTCGCCCCGGAGGTTCGGGTTCGATTCCTTTTATATTTATATTTTATATTGCTAATTTTATATTCTGGTGTGAGGCCTAGAACGGGGTACACTCAGTCTCATTAGGCAAAACTGAAAATCTCAGCTATCTTGGAAATGATTTTCCGTACTTCCACCCAATTCTACTCCAGGAAAATGGTTCCTAACTAAGGACCACGGCCGCCTCCTTCCCAATACTATCTCCAATTTACAAATATACACCCTGCTACAGACACCACAATAACACAGGTTATCAGAGAAATTATATGTTTATTTATTTATTTATTTATTTATTTATCTATATGCCCAAGTACACGGGGCTTAATGGCCACGATGTCCAAGTTGCTCATTAGAACAAGAACAACGTTAGCGTCAACTTCTGGAGTGGTCAAATTGCTTGTCTCTCCCCAAGGCGAACCGGGTTCGATTCATGGTCAATGCACGTGATATTTGCGAAGGGAAATATAACGTTCTGAGGTTCGGATTCTACCTAAAATGGAGGACCCGTGGACCATGATAGCGAAATTAACAGTCACGTGGTCATTTAGCCCCGTGTACTTGGGTATAAAATAAATAAATAAATAAATGATTTCTCTGATAACCTGTGTTATTATGGTATCTGTAGCAGGGTGGATATTTGTTATTCAGGTAAGGATTGGGAAGGAGGTGGTCGTGGCTTTGTTAGGAACCAATTCGGCATTTGTCTGGATCTGAAGAGGAAAACTATGGAAAGTCACTTCCAAGATGGCTTAGGAGAGAATCGAACTCACCTCTTGCCTCTCGAGGCTGAGTGTATCTCTTCAAGGCCTCAGTTCAGAAAGAAATATCTTGGTTGAGTCATGCATATCGTTCCTTTTTTGGCTAGTTGTTGTTGCTTATTTTAGGAACTGCTACATCGTGGTCATGTAGCCCCGTGTATTTGGGTGTGTGTGGAATTTGTGTGACAACCTGTGTTATTGTGACGGCTGGTGTTAGAAGTGGGAAACCATGTAAAACCACTTCTAGGATGACTGAGTTGGGAATAAAACCCATAGCTTTTCAATTCTGTCCCACGAGGCTGATTGTACCCCATTCCAGCCTTCAGACAAGAAAGACATTTCTTGGTAGAGCCAGGAATTGAACCCGGACCTGAGGGGTGACTACACCAGGAAGTGGTCACTGCTTAGGTTATGAAAGGAAGGAATCCCTTTTCAGTCATTTAACACATTAATATGCGGAGGAGAATAATATCACACTTACTAACCTGGAAATATTAACAGCGTATAAATAATAGTACATTATGCAACGAGGCTATAATAGCAATAATTAAGGCCGGTATTACACTATCAAAGAAATTTGTCAAAGATCTTTGATAAAAGATCTTTTATAAAAGATATGACAGTGTAATGGGGAAATCTTTTATAAAAGGTGGTTTTATAAAATTTCTTTTATAAAATGTATGAGCATCATGCTATCTTTGATAAAAGATTCAAACCAAAATGGCGGATCATAACAGCTGGAATATTACCACAGCAAAGATGCTCATATCAGAGTGTGAAATGCATGAAATGTTACATAATATGTTACATAATGAATGGTATACAATGTAAAACATAAATAACAGATAGAAACTGTAGGTTAAAATAGCTGAGGCCATAAGCGCTGCACACAAAGGACTCGCATTTCAGGATATAAAGAGGAATTAAATAGTTAAATAGGCTGAAATAAGCCGTGAATAGTAGTGCATTTTCTTCTTTTCTTAGTCGTTTACCCTCCAGGTGGGTGGAACCCACGGACTCAGCGAGGAAACTCGCCACTACCGCCTCTACGGGCAGTGTCCTAGAGCTGGGAACATCTAATCGGAGGGGATACAACTGGTGAGGTGTGATTGGCATCTCGCCCAGGCGGCCTCACCTGCAAAGCGAACAGGGGCCTCACGAGGGAAGGTAATGGGAGGTCAGGATGGATAGGCAAGGAAGAGGGAAGGAGGCGGCCGTGGCCTTGAAGAAGGTACCATCCCGGCATTTGCCCGAAGACGAAGTGGGAAACCACGGAAAACCACTTCGAGGATGGCTGAGGTGGGAATCGAACCCCCTCTACTCATTTGGAGCACCCGAGGCTGAGTAGACCCCGTTCCAGTCCTCAGACCACTTTTCAAATTTCGTGGCAGAGCCGGGAATCGAACCCAAGACCTCCGGGGCGGCAGCTAACCATGCTGACCGCTACGCTACGGAGGCGAGTAGTGCATTTTACGTTATAATATTTGCATTATAATTTTTCAATTACACTTATGATATTACAAACGAGTGTAAATAAGCACTTTATCCTTACCGGTACGTAATGTATCTAACCAAGCATCGTATGCAGTGTCTTGTTAGCGGAGTGGATAGATAGCTCGACTCTGGTGCGAGGGTACCTGGGATTGAATCCCACTTAAGATGTAGCTTTTGACTTCGTATGTTTCAATTTTCTTTGCTCGGGCAGTGGTTTTTTCGAACGTCCCCATCATTCATTTCATCATAATTATTAATAATTAAATATTAATGTAATTTTTCAAGTGCTCGTACTGCAGCTTGTTCACCAAGATTTTACTCGTATAAATATCTTTCTTGTCACGTGGGCGTGGTTTAACCCATAGACGGTCACTTTAATTACATACCGGTATTGCAACCACAGAATTTCAACTACCATAATACAGTTAAGTGAACGAGGAACTGTCCTTCATCCATTTTGATGAACAACGATAAAATATTTGATGTAGTGTAACGGTGTGATTATTGCTTTGTATAACTTTTATAAACGTTCAGTTTTATAAAATATTTTCTAAAATTTAGTAGACAAATTTCTTTGATAGTGTAATACTGGCCTAATACACGAGTATGTTTATAAAACGAGCGTAGAAATTTTTTTAATTTCCATACGGGTGTCTTAATTACCATTATAGGCGAGTTGCATACGACTGTTTATGTTCGACGATAATTATAACTTTATTATATGTTTTAACATAAATATTCATAAATATCTGTGGGATTCAGTAAGTTCAGTTAGTGAACAGAGCGCGCTGGGTGGTTTGCTGACTGAACAGAGTGCATGCGTGGGTCAAAGAATTTCGAAAGCAGAGACCATTTACTTTGCTTGGCAATGCTATAGTTTACAGCCTGCATGATGTTTAGTGCCGATCAGAACTAGCATTCACTAATATTGTCACCGAAGTCGTTTGAAAGCAATGCGCTGTGTAGAGCTTGGAGTTGGGGATATTAAGTTTTTTTTATTTAGTCAATTTACCCTCTAGGTTGGTGGTTCGCACGGACTCAGCGAGGGAACTCACCGCTACCGCCTCTATGGGCAGTGTCCTGGAGCCTGGAACATCTGGTCGGGAGGGATACAACTGGGGAGGCGTGATCGGCACATCGCCCAGCGGCCTCACCTGCAAAGCGAACAGGGGCCTCATGAGGGATGGGAAGGGATGGAAGATTTGGATGGATAGGCGAGGAAGAGGGAAGGAGGCGGCCGTGGCCTTGCAGTAGGTACTGCCCCCGTAAATTGAATTATATTGAGACCACGGTGGCTGTATTGGAAAATATGAGTAAAGTTATGGATGTCATAGTTGTGACGTGGATACTCATGACGTAGGCACGGATGACGCAGACTTGAGGCAAGCAGGCTGCTTGAGCCGAGATTCTTGGTGACGTCATGATTTTGTTCGAGAAAGATCTGAGATTTACGACGCAGTCGCAGGAAACAAGGTATTGTGCTAAGGAAGAAGTTACGCTATTGGAGGAAAGGCTCGAACCAATGAACAATAGTTTGGAAAGAAGACGGAGATTACTGAAACTATCATATTTAATTACTTTTGGCATGCAGAATTGTGGAAATCTATTTTCAGTTATGGCATTGATTTGGAATTTTGAAGAAATTAATTTTGAGTTTTTGAAATTTGAAAATCCGTCAAGTATAGCCAAAGTTAGAACTTTCAGCGATGACGGAGCAACAGGCTATGGAAGGGATGGATACGCCCCTTAAGAAGTTAATAAAAGGTCGTGCACAGCAGAGAGGAGCTCTCAGATCTCATACGCTCAGACCTCATACGCTCAGATCTCATATGTCAGATCGCATATATATTTCTGGTGATTTATAGTCGTTTTCAAGTGATTCAGTGAAGTAAGTCGTCTTTAGCGTGCATGGTAAAAGCCCGGCGCATCGAAAGAACACGGAGCAGTTCCATTTTACGCTGCTCGAAACTAGGTGAAGTTGAAAAGCTCACATTAACGTTTCCACCTGATAAGATATAAAGAGTTAACTTCAGCCTTTATTATAATTCAATTGGGCAGTACAACATTGAGGTGTGTAGAAGATTTGAACAATTTCACAGTTATACTTCGAAAGATATTGGCACTTTAAGGCTGCCAACAAAAGTGATTTTCTCGCCACATGAGAAACACTTTTAAAATTTCCACATTATACACTACGGCTGACACGTGGATTACAACAGTGATATTGGAGAATACGTTTGGTAATACAACGATACATTCCACTATGGAACATTATAATCTTGCAGTGCTTTCAATGATTATAACAGAAGTTGAGATGGAAGGCTAAGGCTTTAATGCAATTGGGACATATATCGATGGAGTGAAATAGCAGCATGGAACTTCGTTAATCGTCTTTCTACAAAAGCGAGCATGTAGTGAACATCCAACTACACTCATACATCGTGAATCCATCGCTGAATTATATCAGATGACAGTGGAAATATTTTCATACTCCACGATTATGAATATTTCTGCGGAAATAACTGCAATAAACGTCATGGCGAATTACGACCAGAACTTCAGGGAATTTTCAAGAGAGGCCAGGGTGGACCCGGCTCAAAAAGAAGAGTTTTGCCAGAAGGATGTCTTTCGTATACATGGAGCAGTGCAATTTCCGGAGAAGGAAGCAGTTCGATTCTCCGAGGACGCTGATTCCAGGTTCGAGGTCGGAGCACATCTTTACGCTGGTGAAATGGAACCAACAGCAGTTTTCTTTGAAAACTTTCCTCTAGAACTTCAATCAACAGATAAGGTAGTCGTGAACGTTTCTTGTATTATTTGAGTCTTGTAGCGATATCTGAGCAACCATTTTTCCCATAATTTTGTGTCCTATATTTTGCCCCATTTTCTTGATTAATATTTCTGTACTCAGTACACTTCGATGATTGATGCCTTTTTCGACGATTTATTAAGACATGGTTATGTCATTGGCATACTTAAATAATTTTGGATCAGTTGAGACTGATATATTAGATTCTTTCAGTAATTTGCATATTTTTGTAGTCACGATTTGACTGTAAAGTTAATGATTTTCTATGGAAGATTTGAATTCAGACAGCGTGTCACTTTATTAAAGTAATTCTATTCAGTAAATTACTTTGACCAATTTTCTGTCATCCTCAAGAAAGAAGAATAATTAAAAGATTTTAGAGCGTTAAAATCTTTATCATTGTCGACGATCTTGGAAATACTAGTCGTTTTATGAACATGATTGCAACATAGACATTTATCGTCAGTTCTAATTACCGTTGCATTACAGACAATTTTATGAAATAGGAACTTTGACTACGAATTATTGAATACACTATAGTAATGAACATTTGATAGGAGTTTTTCTCAATTATAGATTGGAACAATAATGTTTGCATTCCACAGTCTAATTGTATTCTATTCGACTATTTATGCAGTTTAGATGAACTTTGATTGAAGATAGTATTTTTATACTGCGTTACTTTGAATATATTAATCTCAATTTTGATAGACCAGGGAGGAGTGTCTAATCGTATTTGCTATTAAATTTATTTGTGATTGGCAAAATTTTACTTCATATCGATTCATGAATGAAACCCACGAAGGTTAAATAATAACAGTCATTATTACAATTGATGAATATAAGAATTTTTAAAGAGGAACAATGGATGTATAATCGTTAGTTCAGTGGACATGTGAAAGTCGCTGATGAATAATGTCTTTGAATAAGTGAAGCAGATTCCCACAGTAATTATTGATGTTGAAGAAGTTGTAAGTGGAGGATTTTTGTATGTACTGTGGAAGATTTTTATGCCATATATGTTGAAATATATGAGGAATTCTGGGCCTATTTTATGCAATTTTGTGCATTTTGAAGCGAAGTATTTTTCCACTGAATGTATTGTCCTGGTTCTTTGAAAGTTATTCATATGAAGATACTGTTAAAATTAACAAGAGTGTTAAATAATTTGAGATAACGATTTTGAATGGAGGTTACCATCACTAATAATAATAATTATTAAAACCTTATTAAACCTGAATATGAACTTTAAAATGTAACTAACCTTCATTGGTCGATTATATTACCACGATTTGAGTAATTATCAACCGGATAAACGTGTGGTTTAATGTATTTCTTGTATAAATAATATAAACAATATTAATGTTGTAAATAATTTTGTAAATATCTTTGATAATAATTTGAAATGAAAGGGATTGAGTGTGGCGAATATATATTTTTCAATTGTCATTTGACATTGTTATAAACAATTATTATTGTTATAAATAATTAATGAACTTTTGTTATAAACATTTGGAGTTTTGTTATTATACTCTAAACAACGCTAATTAAGCAAGTGGCTTGAACAATTAAACATGATTTGGGATTGTTAGAGTATTCCACTGGTGTTTGAATGGAGCATTTAAAACATTTGCGTGATAATATTTCAGTTGAGATGTGGACATTTACGTGTTTTGAAAGGGAGAGCTAAGCTCTGATGTAACAAGCATATGCTAACGCGGACCAGACAGGAGAGTCCACTTTGACGATGCAGGTGCATTGCAGCTGGCCCGGACAACTGTATGACAGAGGCCAAGGACGTTTCCATAATAGCCTTGTGGCTATAAATAAAATGTGAAGTGTATAAACACGTAAAACAATTGCTATATGTGTCTCGTCCCAAATCCCGTTTCCATTCCAAGTGCATTATTATTTTTACGTTATTTTGAGCTTGAGAAAGCTGAAACATTGTATGTAGAGTATACAGGTCCTACAGGAGGACATGGTTATATAGACGATGGCTTCTGATTGCCACGTGGATTTTGTTGTTTTATTTTGTTAAATTCATTCTTTATGTGAAATAAATTATTGTGCAGTTTAAAGTTTCTCGTCTTCGTTGTGGTTCATTTTAAATATCATGGTGGAGGTTATTGTGAGGGCATACTTTTAAGTGATCCAGTTGACAACCCAGTCCCCGAGATAAATTTAAGAGGTAAGTAAAGGTAAGTATGAACCCCCGTATATTTTGGTGTGTTCCACAATAATTTCTTGTTAACTGCTGTACTCAAATCTCGATAGTATCTGTCAGTGCCATTTTCATTGATGTAGCTATGCCGGCGCGTTTGATTATTGGCAATCCGATTGAGGGGGCGGATATCTGACAGCCTACTATCCGGGTTATCGGGGACAGTAGGATTGGCAACCCTAAAACGTGGGGCTTGTTCTACAAAACTGGATTACCAAGTAGAATTGGCACCGCAATTCGGTGGGGATCGATTGACAAAACTGGATTACCAGGTTGAACGCCAGTAGAATTGGCACAATCGAAGTTCGGAATACTTGAATAACATTGGATTACCAAGTTATTGCAGTAGAATTGGCACCTCAATTTGTGGAGTGTTCGAATAACATTGGATTACCAAGTTTTCGATGTCAAAGGGATTGTGAAGACTCAAATAAAGAGGTTGATTTCTTTGTTAGATGTCTTGGCCAATTGTAGAACTTGAGAGTGTGATTAGATAGGAATTAAATGTTGTGTTGTATTAGGAAAATTACACTCAGAAAAGATCAGATCTTATACAACTTGAGAGAGGTTAAATAGGCTGGAAACTTAGAAAAATCGCCTATGATCTGGAATCTTATTTTATTTGACCGGCTTATGACGTGTTTAGTCATATTAAAGATAAAATTAACTATCTGGATTATAAATGTAAATTATTTGTGTTAGGATATTTTAAAATGAACCAAAGAAACTTGAACATGTGCTTGAGTTTATTTCAACATGAAGTGTCTACGAAGGTTAATTATAAGGTAATTATAAGTTAGATTTAAGACAGAAAATTGCTCAAATTTATATATGGTGAAAAATGTTGCTCAGATGTTGTTATTTTGCTCTGTTTGATGTATGTCCCTAAAGCAGTTTATTATTGAATATTATTGAAATGGCAGATGAGAGTATGAGAATGATGTTAGAGGAGTTGAAAGCTAGCATGAATGAAAGTGCTAGGGAGATGGAAGCTAGGAATGCTAGTCGAATGCAGGAAATGGAAGCTAGGAATACTAGTCGAATGCAGGAGATGATGAAGGAGAATGCTAGTAATTTGTCTACTAGGATGGATGAAAATTTGAAAGTTATTCAGACCAGTTCTGCAAGCTTAGAAAATGATATGTCGCGTTTACAGATCAGTACCCAGGGAATCGAGAATGCTGTAACTGACATGCGCACAGACGTGTCCAATGTCCATAAAGATTTATCCAATGTACATAAAGATGTGTCTGATGTTAAAACTGATGTTTCTAAGGTACAGAAAGATCTTACTATGTTGAATCTTGATGTTGCTAATGTCCGGGGTGATATTTCATGTGCTAGAGCTGAAGTAATTGTTGTTAGAAATGATGTTGCTACTGTACAGGATAAAGTAGAAGAGGTTCAAAGAGAAATTAAAAATGTTGGAACCGATGTATCAAACGTTCAGGTAGACATTAACAACATTCATACAGATGTAAATGAGATGCAAAGCGACATCAATAAAATACAAGTAGAAGTAAATACAGTTTTTGTAGACATTGCTAAAGTTCAGACTGATGTTAACAAAGTTAGGGAGGAAATTGAAACTTCAAAAACACTTTGTACTCGTAACATTAGTGCTTTGACAACTCGATTAGTTGACGAGTCTGTTAGGACAACAGCTTCTTTAGCAGGTCTAAAATATGTTGTAGAGGTCATGAGAACCCAGGTTCTAGATCATAATCGGTTACTTAAGGAAGACATCGAAGTAGATATTGCGGAAATGTTAACTGCAAATGTAACGGTATGGAAAGATGAATGGAACAGGTCAAGTGGGGAACATGTAAATCAAATTCAGGAGCGAATTGAACGAAAACATGCCAGTACACAAGTAGACATTAACAATGAAGTAGTTCAGATTAGGAAGGATTTGAGTATCAGGATGGATTCGCTATCCGAAAAGCAGGCAGAGGATAGAACACAAATAGGTCAGGACGTACAAACATTAAAGGAACAAATTCATAAGGTTGTCTCTGATGTTAACGAAACTACGAGCAAACTGCAGAATTTGAAACTAGGAGAAGCTAGCCTGATGGAAACCTACAAAGAAGAGTTGATCAGGAAAGTTATAACGGAAATCACTGATAAGGATCCAGAAGGATCGACTTGCGAAGACTGGAATTACGTCAGAAGATGTAACCTCACTACAGAAGAGAGAGATATTAGTCCTGAGGAACGTATATCCAGATTCCGGGAAGAAGATGAGGATAGGAATATTGAACCGGAATGGAAATATCGTGATAGTGGGAAAAATTACATGGATTCATATCCGAGAAATGTGACAGTCATCCGGAATTTCGAGGACAAACCTCAAAAATTCAGCAATACTGATAGTCTGACACCGATAGAATATATCAGGAACCTTAAAGATTATTTTATCGAAGCTCACATTCCCAGAGAAAGAGAGATGAGGATAGTAGAGAGATTTTTAGCTGGAGGACCCCTTGAATGGTTCAGAGCATTTCGCTACACCTTCAGTAATTTTGACGAATTCGCAGAGGCACTGATCAAACGATTCTGGTCCATAGAAGCTCAGAATTCATTAAGAGCTGAGGTATACTCAAGGAAGTATTCAGGTACTCTTCCAACACGGTACGCTGATTTCTTCACGAGCCAACTATCACGCTTGAGATTTTTGCAACCCCCATTGTCAACAGAGCAGTTGATCGATGCTATTTCGCGTATGCTGCCTGTGGAAGTAAGAAGACTGATTATATCGTCAAATATCAGAGATTTGACCAGCATGGACGAATTGTTGAGAAGGCTTGACTACACGAGTCCAATGCCAAATGTGGTTCAGAAAGGTCAGAGGCATGAATTCAAAGACATCAATACGGTCTATTTGGATCAAGTCCAGCAAACTGATAAGCCTGCTGATGAAGGAAAAACCGAAAATGTAGGTCCTCATAGGAATAATTATTTTCGCAACAGATCGCAAGGTTACCGTCCATATCAGCAAAGACGAGGCTGGAACAATGGAGGCAATTATAATAATGGAAGAGGTAGATACTACAATAACCAGGGCTACAATAGGAACTATAATAGAAATTACCAGAATCGAAATCAGAATTCTCAAGGTCAGGTTATGCCACCCGACAAATATCAGGAAAGAGAGAAAGAAAGTCAGCAGTATCTAAAGGAATTGCGAGAGAAGGAAGCTGAAAACCAAAAGAAAAGACAGGATGTAGTGATCGATCCTGGTCCTTCTACAAGCCAGCAGAACTTCGAGATTGGTAACACAAAAAAAAAACGCCGATTTCTCAACGACAGTGAGAAACTATGAATACATTGCCACACCACACCTGATTACCATTAATGAAATTTATGAAGTAACTGACGAGGATTTATTAGAAGAGAGGGGAATCGTCAAAGAGGAGAGACCATGTGCATTACCTATTATTTCTGTACTGATAGATGGCCAACAGTACAAAGCTCTTATGGATACTGGCGCAATTATTTCTATCATTTCTGATGAATGCTATCAAAGTCTGTTAAAAGGAGAAAACATGACAGTTTTACCAGTTTCGACCGTCAAAGTGAGAGGAATTTTCCAAGACAAGGCAGTGAAATGCAAGATCCAAGTGCTGTTGAACTTTGAAATTAATGGAAGGAATTATGAACAGATCTTCATTGTGGTGAGCAAGATCCATTTCGATATTGTGCTAGGAATCGATTTTATATCGAAAGTTGGAGCCATTATTGACATGAAGAATAGGATTATTCGCTTTAATGATGGGTACATGATCACAGAAGAGATAGAAGAACAGGACGTGAAAAACAGTCTGGAGATAGACCTTAGGGAAGAAATTTTAAATACCATTATCGATGAAGTGGAGAATCTAACAGAAAAACCCAGTAGAAAAACTGAAGGATTTGAAGAAATTCAGGGAGAATTTGAGGATTTGATAAAGGAATTTCAAGATATTTTTGATGAAATGCCTGGATTGATTAAAGACTACAAGTATAAGATAAGGCTGACCGATGAAACCCCTTACCAGAAGAGAATATACCCCATACCTGAGAAATACTATCAAGAAGTACGAGGGTTGATCAGAAAAATGGAGGTAGACGGGATTATTAAAAAACAGGCGTCGTCTTATATAAACCCCATCACTGTAGTTAAGAAGAGTAATGGTCAGATACGTCTTTGTCTCGATGCTCGGACCATCAACTTGAAGATTCTTCCAGAAAATGACCGACCACCTAAGATCAGAGATCTGCTTAGAAAATTCAAAGGGAGAGCATGTTTCAGTGTTCTTGACTTGACATCTTCGTTTTACCAAGTTCAACTGGAGGAAGAAAGTATGCAGTACACTGGATTCTTATTTGATCAGACGTCATGGGTCTTTGTGAGAATGCCTTTTGGAATGGTCAACAGTGGACCAGCACTTATTCGAGCACTTGATAGTAAGCTCACTGACGAAGTAAAGGAGAATGTAATCTGCTATATTGACGATTTAATTGTATCTTCACCCAACGCCGCAGAACATTTAGTGCATTTGAGAAAGCTGTTTGAAAATTTAAGGGAGGCCAATATCAAGGTCAATTTTGGAAAATGTCAATTCTTGAAGAAGGAGATCAATTACTTGGGGCATACCATTGATAAGGATGGATATCATCCAAACATGCAGAAAGTAGATGCGATCACAAGATTCCCAAAGCCAACTAAGGTGAAACAAGTCAGAGAATTTGTAGGCGCATGCCAATTCATTAGCAGTCACTGTCCGAGATATTCTGAAATTATGGCTCCTCTGTATGACTTACTCAAGAAAAATAATAGATGGAAATGGAGTACCGCAGCAGACGAGGCTTTTGAGAAAGCAAAGGAGATGCTCAGAAACAACGTTAAACTAGAGTACCCAGACTTTGAGAAGGTGTTCTATATAGAGTCTGATGCATCAAGAATAGGCATTAGTGCAGTCTTATACCAAAAAGACGAGGCAGGCAACAAGCACTACATTGCGTTCACGAGTCGGAAGTTAAAGAAACACGAGGAAAACTACTTTACGACAGAACTAGAAGCGTTAGCTTTTGTAACAGCTTTGCAAGCGTGGAAAAAAATGTTGCTGGGACACAAGGTTATTATTATAACAGATCACAAAGCACTTCAGTTTATGCTGCAAACTGACATGTCTAGTGATAGATTGACACGTTGGGCTTTGTTCACCCAACAGTTTAACGCCACTATCATCCATCAGCCTGGGAAAGATAACTTACTGGCTGATGCTTTATCACGTAACCCTGTCAAAAATGTGCAGATACACCATGTACAATTGGAGCAGCAAGACCAAGAGACCGTTAGGAGGTTAGCCCGAATCGGTGTGTCACAGAAGAGACACGCTCCAATTAGGAAAATGTACAGGTTTCTTAAGGGTTACATGGACAATACTGATGTTGACTATGCAGCTACACAGAGAGATTCACGACACTTTGTCTTGAGTGGAGACATTGTATGTAAGTGTGCTGACTCTGCGCATACAAAGCTTCGAATAGTCGTACCACCTAAACTTGTTGTCAGTTTAGTGTGGGTAGCTCATCACGCAACTGGACATGCCGGTTTAGATAAGACTCTTGATACTCTTAAAGAGAGGTTTATTTGGACTAACATGCGCTCCAGCATTGCTAAAGTCATTCGTTCATGTGATAAATGTCAAAGAGCAAAGTATGCTTCCGCTCTATTAAAAGGAAAACCTAAGGCTATGATTCCTTCTAAACCAAACGAACTCATGGCGACGGACATATTTGGTCCTTGTCCGAAGGGATATCAGGGTAATCAGTTCCTGTTGGTTACCGTGGATGTCTTCTCAAAATTTGTAACAATGAGTCCCATGCAAAAAGCTAACACGAGGAACGTTGTAAGCAGACTGGAGCATGCTGTATTTCCAAAAGCTGGTAAACCAGAATATCTACTATCAGATCATGGAGCTCAGTTTACATCCCTAGAATTTGCTGCAGATATGGAGAGGCTTGGTATTAAGCACATATTTTCAAGCGTGCGCTATCCAGAATCGAATTCTTCAGAAAGATATATGGCTGAATTTTCGAAATTCTGTCGAATTTTCTGTCCGAATGATCATTCTGGTTGGGTGAGATTTGTACCCCTTATTGAGGAGTGTCTGAATTCTACAGTACAGGAGAGCACAGGAGAGGTGCCAATGAGACTTCATCTAGGAAGAAACCCAGAAAGGCCGTGGGATAACCTTTTTAACCACGTTCCTAGAGATCCCGACCTAGGAAGGCAGCTGAGAATAGACAGAGCGAAGGAACAACTCCAGAAAGCAGCAGAAAAACGATTGAAAAGAGTAGCTGGAAAACGCTTTGGTGCTCCTTTAGAAATTGGAAATCTGGTATTACTACGCAGACCTGTCAAGGCTGATGTAAGTAAGAAAATCTACCCCAAAGTTGGATTAGTGTTCATGGGTCCGTTCAGAATTACGAACGCTTATGGAAACAACTGTTATGAACTCTACGATGATGAGAATAATGTCGTTTATGGCAAGTTTAATGCTGGAAACTTGAAGAGATATTATCCAAGAGTAAGCCAGTAATAATTCAATTTCGTGTTCAAGTGAATTCTGATACCTATAACACAGAGTTTAAAAACAATTTGCAACTGTTTTTAAAACGTGGTGAAGGGAGAATGCCCCCGTAAATTGAATTATATTGAGACCACGGTGGCTGTATTGGAAAATATGAGTAAAGTTATGGATGTCATAGTTGTGACGTGGATACTCATGACGTAGGCACGGATGACGCAGACTTGAGGCAAGCAGGCTGCTTGAGCCGAGATTCTTGGTGACGTCATGATTTTGTTCGAGAAAGATCTGAGATTTACGACGCAGTCGCAGGAAACAAGGTATTGTGCTAAGGAAGAAGTTACGCTATTGGAGGAAAGGCTCGAACCAATGAACGATAGTTTGGAAAGAAGACGGAGATTACTGAAACTATCATATTTAATTACTTTTGGCATGCAGAATTGTGGAAATCTATTTTCAGTTATGGCATTGATTTGGAATTTTGAAGAAATTAATTTTGAGTTTTTGAAATTTGAAAATCCGTCAAGTATAGCCAAAGTTAGAACTTTCAGCGATGACGGAGCAACAGGCTATGGAAGGGATGGATACGCCCCTTAAGAAGTTAATAAAATGTCGTGCACAGCAGAGAGGAGCTCTCAGATCTCATACGCTCAGATCTCATACGCTCAGATCTCATATGTCAGATCGCATATATATTTCTGGTGATTTATAGTCGTTTTCAAGTGATTCAGTGAAGTAAGTCGTCTTTAGCGTGCATGGTAAAAGCCCGGCGCATCGAACGAACACGGAGCAGTTCCATTTTACGCTGCTCGAAACTAGGTGAAGTTGAAACGCTCACATTAACGTTTCCACCTGATAAGATATAAAGAGTTAACTTCAGCCTTTATTATAATTCAATTGGGCAGTACAACATTGAGGTGTGTAGAAGATTTGAACAATTTCACAGTTATACTTCGAAAGATATTGGCACTTTAAGGCTGCCAACAAAAGTGATTTTCTCGCCACATGAGAAACACGTTTAAAATTTCCACATTATACACTACGGCTGACACGTGGATTACAACAGTGATATTGGAGAATACGTTTGGTAATACAACGATACATTCCACTATGGAACATTATAATCTTGCAGTGCTTTCAATGATTATAACAGAAGTTGAGATGGAAGGCTAAGGCTTTAATGCAATTGGGACATATATCGATGGAGGGAAATAGCAGCATGGAACTTCGTTAATCGTCTTTCTACAAAAGCGAGCATGTAGTGAACATCCAACTACACTCATGCATCGTGAATCCATCGCTGAATTATATCAGATGACAGTGGAAATATTTTCATACTCCACGATTATGAATATTTCTGCGGAAATAACTGCAATAAACGTCATGGCGAATTACGACCAGAACTTCAGGGAATTTTCAAGAGAGGCCAGGGTGGACCCGGCTCAAAAAGAAGAGTTTTGCCAGAAGGATGTCTTTCGTATACATGGAGCAGTGCAATTTCCGGAGAAGGAAGCAGTTCGATTCTCCGAGGACGCTGATTCCAGGTTCGAGGTCGGAGCACATCTTTACGCTGGTGAAATGGAACCAACAGCAGTTTTCTTTGAAAACTTTCCTCTAGAACTTCAATCAACAGATAAGGTAGTCGTGAACGTTTCTTGTATTATTTGAGTCTTGTAGCGATATCTGAGCAACCATTTTTCCCATATTTTTGTGTCCTATATTTTGCCCCATTTTCTTGATTAATATTTCTGTACTCAGTACACTTCGATGATTGATGCCTTTTTCGACGATTTATTAAGACATGGTTATGTCATTGGCATACTTAAATAATTTTGGATCAGTTGAGACTGATATATTAGATTCTTTCAGTAATTTGCATATTTTTGTAGTCACGATTTGACTGTAAAGTTAATGATTTTCTATGGAAGATTTGAATTCAGACAGCGTGTCACTTTATTAAAGTAATTCTATTCAGTAAATTACTTTGACCAATTTTCTGTCATCCTCAAGAAAGAAGAATAATTAAAAGATTTTAGAGCGTTAAAATCTTTATCATTGTCGACGATCTTGGAAATACTAGTCGTTTTATGAACATGATTGCAACATAGACATTTATCGTCAGTTCTAATTACCGTTGCATTACAGACAAATTTATGAAATAGGAACTTTGACTACGAATTATTGAATACACTATAGTAATGAACATTTGATAGGAGTTTTTCTCAATTATAGATTGGAACAATAATGTTTGCATTCCACAGTCTAATTGTATTCTATTCGACTATTTATGCAGTTTAGATGAACTTTGATTGAAGATAGTATTTTTATACTGCGTTACTTTGAAGATATTAATCTCAATTTTGATAGACCAGGGAGGAGTGTCTAATCGTATTTGCTATTAAATTTATTTGTGATTGGCAAAATTTTACTTCATATCGATTCATGAATGAAACCCACGAAGGTTAAATAATAACAGTCATTATTACAATTGATGAATATAAGAATTTTTAAAGAGGAACAATGGATGTATGATCGTTAGTTCAGTGGACATGTGAAAGTCGCTGATGAATAATGCCTTTGAATAAGTGAAGTAGATTCCCACAGTAATTATTGATGAAGAAGTTGTAAGTGGAGGATTTTTGTATGTACTGTGGAAGATTTTTATGCCATATATGTTGAAATATATGAGGAATTCTGGGCCTATTTTATGCAATTTTGTGCATTTTGAAGCGAAGTATTTTTCCACTGAATGTATTGTCCTGGTTCTTTGAAAGTTATTCATATGAAGATACTGTTAAAATTAACAAGAGTGTTAAATAATTTGAGATAACGATTTTGAATGGAGGTTACCATCACTAATAATAATAATTATTAAAACCTTATTAAACCTGAATATGAACTTTAAAATGTAACTAACCTTCATTGGTCGATTATATTACCACGATTTGAGTAATTATCAACCGGATAAACGTGTGGTTTAATGTATTTCTTGTATAAATAATATAAACAATATTAATGTTGTAAATAATTTTGTAAATATCTTTGATAATAATTTGAAATGAAAGGGATTGAGTGTGGCGAATATATATTTTTCAATTGTCATTTGACATTGTTATAAACAATTATTATTGTTATAAATAATTAATGAACTTTTGTTATAAACATTTGGAGTTTTGTTATTATACTCTAAACAACGCTAATTAAGCAAGTGGCTTGAACAATTAAACATGATTTGGGATTGTTAGAGTATTCCACTGGTGTTTGAATGGAGCATTTAAAACATTTGCGTGATAATATTTCAGTTGAGATGTGGACATTTACGTGTTTTGAAAGGGAGAGCTAAGCTCTGATGTAACAAGCATATGCTAACGCGGACCAGACAGGAGAGTCCACTTTGACGATGCAGGTGCATTGCAGCTGGCCCGGACAACTGTATGACAGAGGCCAAGGACGTTTCCATAATAGCCTTGTGGCTATAAATAAAATGTGAAGTGTATAAACACGTAAAACAATTGCTATATGTGTCTCGTCCCAAATCCCGTTTCCATTCCAAGTGCATTATTATTTTTACGTTATCTTGAGCTTGAGAAAGCTGAAACATTGTATGTAGAGTATACAGGTCCTACAGGAGGACATGGTTATATAGACGATGGCTTCTGATTGCCACGTGGATTTTGTTGTTTTATTTTGTTAAATTCATTCTTTATGTGAAATAAATTATTGTGCAGTTTAAAGTTTCTCGTCTTCGTTGTAGTTCATTTTAAATATCATGGTGGAGGTTATTGTGAGGGCATACTTTTAAGTGATCCAGTTGACAACCCAGTCCCCGAGATAAATTTAAGAGGTAAGTAAAGGTAAGTATGAACCCCCGTATATTTTGGTGTGTTCCACAATAATTTCTTGTTAACTGCTGTACTCAAATCTCGATAGTATCTGTCAGTGCCATTTTCATTGATGTAGCTATGCCGGCGCGTTTGATTATTGGCAATCCGATTGAGGGGGCGGATATCTGACAGCCTACTATCTGGGTTATCGGGGACAGTACCATCCAGGCATTTGCCTGAAGACGAAGTGGGAAACCACGGAAAACCACTTCGAGGATGGCTGAGGTGGGAATCGAACCCCCTCTACTCTTTTGGACCACCCGAGGCTGAGTAGACCCCGTTCCAGTCCTCATACCACTTTTCTAATTTCGTGGCAGAGCCGGGAATCGAACCCAGGACCTCCGGGACGGCAGCTAACCATGCTGACCGCTACGCTACGGAGGCGACAGGATATTAAGGTACAGTGCTATTTCTTGTCTCATATTCGCCGTTTATTTACGCGAACATATGGACGTTGCACTTTCCATGTCGGTAATTTATATAGAAGGATGCTGTGTTGCTAACTTCTGGACGTAGATTCATGAATTTCTTGCATATGTCATAGTATTTTCTTGTTAGCGTAAAGGTTCGTGCTGATTTTGTCTTTGTGTTTGGGATTGTAACTACAATGGTTGATCCGATATCCAATTTGAACTTTTAAGTCATGTAGGCTAATTCATGTCCGACATGTTGGGTTTTGAGCGCATGCGCGAAGCTATCCTTACCTAATTGGTCAATGAATGAGCTCTGATTGGCTGGAGAAACTGCTTCATAATGGAAAATAATACTATAATGACCCTCATTATGATACAGTTTTCTGACATATAATAGTTACATTTCGACATCGTCGAACATAAACACATTAATGTGCGGGGGAGAACAATATCACACTTACTAACCTGGAAATATTAACAGCGTATAAATAAACTAACAAACAAACCTTGAGCGATTTCTTCCGTGATGGGCCTTGTCCTACCTAGCGACCGCTGCCCACCCCTGATGGCCTACAGATTGTGGGGTGATGCATGGTCCGCACGTCGGATCCCGTCGACTGGTAGGCTAATGTTGGTTTTCTTGACGGGGTGCTGTCTCTCTGATCAGACAGCTACTTAGTTGTCCTCACAAGGCTGAGTGCATACCGTTTCAGCCCTCATGTCAGTTTCTAAAATTCCTGATGGAGCTGAGAATCGATCCCGAGACCTCTGGGTGAGAGGCAAAAACACGGGGCCAGCTATCAAAGTGATAAAGGGTACGATTAATCCTTGTTATTTTTTCCAAATTAGTAAGTATGCAATAGTAGCCTACATTATGCAACAAGCCTATAATGGCAATAATATCTGTCAAGATTTCGCCAGTTTTATGTACTGAACAGAGCGCATGGGACGCAGAGAATACCTTGTATTTGACCATGGCCTCTTCGAATACTCCACTATGACACTAACCACGCAGTGAAATTTTAAAATAGGAGGCCGTGGAAGTCAGCGCAAGTGCAATGCTATCCTTACCTAATTAGTCACACAACTGTTTCTTGAGCTCTGATTGGTGGGAGAAACTCTATCATAATGAAAACTTGTACTATAATGAACCTCATTATAGCACAGTTTTCTGACATATAATATTTACATTTCGCCATGGTATTTCAAGTGTCTTAAATACAAAATGGTTGATTTTGAATACTTTTATTACAATATAATTTTATGCATTCTTATATTATCATCTCACACTTTATTGCGTCCCTCAACTGCTTTTATCATCTGTTGAAATGGTTGTGAAACTAGGCCATCCAATAAAAGAGGAAACGTTAAAAGACATTAAATCATTTTTAAATAAGTTAGGCATTACTGAGGTGGAGAATGTATTATTGTTAGCAAGTGCAGACAATGAACAAGTAGGCCTAAATTACTCTTCGTCTGAAATTCACACTGAATTGTTCTTCGTGCAAACAGTAATAAACAAACATAAAAATAGTATTTTATTATATATCACTCTTGATTTTCTTTTCTAAAACCATCCTCAAATTCTTCCGACTTGACGTTTCAGTGCCGTACTAGAGCTATCTAGAGAACCAGCCAATCACAGGCAGCCATTCAAATCGATTCAAAGCGATGTTGGCTGCTAGGTGTGTTCATATTCTAAAAGACAATATCAAGGTCAAGAAAATGTATTGTTTCATATATTGGCATAAACTTTTATTTGAGGCGCCTAGAACCAAACCCCGCCAAGACCATCGAATATGAAAATGGGATGAAGTTGCCATTATATGAACTTGCACGCGAGCAATTCAATGGTGCCATGATTTTCCTTCAAAAGACTCTATTTCCCTACGAAAATGGTGGACAAAATTTGGGGTTAATTTCAAAACACGGTAGATTCAATTGAACTTCCGCCATTGTTAGTTTCAAAACCCACCACGTCGCTTTCAGCCAATCAGCGCATAGAATTGCAATACCCAGCATTCCTTCATACGGCCATCCGCTGTGCTGTTATTTGTAATGTGTGGTTAAGTGTTTGTTTAAATATATGCATAATCATAATTCAGGTCAGGTTTCCATTTCATACATAATTTTGAGGGTTCACATTCAAACGCTTACCTTCCTCCCTTGTATTTAATCTTTGAACTGCCTTTCTTACTTTCAAAAGCGTCCATATATACATTTCACTTTCAAAAACAGTTAACATCTAATTAATCTTAAAAAAAACTGTCTTACTTTCTACAAAGGGACAATTCTGTAATTTGTTGAAATGCATCGTTTGATGACAAAGTAATTAACAAACGAAATGTTCATAGTCCAAGGATGTTTCTTCGTATGTAAACAGTTTTCCTAATTTTCCCAAAAAGTTTGTTATGTGGACTTGGCAGGTTTTGATTCTAGGTGCCTCATTTGTGCTAGCCTGTATGTTATTGCATATGGGTTCTGGAGAGAGCTGGTGCATCCTATTGAGTTGACGTCCAGTCACCGAGCCAGTTGAATCAAAAATACCGAGTTAAAATGCCTTCAAACCAAAAGCAAGTATCATATCCACTTAGGCACGATGCAGACAGTCTGCATGCTAAAAAAGAGACAAAGATAATGTGTTATACCGTGTTCTTTCCCTTTCACTGGAATAATAGCCCAGGCATTTAGGTCAAAATATCGCCTTAACCTCAAAAAAATGTTATAAAGCTAATTCTTTTATAATCCATTAATTCGAACCTAGGGAACAACATATCAAAATACTCGGCCGTACATGTGCCGGCTTCCTTGATTTCCAGGCCTGGAAACCTGGAATTCCAGGAATTTTTCATCGCTGTCCTGGAACACCCATAAAAAACCTACGACTCGGCCTAGGTAGACAAAAGTGGTGTCCAATGAAAGAGAAAAGCATGTAAACTCCATATATAAAGTTTTAGGCAATGTTTTTCTCATTTCGGGGTAGATCGTAACAAAACAAACGCGTGAAATTCAAAATTTTTGTAAGTTTGAATTCATTTGCACGTTTATTAGTGACTAAGACGGCAGCTCATGCAAAAAAATGCTGAAGTGAAAATTTCCAGAAAGTCATAGGTTGCCCCTATCAGCTATGAACGGTACTATGACGATCAGAAATTAAGTAACGCCCGTAAACTCGAGTCAGCTATTTATGAGAGTAGAGTGTGTTTTGAAAAACGAAACTGAAAAAGCAGAGTACTTTCATATGAGCTGGCGCCAACTCCACCCTCTCTTTTTGACGGATGTTCAATGCGCAAAACGGACAAGTCAGCGTTTGCGTCTCTCTTTAAGCACTCAGAAATTGGCGATCAACTTTGTCCAGAGACCACGTATGTCATTGATGGAGGCTATCTCAGGTACGCTGTTAGTTGGCCTCGACTGGCAACATACAGAGAAATTTGCGACCTTTATGTCAGACTCGTTATGACTCGATACCCATCTGCAGTTGTTTTCGACGAATACAATGGCCAGCCAACTATGAAAGAAGTGGAGCAAAGGCGCGTGCGCTGCAAGAAGGACCTGTTTTGATATCGACTTGACCGAACATTCGACATTGACAACATCAATCACAGGCGGACTTTCTGACGAACAGAAGAAACAAATCTCGACTTATTGATGTACTTGTTTCAGGATTTGAAGTTCGAGTATACCAGGCAACTGGGGTCGCCTATCCTCTCATCGTGCACACTGCTTTGGAGATAGAGAGCTTGGGGAAGTCTGTAGTTGTAGTCGGAAACGATACCGATCTTCTGGCAACGCTGATTGCTAGGCGTCAGACGGGAGATGTCTTCATGCTGCACCCAGGGACTTCCAAGTGCCCCGGGAGGCTGTACGATATTGGTGCTATTCAAGATGAAATAGGTGACATGAAGAACTGCGTGCTGTACTCCCATGCTGTCTCATGTGGTGATAAAACATCTGCAAACTACGGGAATGGAAAGAAGAAGGCTTAAAAATTGCTTCAAAAAAGTGTGGATCTTCGGGAAGAAATTGTCAAAACATACACAAATCCATCTGCGAGTCGCGAAGAAGTTTGCACTGTTGGAGAAAAGTTCATAAGGGCACTGTATCCTGGAGGAAATGAATTGGAGAATATCGATTATCTTCGACATCGTCTGTACCAGATGACCATTGCGCGCCAAGCTCTGACTTCTCAGTTTGAACTTGCGACTCTTCCTCCAACAAGGGAAGCTCTACGGCAGCACTAAATGCGGACTTACTTGCAGGTAACTTTCATTGTTTTCCTTTACACTACACGTATACAATATTTTTCTAGTATTTCTCAGGAGAGTTAAATATGTTGAGTTGATTTTAGGTTCAAGAATGGCTGGGAAGAAACCTCAATCCAACAGAGTGGGGACTGGTAAGCCATTGGCAACTCTCTTTTGCTCGTTCCCACAACCCTGCCACCAGCCCCTGACTCTCTTCTCTTCCTAATTGCCTGCGATTGCAAGACGGACTGCGGAGTGCCTTGTGGATGTAGACGATCCGGCCAGGAGTGCTCAGAAATGAGCTCTCAATGTCACGGACAAAATTGTGATAACGCAGTACATCATTATGGAACAGATCAGGATCTAGATACACCCGATGTCACTTAAACTACCAGTTTCCTGTATTACACCTTTAAATCCAATGCCTTTTTCCTATGATTTCGAAGGCTTAACGCATAATTAATTATTATGTGTGTAAATACAAATTTCATCTTGTGTTTCTTCCGTAGAAAAAAATCATTAGCTCAACCTTTACTTTCCAGGTGCTAACCGATTAGGCTAAAACCCCGACGACACAACGCAACTCCGCACTGTAAACTGACAGCTAATACACGTTTAATTTTCGCTATAACTTTACAATAATAAACGTAAAGCTAACATGACAGCTGGTCTTAAAAGCTACAAATGTGGTCTTAGTTATATCACGCCTGATTTTTTGGTATATACTTCATTTTCAGTCGTTGCTGTACCTGCAGCAAAAATCAAACCTCAAAAATTTTTAATTTCGCGCGTTTTTTTTGTTACAATCTTTCCCGAAAGGAGAAAAACATTGCCTAAAGTCTTAATATGGAATCTGCATGCTTTTTTCTTTCATTTGATACTACTTTTGTCGACCAAGGCCGAGTCGTTCGTTTTTACGGGCGTTCCAGGACGGCGATGAGGAATTCCAGGTTTACAGGCCTGGAAATCAAGGAAGCCGGCACATGTACGCCCGAGTATTTTGATATGTTGTTCCCTAGGGTCGAATTAATGGGTTGTGAAAAAATTAGCTTTATAACATATTTTTTTTTACCTAAAAACCTTATTTTCCTGGGCTATAAATGTTCGCAATTGTCATGACATCTAATGTTTTGTTATAGTCTATTTAATTCTAAAAATCAATTACCAGCAACTAAAATTTTACTGATTTTCAACACTCCTAAAACACAATAGCCTAAAAAGAGCACTGGAAATCTTGTAGTTAGGGAACAGAGTTTAAGGTTTTAAAACATTGAAAATCGTTTATCTTTTATGTCTTAGAAAACAGGAAAATGTTCGCTAAAGAGTTGAAATACTATTTCTTCACATAAAGCAAAGTTTGCCACGGTGGGTGAGTGGTTATCGTGTCGGATTACTAACCCCCAAACTTGCAGGTTCGCTCCTGGCCGTGGTAAGTGATTATTTGAAAGGCGGCAGAAATCACGATACGCATGTCATACGATGTTGGCATGTTAAAGAACCCATTTGAATTCAGTAGGCCGTGTTCATAATGGCAAAATTAATCTCGGGATTTTCCGCCAACACAAAGTTCCTCATTTCTCTACTAGAAAGCGCTATAGTGTCAAGGAGCTTAATCTAACCTCCTCGACTTTCATAGTGCTTTAAGGAACAACAAAATTCGACATTGAAGCAGCCCTATGGGTGTCAAATAACAAAGCTTGCACCCGGCACCCGAGGCCATACGATATTATTATTATTATTATTATTGTTATTATTATTGTTATACACAAAACAAGATGTAACAAGAAAGAACTGCGAAAACACCCACCAGTTTTTAGCCCGTTAGTCTCCTGACGAAACACAACATACATGTGCAGTTGCCAAGTGTCTGTTCATTCTTTATTACAGCGACTGTAGATTCCTTGTTGGCAATTGTACATTTCCAGTTTTATAGCATAGTTGTACAACACTATTTACGACCACCTCATGATGTTGTGGCTAGCATTTTTAACTGTCATCCCCAAGGTTCAGGTTTGATTTCGTGCTTTGCCAAGAAATTCAATTCAGGGGTGGGTTGGTACAGGGTACACTGAGCCTCATATTCCCACCTCAGCCATACCGGGTGAGTTAGGCATGGTCGTTCTGGCATGACTGCTGGCAGTCGCTCACATCCGGGAGGCGAGGAGGTTCGAATCCCCCCGCCGGCAACCTTGAAGATGGTCTTCTGTGGTTTCCCATCTTCCTTCCAGGCAAATGCCGGGGTTGGTCCCTAACTATAGGCCACAGCCGCTACCATCCAACTCCTCATCCTTACATCCAACTTTCCTCCCCAACGGTACATGTAGCTCACCCATAGGGTGTCCGTCTCGAAGAAGCTACAAAGCTGGTGGACGGTGAGCCGAACATGTCCTCGGACACTCCCGGCATTAAAAGCCATACGCTAAAAAAAAACCAGCCATATATACTGGAAGTGATTCTCCACTTCTACTTTAGCCAAATGTTGGAGTGGTTTCTTACTTATAGTCACAACTGCCTCCTTCTCAATCCTAGACTCAATTACAAGAATTTTCACCAGGAGTCTAAACTGGTGGGGTCCTTCACAGTTCTTTCTTGTTAAATCTTGGTGACCCTACATTGACACCCCCCACCATGAGCTCACAACTAGTGGGACGTGGGTTGGCGACCACGGGAGCCCAGCTGTGTTCAGCATTACTTCCAATTACTTGTGCCGGACTCCTCTCTGTCCTCTTTCCTTTCGACCTCCCTTGGTCAACTCTTGTTCTTTTCCGACCCCGACAGTATTAGGGTATCCGAGGCCTAGGGAGTATTTTACTTTCCTGCCTTAATTGGCTCTTGTCTCATCATACTTGATCCCTCATTCTTCGAGGGGTCAAAACTCATGTTTTCTTTTCACTGTATCTCCTGCCTTCTACTCAAGGCCCTAAAGGAGGCAGGGTGTGTGTAGCCCCACCACTTCTGGTGCACCCTGGATAGTGCTACACCCTCAAGGGCTCACGTGTGTTTAGTTCGAGAGTTGGCGACTCTGAGCTGGGTCCGTTTTTTTTCCTTCATACATTGCCTTTGGGGCGGTAACTCCTCTTTACCTTTCCTTTCTGACTTTCCTGGCTCTCCTTGCTTCCAAGTCCCTTAATTCTTATTCTTCGAAGGTTGAGGGCATTTCCTTTCATCCTGTATTTTGTTTCCCTTATTCTTATTTTTAGCCTACTTTTCACATTTTGCAAAAATGAGGAAAAAGTAGACTTATGAGATCGGGCAAATGTGTGTCTGTCTGTCTGGCTGGCTGTGTGTGTGTGTCCCCCCTATCAACTCCTAAACGGCTGCAGTAATCGAAACAAAATTTGGTAGGAGTAAAGATCTATACCTGAATATCTCACGGCCATATTTGAAAATTATGTCAGTGCTACCAACTGCTGAAAAATCGCAATTGAAATTTGAGCTCCATGTTGGTTATTTGGAAGGTATGAACGGGAGCTATTTCAAAATTGGCACACGTATAGATAATAATATTGCAGTTTAATTTCCAGAAGGCCATACATGGCAGTGTTGCCAAAATGATTATAAGCCTGCTGATAGTTCCAAATTTTAAATGCATATAACTTCTACACTATCAATTGGATTTCAACCAAATTTTGTACGTGCTATTTGTACATAAACAGATATGACTGAGTGTATTCTTAAGAGCCACCAGGGCTGCCAACTGTTAATAAATGCTCTCAATTTTTTAAATCTAAATACCCATATTATCACAACGTATGCAAGCCGACAGCTTTAAACTATGCACACGTATAGTACCTGGCATTCTATATTAATTTGGAGTAACTTATATACGTCAGTGCTACCAACATGATTCTAAGCCTGCTGATAGGTCCAATTTTAAAATGCATGTAACTTCTATAGTAACTGATGGATTTCATTCAAAATTGACACAACAATAGATCATATTATTTCAGGTTATTTCTGACCAATACATGTATGTCATTGTTGCCAACATGATTTTACGCGTGCTGTTATATCCAATGTTTAACTGCATGTAACGCCCATGCTATGCATTGGACTTCAACCAAATTTTGAATTCTGTACCTTAAGAGATGGAACTAAGAATATATTCAGTCACCAGGGCTGCCAACTGTAGTTCTCTATTAGGCTACATTATGCCAGGTATACAGTATTTCGAACTTATTAGAAATTTCTATGTTACCAACTTAATTTCGTCATTATCCTAGATAGATCCATATAGATTAAACATTGGCATGCATCTTAAAATTCAAGAAAAGTAGGCTCTTTAGTTCGTCACGGAACTTCTTGTTGTTTTCCATTTCTTCTTCTAGTATGTAGTTAGTTTTAGGTTTAGGTTCATTTCATTTACATTTTCACGATCACCCAAACCATTAGTGGCCGATAACCTAGATGTTAGGCCTCTTAAAACAACAACTATCATCATCTATATTGACACAGGTTATAAGACAAAGTCTGCACATACCCAAGTGCACTGGGCTGATATTCAGGCCCCTAGATGAAAAAACAACAACAAGCTTTTTTTTTACATCCTATGGCCTCGGATGCCGGGTGCAAACTTTGTAATATGACACCCAGAGGGTAGCTTGCATGTCGAATTTCGTTGTTCCTTGAATCACTATGAAAATCAAGGAGGTTAGATATCAAAGTTCCTTGAACATTATAGCGCTTTCTAGTAGAGAAATGAGGAACTTTGTGTTGGCGGAAACTACCGAGATTAATTTTCCTATTATGAACACGGCCTACTGTATTCAAATGGGTTCTTTAACATGACAACAACGTATGACATGTATGTCGTGTTTTTTGTCGTTTTTCAAAAATCACTTAGCATGGCCAGGAGCGAACCTGCAAGCTTGGGGTTAGTAGACTGACACGATAACCACTCACCCACGTTGCCAAGCCTTTGTAAAATGAAAATGCTTCTTTCTTGACATATATTTTTCCTCCAATATATCTTAGGGGCTTGGAACAGTTTGATCATCAGCTCCATGTATATGGATGTGTATTATAATTATTGGGGTTGGGGACAGGGGTAGACACCCCAGGACTTGAAATGTGGTCCTATCCCCAGACACCCTGTTAACGAGGGAAGCTGCAGCAAGTTCAGAGATTGGTGGATCGAATCCCAGTGCCAACAACAACTATCCCGAGCGTGGTTTTTCACACACACTCTCCTGGCAAATGGAGCATCTACCTAACCCTAGATCCACAATTAACTACCGCTGACTACACTTTTAATAAATGTAGCCCATGGGAAAATTACTTGGTTAAATTCGCATCTGTTAACTACTTGTTTCTTCCTAGCAATGAATTGGTTGTATTGCATTTCAATTTTGAGTTTCCTTTTGTGCTGCCAAACGTTCCTTTATTTTTCTGAACACTCTACTTTGTAAACATTTCTGAGCCTTCCAGACTCTGAAAATCCTTTATCCACAATCACCTACTTTCTGCGCTATCTAACTTATTTGTCATTAAAACAAAAGTTTGTTGCTTTTCAGTCGGTCAACACGATTGTACCCAAATGATATAGGTTATTCCCTAAACCTGAAAAAAAAAATACATGAGATTAATAAATACATTTGGATGACCAGTTTCGATCGTCAAGCGATCATCATCTGATCATCGTATAAAGCATCAATCTTTTGTTTACTAAGGTAACACTGTAAAATGGCTTCAAACACCATAATGTTATTTGTCATTTTTGTTCTCATTTACCGTGAATTTAATACTGTTTTTGTTTTATTTTAGGACTTTTGACATCAGGATCATCAGTCCCGTGTTCTAAGGTAGGGACTCTCTTATGGATAACCTCTGTTACTCAGTAGTCTGTACCAATGGGTGTACTTGTAGTTGGAACTGGGAATGAGAAGAAGGTGGAGTAGAAGTAAGAAGCCACCTCTCCTCCATTATCCCAATAATAACGAGTTCAAGCCCTCAGAATAGAACTAAGTTTCTTGCCAGTGCTGGAATTTGTATCCATGAACTTTTGGACAGACATTTCAATATGAATCCCTAGAGTCCAGGGGTTCCCAACCTTTTAGCAACTGCGTACCACTTGAATTTTTAGAAATTTTGGCGTACCATCAGTCCTATATTTTTTTTAGAAACATATATTTATTGTCGGAGAATAGTCCAAGGGTTTGTTTTATTTTAATTAAATTACTGAGAAAACTTCATTTAATTATTAATGTACTTGTATTTCGTTTTTTTTTTCAACCCTTTATCAAGACATAAACAAATATACAGAATATAGATTTTAAATTTTTTCTTGCTAAATTTAATTTAAAAATGTATAGAGATGTTTATTAAGCCTCCGTGGCTCAGGCGGCAGCACGCCGGCCTCTCACCGCTGGGTCCGTGGTTCAAATCCCGGTCACTCCATGTGAGATCTGTGCTTGAAAAAACGGAGGCAGACAGGTTTTTCTCCGGGTACTCCGGTTTTCCCTGTCACAATTTCATTCCAGCAACACTCTCCACTATCATTTCATTTCATCTGTCATTCATTTAATCTTTGCCCCAGAGGAGTGCGTCAGGCTTCGGCAGCCGGCACAGTTCATGTCCTCGCCGCTAGATGGGGGCTTCATTCATTCCATTCCTGACCCGGTCGGAGACTGGAAGCAGGCTGTGGATTTTTTTTCATAGAGATGTTTATTAATAACATTTAATAATAAAGGGAAAAATAAAACGATTATTGCAAATTACAGTTTTATTTTTAACTCATAGGTCTAAAAACATACAATTTTAATTAGTACAAACTAAGCAGTTAGCTGCCGCCCCGGAGGTCCTGGGTTCGATTCCCGGCTCTGCCACGAAATTTGAAAAGTGGTATGAGGACTGGAACGGGGTCTACTCAGCCTCGGGTGGTCCAAATGAGTAGAGGGGGTTCGATTCCCACCTCAGCCATCCTCGAAGTGGTTTTCCGTGGTTTCCCACTTCGTCTTCGGGCAAATGCCGGGATAGTTCCTACTGTAAGGCCACGGATGCCTCCTTCCCTCTTCCTTGCCTATCCATCCCAATCTTCCCTTCCCTTCCCATCCCTCATGAGGCCCCTGCTCGCTTTGCAGGTGAGGATGGGGAAGTAAACAAAGGAGCATATATCAGAATGGGAAACATATAAACACAAACGAATCTTTACATAAAACAATTTTCTTCATGGAGTAATGTCTTCATGGAGGTGATAGCTGACGACAGCGGCGAAGCCAAACGGAGGGATATGTAAGTCCTCTTGAGCTTGAGAAGTCCGAAGAACTTCGCAGGGTTGCCGCGAGATGCCGCTAGGTAGATTTCATAGAAGATGCACATCTAGAACAAACTTAAAAACAACTTAAGCGCGTGTACGGAGCGTATAGAATACAGAGGGTCGCAGTTGGTGTCTGCAAGGAGGGATATTAAATAAATGAAACTAATGAAAAAAGCAAAGAGCAGCAAGAGCTAACTCTAACTGAACGTGTATTCCAAGGAATACACCAGCCTGGGCGAAGTGCTGATCACACGGAGTTGTATCCAATCCGACCAAGTGTTCCCAGCTCTAGGACACTGTCTGTATAGGCGGTAGTGGTGAGTTCCCTCGCTGAATCCGTGGGAAACACCAACCTGGAGGGTAAAATTGACTAAATAAAACAAAAAATAAGCAACAAACAAGAACATGAACACCATCCAAAATCTACTTTTAGAGCGAAACTTCTTGTTGTTTGCCTGTGATTAAAATATCAACATCAGGAGTAATTCAACTTTACTTCACTCCTAAATCCTCTTCAACACTTATTCTGTTCCCATATTAATCTTTGATGTACAAATGTTCAGAAAAACCACTCTCACACAAGTAACTTGTAACAAATGGCATCAAAAATAGCAGAGCTTGCCGGATGATCATTGGGTACTCGGTTTTACATCCGATCCAGAAGTTAATTAAAGATTTTTCTTCAAAACTGTATTTCATGGAACTATCTTCTGTTAGATTAATAAAACTTTCTTTTAATTTCAACTCATTTGGTGAGGTTCCCGAAAAGGATTTTCTGATCCAGTTAAATTTGGAATAATCTTCGGAAGAAATATTTATTAAAACTTTCTTGAAGGGCTTGCAAATGAACAATGTTATCAGCAACCACAGCTGGCATTGGAGATGCAGCCTTCTCATACGGATTGTGTCTGTGAATTTAGTAATTTTCAAATAGACGTCAGTATTAGGTTTTGGAAGGTGAATTCCATCTTTGATTCTTGGTCCCAAAATGTTCCGCATGTTTTTGCGTTTCTTAATCTCCAATTGATTTCTCAGTGTTTTATGTTGTAGATTAAGTATTTCATTATATTCAAAAAGTGATGATAGAGTAGGAAATGCTGATATATTCTCTTCCTGTGCTTGTAAACAATCGCAACACCTACGCGTACCACCTGAAACGATCCCGCCCTAGACCATGGAAGGCAGCTTGGATTTAATACCTCATTCACAAGTAACCCCTTCAGTCCTGAATTATGATCCACCATAAAAAAAAACAAATTGCCACCTAACTCTTTCCTTAGAATTTAATTAAGCCATATCTGGACCAAAAAATATCGCCATTCTGTTAGAAAATATTTTCTTGTCCAATATATTGGACATCGGGTCTCGTGTGCAGTAGAGTCATGAATTTGTAGTCGACTAAAATGCAGGTTTTATACATACTTTTATTGCAGAATATGACTAGTACAAAGCTAATAGCAACTAAATAGATATCATGCAATAATCTGGACTGATTTTCTTCCTATTATTGCAACTAGGCCTACACCTCCCAAAACACAAAATAATTTTGATAAACATTCCACCTCAAAGAGTCCTCCTGATAAATTTTGCAGTCTTGCGTTGTGTACACCTGAAAAAGAAATAAAAATTGAATGTAATGTGGTGATTACTGAATAACTGAATCTTTGGTTGCGTCTTACCTTCACTTTGTGTTAAAAGCTCCAAAGCAGTTTTTTTTCTTGATGCATAGATCTACATGACATTTGGAACAGTGGAATTTCGATTTTCCATTGCAGGGTGTTTTCTTACACCTTCCACCATCCTTCCTATCATCAACTAAAGGGAGATGGTCAATACCATCATACCTAATGTCTCCCGTTGGACGTCTTTCTGCTCTGGATTTTTTCCTAGTTTGACTTGTTTCACTATATCCAGAGCTGGGCCTCCCTCTTTTCCTTTTCTCATTGTGTCCCGAGCAAACTTTCAGACACCTGCATGCGAAACTGGAGCAAGTCCATTATTCGATTTTCTAGAATTTTGTTCATCTTACAGTATTTCTTATACTCCAGCCAACTATTTACCAAGGACAAATCGACAGCATGCATCAGCATTCTCAATGTCCATTTTCTTGACCGTATAAAAATTCGGTACAATCCAATGAGCTGATTAAGAAGATCAACTCCTCCCATGGCTAGATTGTAGAGCTTCACGACTTCTGGACGTTTTACATTCACATATTTCTTTGATGTTCTGTCCCATCGATCCAATGTGTCTTCGTTACCTATTCCAACAAAATTGGAGCCAAGAACAACACTGTCCTGTTGTCAAACCACTTACTCAGTACATTGACTCCATCTCTGCTAACAACCTGGTCCGAAAATCCTCTTTATTTTTCATATCCTTGTCATTTAGCAATGGAGGGGAACAGAACCGATTCACACGACCCGTCCCAGCTGCTATGTTTTAGAACCTGGAGAAGTTGGTATGATGAAAAGTAATTGTCATAAAATAATTTATGTCCTTCAGTTTCTATTCTGTTGCACAAGTGAAGAACCACTGAAGCTCCCAAACCGAACCTTTGTTTATTATTTTCATCAATTTCAGTGGTACTGCCCTGATAAATTAGGAAATAATATGCAGCTCCACTCTTACCAGCCAACACAATGATTTTCACACCCCATGGGCATGGCTTACCTTTCACACACTGCTTGAATGCAAGTTGTCCCTTGAAAGGCACCATTTTCTCATCGATGCACAAGCACTCTTCAAGAGGAAGGTGTGAACACCTTCTTCTAATGGCATCATACAAGGGCCGAACTTTGTATAATTTGTCATTTCAGTTTTCAGGACGTTCTAGATTGTTTACGATATGTAGGGCTCAGCGCAACTGAAAAAAACTGTCTCTATCCATTTTATCCAGAAACAATCCAATACCAATGAAATTCTGCCAAAACATTCGGACGCGAGGAAATTTGAGCTTTCCTATATACTGTATTAGTGTAGACCAATCAATGTTTTTTTTATTGGCATTGGTACTTTTGAAATTAGTTTTACCAGACTGCATGGCATAAATATAGGTGTATTTTGCAAAATTTTCAAATTCCTCGTCTGTAATATACTTCATGAAGAAATAAATAGGGTACTCTTCAAAATCACGATCCTCACTATAATCTTCTTGGAACTGAATAAAAGGACTAGAGAAAGGAAGACGCCTATATCGAATATCATGTTTTTCAGTAAGATAGTCATACAGGTGCTCATTACCTGTCACAGCTGCCTCACTTGTCCCTAATTGTGCAGGTAGTCCATTAGATTCTTGCTCACCTTCTGCGGTTATTTCATTTGTACCAATGTTTTCACATCCAACATCATCTCCCTGTCCCATGAATCCCTGTTGGCTTATCATGTCATCTTCCTTGGCTCAAAGCTGTTCACATCCTAACCTGATGCCTAGGCCGAAAGCAGCTGGAACGCCTTCATGATTATCTTCATCATCTGTTATATCAATATCAGATAGATTCCCATCTTCCAATTTTTTTTCTGCATCCTAGAAATAAAACCGAATTTTAGACTAGTGCTAAACATAACCTCACACTTTTAATGTTGGTCAATAAATCCTACTTTTTAAGTATTATAATAAGTTTTTGTTAAATTAAAGCTAGTGGCACCTTGGATAAGATTGATCATTTGACTACTATCACCGGCATCTGTTTTCTATACTTCAGAATAAGTATGACCATTCAGTCCTGATGCCCAGAATATTGGACACTGAATTTCAATGCTGTGTCAGCTCACGTAAACTAGTGAACTTATTTATATTATTATAAAACTGATCAACAGTCATATTTTTCATAAGTCACATAGAGGAAATTACTCCCGTAATTAATAGGGAAATCTGACTTACCTTATAGTCCTGGCAATGAGTCTGCCATCATGTTTGTTTCGTTTCATAATTCATAATTCCGCCAATAGATTGCAGGGATTATCAATGCCTTGCACTTGATTAATGTCCAGAATAACAGTTACGTGGTATGAAAGATGGCTGATATAGTTTAGTATATTTAATTATGATAAAAAGTGTCCAATATATTAGACACCAGGTCTGAAAGGGTTAAGCTACTTGGAATTTCTAAATAATTTGTTCATATCCTCTATCTATGTCAATTCCACCCCAGTCAATCTGTTCTAATTTTTGTTCTATTTCCCTTTCATTGTATTTCTGGATAGTGTAATATGCTGTAGGCCTACTTTTTGTTTTGATTTTTTAAATGCTTTAAGCAGGTAGGAGAATAAGTTTGTTTGATCTATACCTGTATGTTTCCTGTTATATTTAAATTATATATATATATATTAATCACATTTTTATAATAAAGGATAACGGTAAGGTGTCTAGTGGGATTGAATCCTACCACAGTCAGTTGACACTTGAGGGAGCTTAAATGCAAGAGACCTGTGTCAGTAGAGTTACTGGTTCATTATACATCCCCTTCAGAGTAAAATTCTAGCACCTCAGCTGCTATAGCTAAAATGTGTTTTTTTTTTATAAATCGAGTTTACCCTCCAGGGTGGTGGCTCCCACGGACTCAGCGAGGGAACTCACCCTTACCGCCTTTGTCTAGCAGTGTCCTAGAGCTGGGAACATCTGGTCGGAGTGAATACAACTGGTGAGGTGTGATCAGCACTTCGCCCAGGCGGCCTAACCTGCAAAGCGAACAGGGGCCTCATGAGGGAAGGGATTGGAAGGTTAGGTTGGCTAGGCAAGGAAGAGGGAAGGAGGCGGCCGTGGCCTTACAGTATGATCCATCCCGGCATTTGCCCGAAGACGAAGTGGGAAACCACGGAAAACCACATCGAGGATGGCTGAGGTGGGAATCGAACCCCCTCCATTCATTTGGACCAACCGAGGCTGAGTAGACCACGTTTCAGTCCTCATATCACTTTTCAAATTTCGTGGCAAAGCCGGGAATCGAACCAAGTAACTCCGGGGCGGCATCTAGCCACGCTGACCGCTACGCTACGGAGGCGACTAAAATGGTTGTAAAACCCATACCATTATTTTTGGGTTCCCCTAATCATTTATTTCTGATAAATACATGACTTATGCATGTTCTCTTCAGCATAGCTAATATAACCTCTTCTTAATTTGGCTTGGAGTAGGTCTGTTTAGTTATTATGTGCTTCCTAACGTAAATATGCGAATACCAAGCAAATGTCGTATGGAAAGAAGTGCTGTAGGATTGTTGAAATGCCTGCTGCGATGCATCACGGGTCTTGTACAGTAGAACTCCAATCAACCGAATCAATTGGGACCGGACTCCATTCGTATAATCAAAAATTCGAATAATTGGATTTACATACTTGGTATACATACTGAACCATTATTAATCTATCGATGAATAAGTATTCATGATTTTATTATTATTATTACTGATGCCCAGGCAGTACATGTTGAAATTGACAAAGGGGGAGCCAAGGTAGTGTGTGGCAATGATTACAACAGAAGCAAGCTTGGTAGTTATTCCTGAAGACGACCGGTTAAGCCGAGTTCAAGGACACATTTTGTAACAGCGCGCACCTAAATAAGAGTCACTGAGGGAGTGTCATGAGTAAGTTTTAACCGACCCAGGATTTAATCGCCCAATCAGAAGAGACCACGCCAAAAGCCACGCGGTAAGTCGCGTACCCTGGAAATACGCGCGAAAAGGTGTATCTAAAGAACCGCCGATCCGAATTAATTCCGCAATAGTGCACTGAGACGTTTGGATAAAATGATGAAGATTGATACTAGTCCCAAGTTTGTGTGATGAAAACTTCAGATTATTTTTTCGAATTCTCCCCACTCTACCTCATTCTGTCAGTTTCCAATAAATTGATCGGTGAGAAGCTCTTTCGAGGACACCTTTATTGAGCTCTGGTGAGCAAGGTTCACGTCACTCTGCGTCACGATTTTCAAACGCTAATGAGCGTACTTTACTAACATTTTACTTTGTGCTCAAGTGAGCAAGGTTCACGTATAGCAGTGGAGATCTCTAGGCGAGATAAGGACTGCAAGATAGTCATGTTTAAGACTTGTTTTCACGCCAGTGGCGATGAGTTTGAAGTGTGTATTTTATGTAAATTTGTGTATAATATTTTTTTTGTGTGATATTTGTGCGTGTGTTAAGCAAATGCTAAGATAGGGCAAGTCTACGATCAGTAATCGCATTAGGCCATATTCGTGAGTGAATGTAGTAGCTCACAGCGATTATAGCTAGGCAATATTATTAACATTGAACATTTCTGTCCAAGAAACTTCGCCAAGATGTCCGACGTTTGGTCAGGTGATGGATTGATGTGCATCGCTTCTACGACGACGTCGACGATGGAGAGCTAAATTTCCCGTAGGGAGATGCACCGGGACGGAGGTTAATGTTCTGCAAGCTGAGACGGTGATGTACAAAAATTGATTTACTCAATATGTAGTTGGATAAGGCGCGGGAACATTGTAAATAGTTTATTCATTCTTTTTCTTGTGTTAAGATTTTTTTGTGTGCTGACACTATCATCTTTAAATGTACGTTGGCGCGTGGCCAAATTTGTTTGTTGTATATTTTTCTTTGGAGTCATATTTAGTGTACACGGCGCGTGTATTTGATTTTATCCATGCGAATGCGAAACTCGTTACATTCGATAAGTGGTGCTTTATTAAAGTTCACTTTTGTTATAGGAAAGGGAGGTAAATATTGTAGATGTTTTATGAACAGGTTATTACTCATGCTAGGGTTGCCGAGCGCAACAAATTAAGAGTAACTGTAGAACACCTTAGTTCTAATTTTTAGCAATTTTTTGAGTCATTTTCAGGTTAGTTAGTCAAGGACTAGAACGGAAGCGCAAGCTGTGGAAAAATATCTATGTCATTTGTTTCAGGTTTCTGTCAAACCCATACGTGTGATTCTGTGTGTGTTCATGTGTCAGGTGTGTGTATAGATTCTTCGTGAATGAGGGGTAGGTGGTGCTACCGCCCTCATGTTGTTGTTGTTGTGGTATTCTTTTGATGGAAAGGCAGAGCGCTCCGTGGAGGCTACTGTACCTTGTCCAGAGTAGATTTTTCTTGGATTTCCTAGGGGAAATGATGAGATATTTTATTCTGACACACACACGTATATTGTGCTTTGGGAGCACGCTTCTTCGAGACTTGATCCCGTGCCATGGGAGGTCGAGGTTATTGTCACGTGGGTTGACAGATGTGCAGATTTCCACTTAGCGCCCGTCTAGGTTCGGTGACTTATTGTTAGGCAGTCCTGATGTCCGACTGACCCCTATAAGCTATCATTAGCAAACCTGTTCTCTTGTGATGGTCATTTGGACCGTAATTAATTGGGGAGTTCGCCATGTCTGTTACGAATTATCGCATATCGTATGAATGGAATATTGTTTTAATGATGTAAATGTTGGCTTTGAGCCTAGTGGTTTTCTATGACTCAGGTCATGTTAGTTTGTCTGTTGTGACACCCGTGTGGTGTAGTTGTATTTACTTGTAAAAATGACAGGCGGTCATATGTGTTTCTTTTGTTGGTCACGTGTTAATTTACTTGTGTTGATTTTTGAAAAGTCCTAATTTTAGGCAGTAATGTTTTTGCTACTGCAGTTCTTGATTCCAATTTCGAGCGGAAATTATTTTGTTGTTTATTTAGTGTAGGAAGTGTCAGATTAATTTAAGTAGTGTATAGTTGGTTCCCCGCGTCTGTCTAGCTCTAAACAATGCTGATTCGTCCTTTGAAGGTTTACCGGATGATGACGAATCTCGCATTTATTTGTACTCATCGTTAAGCATGTAGAACAGCCGCACACGTATACAATGTCATTGAAGCATTTGGGACATTTGGTCCAATTTATAATCTCTCCTGAGATTAAGCCTAGTTATGGCAAGTAATTTATTCAGTTGGGAGTCATTTGGGAGTTTTGTTTTGTTTATTTTTTTACTTGTAAATAGTTGATCTGTTATTAAATTCATTTGTTATAACCCTGGTATTCACTTCTCCCTGCATGTTATTTTGTTATGTGTTACCCTGCATGTTAATGAAGCGCTTTAACAACAACTTACGAAATGGACTGTTACACGCCCCGAAACTGAGTCTCATAAGCTTCTTTGCAAGGGTTCAATACATATGTATTTTAAAGAAAAAGAGCTTATTTTCGGTTCTGAATTCATTTTTAATTATGTAAGTAAATGAGAAGGTAACACTACTTGTACATGTTATATAGCGTACCTACTTACAAGTGCTGTACAATAGTAGTAAATGAAAGTCATTGTTTGCTAGCTTGCCACGGTGGGTGAGTGGTTAACGTGTCGAACTACCAACCCCAAGCTTGCAGATTCGCTCCTGGCCATGGTAAGTTTTTTTTGAAAGGCGACAAAAATCACGACTTGCGTGCCATACGTTGTTGGCATGTTAAGGAACCCATTTGAATTCAGTAGGCCGTGTTCATAATGGCAGAATTAATCTTGGGATTTTCCGCCAACACAAAGTTCCTCCATTCTCTACTAGAAAGCGGTATAGTGTCAATGAGCTTAGATATCTAACCACCTCGACTTTCGTATCGTTCCAAGGAACGACGAGATTCGACATGCAAGCTTCCCTCTGGGTGTCAAATAACAAAGCTTGTACCCGGCACCGAGGCCATACGATATTATTATTATTATTATTATTATTATTATTATTATTATTATTATTATTATTATTATTATTATTATTTTGCAGAACATCTCGGTCAAATTAAACTCATCATCCCAATAATGTTCGCGCTGCGCCTACACTGGCTTCATGGAGGGAAGGACAATAGCGCGCGTAGACAGAATCATTACTTTGCGAATTGCAGTACGTTTCCGTCTTTTTTTTCTTTCTGGAGCGATTCGGATAATCAGCGATTCGGATAGTTGGAGTTCTACTGTAATGATGATAATAATTATGTTATTGGACTTACGCCCCTTTTAACTACTGAGGCTTTTAGAAACGCGGGTGTGCGGGAATTTTTCCCCGAAGGGGATCTTTAACGTGCCAGTAAATCCACTTACACGGTTTCTTCGCATTTGCGTGCCCTCAAATGCCAACTGACTGCGCCAGGATTCGATCCTGCAGCCTTGGGAACAGCAGGCTAGTTTGTTACCACTGCGCCACGCAGCCATGTTTATAAATTTCGACTGCTTCTCTGTAAAGTGTGGCGGGGTAGTTCAATGTTCGAGAAAGTATTTCTATGTCTTCGATTTCTCTCCCAGGCATGGTCCGCTACAGCGAATTTATCTGTTTGTTGAAATCTGCAGCGTCTGAAAGGTTCATTAATTCTTGTTTTTGCACTTCGCTTAGTCTTGTCAATTACACGAGGCCATCGGGGCATGAGACTCATTAAGTATCGATGAGTAGGGCTATACATATTGAAGAATACTGTTATTAACAAAACAAAAGTTTGGTGCTTTTCGGTCGGTCAACACGAATGTACCCAAAAGAGTTGGGTAACACCCTAATCCTGAAATAAATACATGAAATTAATAAATACATTTATTAAACAGTTAATAATAATAATAGTGTATGATCATGGAAGAAAATTGATAAATACATTAATTAATTTCATGTATTTTTTCAGGATGAATGTATTACCCAACTATTTTGGGTACATTCGTGTTGACCGACTGAAAAGCACCAAACTTTTGTTTACTAAGGCAACACTGAAAAATGGCTTCAAACTCCATAATGTAAATACTGTTATTATTATTAAAAGCTACATGAGCAGTAATTATAAAACAGAATTAATTGTGACCGGCTGCAGTGGCCGAGAACGCTAACACGCTACCTCATGCCTCGCTGCTATCAGGAGAGCGTGGGTTCAAACCCCACCTCAGCCGTGTTAAACATGGTTTTCCGTGGTTTCCCATTTTCACTTCCAGGCAATTGCCGGGATGGTTCATTTCAACCCCCCAGGGGCTCACATCTAGTGGGACGTGCGTTGGCGACCACGGAACCCCAGCTGAGTCCGGCATTACCTCCACTTGTGCCGGGATCCGCTCCGTCTTCTTTCATGTCGACCTCACTTGGTCAACTCTTGTTCTCTTCCGCCGCGACGGTATTAGGGTATCCGAGGCCTAGGGATTCTCTTCCTTTCCCGCCTTAATTGGCCCTTGTCTCATCTTTTCTGATACCCTCCTTCTGCGAGGGGTCAGCCTTCTCTTTCTTTTCATATAAACTCATGCCTTCTGCTCAAGGCTCTCAAGGAGGCAGGGTGTGTGTAGCCCCACCACTTCTGGTGCACCCTGGATATTGCTCCACCCTCAGGGGCTCAGGGCTGGTGAGCTCGGGAGTTGGCGACCCCGAGGGATTCCTGAGCTGTGTCCGGTTTTCCCCCTTTTATCCATTACCTCTGGGGAGGACCCTCTGCTCTTTCACTTTCCTATCTGCCTTTCATGGCTCTCCTTCCTTCCAAGTCCCTCAATCTGCATTCTTCGAGGGTTGAGGGCATTTCTTTTCCTCTACCCTTCTTTGCCTTATTCTCCTTTTGTTTTCCATTTCTTCTTCTAGTCTATAAGTTAGTAGTTAGTTTTAGTTATAGTTTACATTTCATTATCATCTTCACGATCACCCAAACCATTAGGGGCAAAGAACCTAGATGTTAGGCCCCTTAAAACAACAATTATCATCATCATCCTCAGGTTCCTTTCAACAGGACCACGGCCGACTTCCTTCCCTCCTTCCCACTCCCTTCTCTGACCTTTCCTTCATTAGACCCAAGTTAGCGGTCGCCTGGGCGATTGGCTTGTAACCATCCCCAGTCGTATCTGCTGCCAAAGTGTGATCACTGTCCTCGTGGCGGTAGAGGAATGATACCTCGCAGAGTCCGTGGGTGAAAGCGAGCTTGGAGGATAAGCGGTTAATAATAATAATAGTGTATGATCATGGAGGAAAATTATTTGTTTCATGAAAGGTGAAGCGCTATTCTGTAAATTTAAATCGGATCCTGCTGCCACGGTCTTTTTTACGTGACAACGTCAAATAAATTGTTGGAATGCAGTGACTTACGTGAAAAAGTGTTACAGTGAAAGGTGATGATATCGTTTTATCTCTCTTCTGCTGCAACGCTCTCTCTCTCTCTCTTCTGTTGCTGCACTCGAGTGTCGCTACTGTCGTTTTCGGATGTCACTGGTGAACCCAGATTGGATTTTGATGCGGTTTTCACCATTCTGTAAAGGATATCTCGAGAAAGATTTATGTAGAAAATAATGTATTTATGATCAAAGGAAGCCAAGCAGTAACGATTTCAGTGAAAAAAATCGAAAAATACACATGACGTCCGTGCGCTTTTTAAGTTTACGCTGGGCAATCCGTTAGAAATATCAATATACTATGAGTGTAAGAATTGTTCAGCATGGACAGTTCTACAAAAAAGTCCGGAAGAGCATATCTCTATCTTCAATACATCGCCCTCTATAAGTGTTTTTACGTTTTCATTTCTTTCAACAATCTCCATTCAAATACTGAGGCGACAGTTTACGAGCTAGCTAGGGGCCAGTCTATCACCCCAGTTGCAGCCTAGCTAGCGGGCGAACATAGCCTATTACCCCAGATACAGCCAGCAGCAAACTGTCGAGTCGTGTTGAGTTAAAACTGCAGAGAAGACTGGTTGTGTTTGAAGTTTCCGTGGAAGTGCAACTCGGCTTTTCTTCATTTCGCCTGTGAACTTCCCGTTCCGATAAATACATAATTAAAAATATACGAAGCTGAAATTTCTCAAGAGTGACAGCTTAAACAAATCAGTCCGAAAATACGTTGTCGCGCTCAAATATCGTCGCGCATCGTAGTTGCACACACCCAATATTTTGTTTTGCGTTGAGCTGTAAACAGTTTTATGGAGTGGTGCTGCAGTTTATTTCTTATTCTGACTGTGACACTCTCGGTGTAAGGTAGGTTGCTAACTTAGTGATACCTTGTAGTACAGGGTTCCAATTTTGTGGATTTAGTCCTCAGATTATTCATTTCTCATCACATCTTTGGACTGCGAAAGCCGATACCTTTCCATTCCTCGCTACTAAATAGGCCACTTCCACCAACCTTAGTGTTACGTTGCCGGCGCTTTCGTTTGAACGTCGGCCCTCAATATCAGTGCCTTGCCAGGTAATTTTACTACCACCACTCTGTAACGAAGCCACGACCCTCTAGATCGGTGCCTCGCCAGGTGCATTTCTGTTACCAATCTGTCTCACTCTATTCATGGATAAGAACTTTGTTAATTACCCGGCAAACCACTTAAAACCAAGAGCAGAATTTCAATCGTTTTCACGAACAGATAATCGTGAAAATTAATAAAGGTCTCTCAGAGCTGAGAAAGCCGTTACCTGTAACTTATAGTATATATTGGGAATATGGGAGTATGGTTAGGCAAAAGCATGCAATAAACTTCTTTTTTAAAAGTGCTGCCTGTTTCATTCTGACAAATACAAACAATTATAGCATGGATGCTACATATTCTAAACTACATGGGTTAGTAAAATAACAATAATTAACTTACATGTCAGAACAATCTTTGTTTCAGCGAACCTAGCAGCGAAGCCTAAGTGTTGAATTATTGGGTGTTAATTAAGTTTCTTACCTCAATCTGCTAGGCCGAGCAACGCTAAGCGTTGGTCCTGCATTTTACGGAGAGTGGGCAGCACACACACACCGTCAGATCTTCAATGGAACATAGGCCTCGAACAGCCCTTGACATGCTATTTTAAACACTTTACTTGCGTCTCCCACTCTTTAAATTTCCACCCACTGGTTAAAGTTTCCTCTCGATCTGATTGGTCGAGTCTACACTTACAGCAAGTATTTTCGAGCAAAGGGTGGGGGTAAATGCTGAGAAAGAAACGCATGAAAAATATTCCCACGTCAGCCCATTAACATGCCTTAAAGTCATTAAGAATCAATGTGGTCTGACCAAGCGGGTCACACACATTTCTTCCCAATAACGAGGCTATAAGCTGACACATTAATATATGGTCACATGCTACAACAAATTAGATTAGAGTCTAGCGAGAGTAACCAGATGTTAGCAATAAAAATTAATATGTTTCCTGCAGGCTGGCTGGGAAAGAATTCGACAAAGAATCTCCGTACTAAGCCAGTTAAAGAGGGTGTCCAAACTAGAATTAAACCAGGGGTTAGAAACTAAGGAAATTCTCACTTAATACGCAAAGTACGCCCACTGCGTCACAATACCCGCCACTTTTCAAAAGTGATGGCATAATTGCCTACACTTTTAGTTTGATAAAAGTTCTATGATGCTCTTTGTAAGGTCTGTCTATTAGCGAGGCAACGAGAGCAGTATCGCTCCACTCTTAGTGGTGCCCTGATTCTATCACTCGGCCGAACCAATCGGCTAGAGGTGCATTACGTTTACAGACTACTATCGTCATGCCAGTGACTAACGCCCTCATAATTAACACACACATTCACTCAGCTCTCTCTCGTCTAATTAACAAACACTTGAGCAAAGCGCTTAAACGCAGAAGAAAACAACTATTTCTTTCTATCCTAGTAGGGGTTTGTTCTACAGAGTGCGTAATTGCGGACGGAAGGTTCCAATTTCTTACTGCATCACTTAAAATCACAAGTACTCTTAGTAGTTTCAGCATAAACTTGACACGCAGAAATATCAAGATTTCGTATCAACTTACTTAGGAGGAAAAATTTTGATATAATTCAAAAGTACTTACCGTACTAAACACAAAAAAAAAACATTACTGTAACGAGTGGATCAGAATTTCTATATGAAAATGCTTATATCTCAACCCATTGTTCGTTTAGACTTCACTGCTTTGCGTATCATAAGACTTACTAAATTTGGTTTAACATGATTGTGTCCTCCAATGGACATATTTTTACAGGATTACAATATTTACTTATATAGAATGAAATTGCATGTGTTCTTCTTATCAGTGTCTTTTCATTTTGTAAACTACAACTAAACACATATCACTTGGATTGTTGCATTTATCTGGTTGGACGTGATTCGCAATCTTGGTTTCTTTTCAATGATCTTTTTCCTGACGCCTTCAATTCAGCAGTACGACGGCTAATCTCTTCATTTTCCTCTGCACGTATGCCTCGTTCACTCCGCGCCTTGTACTCTACCTGTATTTAACATACAAAATAAAGTATGAGCACTAGCCATATAAAAGAAAATAGGAGGGGTTTCAAGATTACATTGATCTAGGGACTTCCTATATCCAAAATTTACTGCAACAAAATGTTTTTCCATTTACTTAAAAATGTAATGCAGGGATAAATTATTATCCAATGAATCTTTGTTTATTTTCAAGGGTTTTCCTCATGGGATAAATGTTAATTAATTTATGAATATTGCAAAGGGCTTATTTGTACTATATCTATTGTTAGTTATTGTAGAGTTTATAAATTAAATTAAATCGTTTACTTTACGTCATCCATTCTCTTCTGTATCGAAGGAGTGGTCCTGCGTTTCGTCTTGGGGTCTGCATTGGTGAAGACCTGGATGTAATTTGGTGGTTAACTGGATAAGGCTGCTTGAAGTCTTCTTCACACGTTCACAACTTAAGCAGTTCACTCTTGTCTTTGAAACAAACTTGTAAATATGGGTTAATATTCGGATCGCTTAGAATTACTATACTCAATCACCCACTGATGACCGGGCATTTTGAGAATTTGATTTTAATTTTAAATAAAAATTCGAGTGAAAATTATGCATGCTATTTGCCTGCAAGGATAAGGGTGGGAAAAAGGATTCTTTTCAACATACATCTACCATCTGTCATTAGCTATTCGCGTTACTAAAATATTTGCTTTACTGCACAAACCAATTAATGGTCTATAGTAATTTATAATTCCGCTGATCTGTAAAATTATACCACTGAAAGTTACAATACTAATGTAATGTAATACAGAACAGCAATTTCTGGGTGCTATTTCTCGTATTCTCTCTGAGGTCGTTTTCCTAGGATAGTGGCAACAGAAGGAAAGAGAAAAAAAAATATTTTGTCATTAAAATTATTAATATTATTTCGTGGGGACCTATCTCAGAAAATTGGGAGCCCCACTCGACTTGCGCTCCATAGTTTGCCTTTTGTAATTACAATTCCTGGCCACAATAAAGTCGTCAACTTAAAGAGAGGTCTGGTTGTATACTGCCATGTGTCTTAACTGCTCGCGCGCTAACCCTATGTTAGGTTATCCATTACAAACGCGCGCTCTGCAGTCAATAGTGAGTGCCTTTTTTTTTTTTACTATTCAATGAATGAGGGGACCCTACCGTCATTATAATTCTTATTTATTATGTTTACAATATTTACTAACACTACAATAAAACATTATAACCATTAAACTGAGCGAAATAATTAAAATTCATTATAAACTTACATACGTGACAAATACATTCCTGTACTAATTCTGTTTGAGCATGAGGCACTCGGTACGGTCTCTTGAAAATTGGTTGAGCTGAGCCTGTTTCAATCTTGTGAGTAATTTTGGTGGTACTTCCCAATATCCCTTTGTCTTCGTTATAATAAAGGTCTTGATATTCTAATAGAGTGTTTAGTACTAAACGTGTGTTCGCTTCCGCAAGATGAGAAAGCTATAGCCATAGCTTGTCAATCATCTCAGAGTCACAGGGTATTGTAATCCAACAATCCCTCTTGCTACCCCCTGGGCAACGATCACCTTTGGAGAGGTCCAGCCTCTCATACTCAAAATACTTGGGCTCCCCCGTGCACTTGGTAAGACCCGACGTGGCAAGTCCTCTCGCTTCACCACCAAAATCACACTCATCTTCTCCTGAAGTGGTTAGCTCCCTCGCTACACCACTTAACTCATTGACATTAGTACTAAACTCCTCCACATAGGCAATAGGTGTACCGCTAGGAATAGTCAGTTCTTCCTGACTGATGTTAATTAATTTTGCAATACATTTCTTATCTTTGAGTGTACTAAGCACTCGTGCTACTCGTACGCCATGTATGCTCACCTCGATGGGTTCCAAAATTACTTCAGTATCTGTTTTTGGTACTGAACCAGAGGCTCTAACAGACACTATCACTTCGCTTCTTGGTGGCAAATTCACGCATTTCGTGATGGAGACTTGCGCAACCTTCGAAAAGGAGCTAAGGATGGCCAGTTGTAATTCCTTAGAGGATGACCCGCTGAGACCTTGTATGTTCAGTTTTCTGGGTGAAACTGCGACATCCTTTGAGAGAGGATGGCATGCACTAAGCATGACTTGTGTCTGTTCAGATTGCCCAGCTACAAGCACCCTCGTGGATTTCCCAAGATACGAAAAGTTAGCTACTCCCGTGGAATCCGGAGCTAGCGCTGATCCACATCCTACTACACAACAATGAGGCGCTTCCTGAAGGGGATCGCTTTCCATTGTTACTACACAAGGTATGACACCAGAATTCATCCTACGCGTTATCTCTATCGAACCTCTTCCTTTAAGGTGTACCTGGCGGAGAGCCACATCAATGACAGCATCCCAGTTGCTAAGCATATCAACGCCTATAACCGCTAGGTAACCTGCCGGAAGGTCGACTACTAAAAATGTTGCCATCAAGACGCTAAGTTTTGGACCTAAGTCCACTAAAACATGTTGTTCACCCTAGACTTCTAGTAATGCTCCTGAAATTCCTTTAATTTTTAAGCGATTCTCTAATATAGGCATTTTGGAAACTCCTCTCTGTAGTAGAGAAATTTGTGCACCAGTATCAATTACAATAGGTCCTGTCACATGTTCTATAGTTCCAATGCACATTAATTCGTTCGTATACTCATCTATTTTATTGTTATCAATTTGGGATCCAACCGCTACGACTGGGGGTGCTGTGTTATCGCATTCCTGTGTCAGTTTAATTTCTTCGTTATTTACTCGTGAGGTTCTCGAACCGCGGTCGAGACCTCTTGACCATTTGGGTGATTCTGATTACGTGTCTCTATATTGTTAGTTCTGTTTTTACATTCACGACTTGTATGCCCCTTTTTATGACAAGAAAAACATTCTACATCTCTCATGAAATGTCGCTGGTTCACATCCCGTGCGCGAGCTGGTTCCTTAGCCATGCATTCTCGTGCGATATGACCATGTTTACCGCATCTATAACAAGTAATTGATCTTGGGCGATCTTCATGGGTAACGAACACTTTGCGTTCATTCTTAGCAGGGACAGGGGTCGAACCTAGGTGTCGTTAGCGAGAAAGGGCGATTAAGACTGCGTCGCTCAAACATGTGGGAGGGGGTAAATGAAGACGTGTGTAGAATCCTACCTGACCGGACAGTCCTTTAAGAAAAGCTGTCAGTACTTGAGCATCTACTAATTCAGCTGCTCCGGGCGAATCATAATTCATTCCAGATAAAATACCCTGACCTAATGCCTGAAGTCGTTCTGAGTAATCTTGTATCGGTTCTCCTGCTTTCTGTTCTGCACTGGCGAATATCTCAAAGTAAGACCTAGTATCTGTCCTCTCTGCGAATCTTTCATGTAATTTATTACGAAATTCTCGATAGGAATTAAATACTGTGTGCTTAAGAGACACTTTTACGTATGTGAGGGCCGAACCTGCAAGCTTCCGCTTAGCGAGACGAATTTTATCTACATCACGCCACCCATTCAAATCTCCTACCTCTTGTATGGCATCTAGCAAGTCTGTTATTCGGCTGTTAGGTAAACTAGGATCAAATACCGGGATTGTTCCTATTACATTTAGGCGATCTGAAGGTAATTCTACCGGGATCGTGTCATTCAACCTGGATCTACTTTCATTACCAATATTTACGCGGTCTATCAACATGTCAATAGCTTCCTGTAAGGCGACTTCCTGTCCATCTATACTTATGTTAGTAGCCATGATACAATTAAATCAAATTATATCAAATCAAATTAAATACATTATATCAAAATAATCACTCTAACGAACGTTTACAATGAAGCTATACAATCCTAACACATGACGTAATTGTACACTGAACACAATTCCTATGATATCACTAATTAAATTCACACGGTTGTTGACACAGTTATTTAGAACAAACGGAGACAAGTATTTAGACATTACATGCAAGAAAGTGAATCAAAAACAATGTTAGACAGTATTAAAGAGATATATTAGTATGCCACTGGACTACGTTAAGTTGGTTATAAAAATATCTATAAGATAACAAGACAACAACAATACTGCTCTGAGACTCTCTGAGATGTAGGTAAGGGGATGACTGAAGCTATAAAATCGACTTACAAGTAATCCGATAATATTACTTTACAAGAAATCATCCCACCGATCGCTGCCACCAATCTGTTAAGCTGCCGGCGCTTTCGTTTGAACGTCGGCCCTCAATATCAGTGCCTTGCCAGGTAATTTTACTACCACCACTCTGTAACGAAGCCACGACCCTCTAGATCGGTGCCTCGCCAGGTGCATTTCTGTTACCAATCTGTCTCACTCTATTCATGGATAAGAACTTTGTTAATTACCCGGCAAACCACTTAAAACCAAGAGCCGAATTTCAATCGTTTTCACTAACAGATAATCGTGAAAATTAATAAAGGTCTCTCAGAGCTGAGAAAGCCGTTACTTGTAACTTATAGTATATATTGGGAATATGGGAGTATGGTTAGGCAAAAGCATGCAATAAACTTCTTTTTTAAAAGTGCTGCCTGTTTCATTCTGACAAATACAAACAATTATAGCATGGATGCTACATATTCTAAACTACATGGGTTAGTAAAATAACAATAATTAACTTACATGTCAGAACAATCTTTGTTTCAGCGAACCTAGCAGCGAAGCCTAAGTGTTGAATTATTGGGTGTTAATTAAGTTTCTTACCTCAATCTGCTAGGCCGAGCAACGCTAAGCGTTGGTCCTGCATTTTACGGAGAGTGGGCAGCACACACACACCGTCAGATCTTCAATGGAATATAGGCCTCGAACAGCCCTTGACATGCTATTTTAAACACTTTACTTGCGTCTCCCACTCTTTAAATTTCCACCCACTGGTTAAAGTTTCCTCTCGATCTGATTGGTCGAGTCTACACTTACAGCAAGTATTTTCGAGCAAAGGGTGGGGGTAAATGCTGAGAAAGAAACGCATGAAAAATATTCCCACGTCAGCCCATTAACATGCCTTAAAGTCATTAAGAATCAATGTGGTCTGACCAAGCGGGTCACACACATTTCTTCCCAATAACGAGGCTATAAGCTGACACATTAATATTTGGTCACACGCTACAACAAATTAGATTAGAGTCTAGCGAGAGTAACCAGATGTTAGCAATAAAAATTAATATGTTTCCTGCAGGCTAGCTGGGAAAGAATTCGACAAAGAATCTCCGTACTAAGCCAGTTAAAGAGGGTGACCAAACTAGAATTAAACCAGGGGTTAGAAACTAAGGAAATTCTCACTTAATACGCAAAGTACGCCCACTGCGTCACAATACCCGCCACTTTTCAAAAGTGATGGCATAATTGCCTACACTTTTAGTTTGATAAAAGTTCTATGATGCTCTTTGTAAGGTCTGTCTATTAGCGAGGCAACGAGAGCAGTATCGCTCCACTCTTAGTGGTGCCCTGATTCTATCACTCGGCCGAACCAATCGGCTAGAGGTGCATTACGTTTACAGACTACTATCGTCATGCCAGTGACTAACGCCCTCATAATTAACACACACATTCACTCAGCTCTCTCTCGTCTAATTAACAAACACTTGAGCAAAGCGCTTAAACGAAGAAGAAAACAACTATTTCTTTCTATCCTAGTAGGGGTTTGTTCTACAGAGTGCGTAATTGCGGACGGAAGGTTCCAATTTCTTACTGCATCACTTAAAATCACAAGTACTCTTAGTAGTTTCAGCATAAACTTGACACGCAGAAATATCAAGATTTCGTATCAACTTACTTAGGAGGAAAAATTTTGATATAATTCAAAAGTACTTACCGTACTATACACAAAAAAAACATTACTGTAACGAGTGGATCAGAATTTCTATATGAAAATGCTTATATCTCAACCCATAGTTCGTTTAGACTTCACTGCTTTGCGTATCATAAGACTTACTAAATTTGGTTTAACATGATTGTGTCCTCCAATGGACATATTTTTACAGGATTACAATATTTACTTATATAGAATGAAATTGCATGTGTTCTTCTTATCAGTGTCTTTCCATTTTGTAAACTACAACTAAACACATATCACTTGGATTGTTGCATTTATCTGGTTGGACGTGATTCGCAATCTTGGTTTCTTTTCAATGATCTTTTTCCTGACGCCTTCAATTCAGCAGTACGACGGCTAATCTCTTCATTTTCCTCTGCACGTATGCCTCGTTCACTCCGCGCCTTGTACTCTACCTGTATTTAACATACAAAATAAAGTATTAGCACTAGCCATATAAAAGAAAATAGGAGGGGTTTCAAGATTACATTGATCTAGGGACATCCTATATCCAAAATTTACTGCAACAAAATGTTTTTCCATTTACTTAAAAATGTAATGCAAGGGATAAATTATTATCCAATGAATCTTTGTTTATTTTCAAGGGTTTTCCTCATGGGATAAATGTTAATTAATTTATGAATATTGCAAAGGGCTTATTTGTACTATATCTATTGTTAGTTATTGTAGAGTTTATAAATTAAATTAAATCGTTTACTTTACGTCATCCATTCTCTTCTGTATCGAAGGAGTGGTCCTGCGTTTCGTCTTGGGGTCTGCATTGGTGAAGACCTGGATGTAATTTGGTGGTTAACTGGATAAGGCTGCTTGAAGTCTTCTTCACACGTTCACAACTTAAGCAGTTCACTCTTGTCTTTGAAACAAACTTGTAAATATGGGTTAATATTCGGATCGCTTAGAATTACTATACTCAATCACCCACTGATGACCGGGCATTTTGAGAATTTGATTTTAATTTTAAATAAAAATTCGAGTGAAAATTATGCATGCTATTTGCCTGCAAGGATAAGGGTGGGAAAAAGGATTCTTTTCAACATACATCTACCATCTGTCATTAGCTATTCGCGTTACTAAAATATTTGCTTTACTGCACAAACCAATTAATGGTCTATAGTAATTTATAATTCCGCTGATCTGTAAAATTATACCACTGAAAGTTACAATACTAATGTAATGTAATACAGAACAGCAATTTCTGGGTGCTATTTCTCGTATTCTCTCTGAGGTCGTTTTCCTAGGATAGTGGCAACAGAAGGAAAGAGAAAAAAAATATTTTGTCATTAAAATTATTAATATTATTTCGTGGGGACCTATCTCAGAAAATTGGGAGCCCCACTCGACTTGCGCTCCATAGTTTGCCTTTTGTAATTACAATTCCTGGCCACAATAAAGTCGTCAACTTAAAGAGAGGTCTGGTTGTATACTGCCATGTGTCTTAACTGCTCGCGCGCTAACCCTATGTTAGGTTATCCATTACAAACGCGCGCTCTGCAGTCAATAGTGAGTGCCTTTTTTTTTTTTTACTATTCAATGAATGAGGGGACCCTACCGTCATTATAATTCTTATTTATTATGTTTACAATATTTACTAACACTACAATAAAACATTATAACCATTAAACTGAGCGAAATAATTAAAATTCATTATAAACTTACATACGTGACAAATACATTCCTGTACTAATTCTGTTTGAGCATGAGGCACTCGGTACGGTCTCTTGAAAATTGGTTGAGCTGAGCCTGTTTCAATCTTGTGAGTAATTTTGGTGGTACTTCCCAATATCCCTTTGTCTTCGTTATAATAAAGGTCTTGATATTCTAATAGAGTGTTTAGTACTAAACGTGTGTTCGCTTCCCCAAGATGAGAAAGCTATAGCCATAGCTTGTCAATCATCTCAGAGTCACAGGGTATTGTAATCCAACAATCCCTCTTGCTACCCCCTGGGCAACGATCACCTTTGGAGAGGTCCAGCCTCTCATACTCAAAATACTTGGGCTCCCCCGTGCACTTGGTAAGACCCGACGTGGCAAGTCCTCTCGCTTCACCACCAAAATCACACTCATCTTCTCCTGAAGTGGTTAGCTCCCTCGCTACACCACTTAACTCATTGACATTAGTACTAAACTCCTCCACATAGGCAATAGGTGTACCGCTAGGAATAGTCAGTTCTTCCTGACTGATGTTAATTAATTTTGCAATACATTTCTTATCTTTGAGTGTACTAAGCACTCGTGCTACTCGTACGCCATGTATGCTCACCTCGATGGGTTCCAAAATTACTTCAGTATCTGTTTTTGGTACTGAACCAGAGGCTCTAACAGACACTATCACTTCGCTTCTTGGTGGCAAATTCACGCATTTCGTGATGGAGACTTGCGCAACCTTCGAAAAGGAGCTAAGGATGGCCAGTTGTAATTCCTTAGAGGATGACCCGCTGAGACCTTGTATGTTCAGTTTTCTGGGTGAAACTGCGACATCCTTTGAGAGAGGATGGCATGCACTAAGCATGACTTGTGTCTGTTCAGATTGCCCAGCTACAAGCACCCTCGTGGATTTCCCAAGATACGAAAAGTTAGCTACTCCCGTGGAATCCGGAGCTAGCGCTGATCCACATCCTACTACACAACAATGAGGCGCTTCCTGAAGGGGATCGCTTTCCATTGTTACTACACAAGGTATGACACCAGAATTCATCCTACGCGTTATCTCTATCGAACCTCTTCCTTTAAGGTGTACCTGGCGGAGAGCCACATCAATGACAGCATCCCAGTTGCTAAGCATATCAACGCCTATAACCGCTAGGTAACCTGCCGGAAGGTCGACTACTAAAAATGTTGCCATCAAGACGCTAAGTTTTGGACCTAAGTCCACTAAAACATGTTGTTCACCCTAGACTTCTAGTAATGCTCCTGAAATTCCTTTAATTTTTAAGCGATTCTCTAATATAGGCATTTTGGAAACTCCTCTCTGTAGTAGAGAAATTTGTGCACCAGTATCAATTACAATAGGTCCTGTCACATGTTCTATAGTTCCAATGCACATTAATTCGTTCGTATACTCATCTATTTTATTGTTATCAATTTGGGATCCAACCGCTACGACTGGGGGTGCTGTGTTATCGCATTCCCGTGTCAGTTTAATTTCTTCGTTATTTACTCGTGAGGTTCTCGAACCGCGGTCGAGACCTCTTGACCATTTGGGTGATTCTGATTACGTGTCTCTATATTGTTAGTTCTGTTTTTACATTCACGACTTGTATGCCCCTTTTTATGACAAGAAAAACATTCTACATCTCTCATGAAATGTCGCTGGTTCACATCCCGTGCGCGAGCTGGTTCCTTAGCCATGCATTCTCGTGCGATATGACCATGTTTACCGCATCTATAACAAGTAATTGATCTTGGGCGATCTTCATGGGTAACGAACACTTTGCGTTCATTCTTAGCAGGGACAGGGGTCGAACCTAGGTGTCGTTAGCGAGAAAGGGCGATTAAGACTGCGTCGCTCAAACATGTGGGAGGGGGTAAATGAAGACGTGTGTAGAATCCTACCTGACCGGACAGTCCTTTAAGAAAAGCTGTCAGTACTTGAGCATCTACTAATTCAGCTGCTCCGGGCGAATCATAATTCATTCCAGATAAAATACCCTGACCTAATGCCTGAAGTCGTTCTGAGTAATCTTGTATCGGTTCTCCTGCTTTCTGTTCTGCACTGGCGAATATCTCAAAGTAAGACCTAGTATCTGTCCTCTCTGCGAATCTTTCATGTAATTTATTACGAAATTCTCGATAGGAATTAAATACTGTGTGCTTAAGAGACACTTTTACGTATGTGAGGGCCGAACCTGCAAGCTTCCGCTTAGCGAGACGAATTTTATCTACATCACGCCACCCATTCAAATCTCCTACCTCTTGTATGGCATCTAGCAAGTCTGTTATTCGGCTGTTAGGTAAACTAGGATCAAATACCGGGATTGTTCCTATTACATTTAGGCGATCTGAAGGTAATTCTACCGGGATCGTGTCATTCAACCTGGATCTACTTTCATTACCAATATTTACGCGGTCTATCAACATGTCAATAGCTTCCTGTAAGGCGACTTCCTGTCCATCTATACTTACGTTAGTAGCCATGATACAATTAAATCAAATTATATCAAATCAAATTAAATACATTATATCAAAATAATCACTCTAACGAACGTTTACAATGAAGCTATACAATCCTAACACATGACGTAATTGTACACTGAACACAATTCCTATGATATCACTAATTAAATTCACACGGTTGTTGACACAGTTATTTAGAACAAACGGAGACAAGTATTTAGACATTACATGCAAGAAAGTGAATCAAAAACAATGTTAGACAGTATTAAAGAGATATATTAGTATGCCACTGGACTACGTTAAGTTGGTTATAAAAATATCTATAAGATAACAAGACAACAACAATACTGCTCTGAGACTCTCTGAGATGTAGGTAAGGGGATGACTGAAGCTATAAAATCGACTTACAAGTAATCCGATAATATTACTTTACAAGAAATCATCCCACCGATCGCTGCCACCAATCTGTTACGCTGCCGGCGCTTTCGTTTGAACGTCGGCCCTCAATATCAGTGCCTTGCCAGGTAATTTTACTACCACCACTCTGTAACGAAGCCACGACCCTCTAGATCGGTGCCTCGCCAGGTGCATTTCTGTTACCAATCTGTCTCACTCTATTCATGGATAAGAACTTTGTTAATTACCCGGCAAACCACTTAAAACCAAGAGCCAAATTTCAATCGTTTTCACGAACAGATAATCGTGAAAATTAATAAAGGTCTCTCAGAGCTGAGAAAGCCGTTACCTGTAACTTATAGTATATATTGGGAATATGGGAGTATGGTTAAGCAAAAGCATGCAATAAACTTCTTTTTTAAAAGTGCTGCCTGTTTCATTCTGACAAATACAAACAATTATAGCATGGATGCTACATATTCTAAACTACATGGGTTAGTAAAATAACAATAATTAACTTACATGTCAGAACAATCTTTGTTTCAGCGAACCTAGCAGCGAAGCCTAAGTGTTGAATTATTGGGTGTTAATTAAGTTCCTTACCTCAATCTGCTAGGCCGAGCAACGCTAAGCGTTGGTCCTGCATTTTACGGAGTGTGGGCAGCACACACACACCGTCAGATCTTCAATGGAATATAGGCCTCGAACAGCCCTTGACATGCTATTTTAAACACTTTACTTGCGTCTCCCACTCTTTAAATTTCCACCCACTGGTTAAAGTTTCCTCTCGATCTGATTGGTCGAGTCTACACTTACAGCAAGTATTTTCGAGCAAAGGGTGGGGGTAAATGCTGAGAAAGAAACGCATGAAAAATATTCCCACGTCAGCCCATTAACATGCCTTAAAGTCATTAAGAATCAATGTGGTCTGACCAAGCGGGTCACACACATTTCTTCCCAATAACGAGGCTATAAGCTGACACATTAATATTTGGTCACACGCTACAACAAATTAGATTAGAGTCTAGCGAGAGTAACCAGATGTTAGCAATAAAAATTAATATGTTTCCTGCAGGCTAGCTGGGAAAGAATTCGACAAAGAATCTCCGTACTAAGCCAGTTAAAGAGGGTGTCCAAACTAGAATTAAACCAGGGGTTAGAAACTAAGGAAATTCTCACTTAATACGCAAAGTACGCCCACTGCGTCACATTAGTAGGGATCAGGTTAGAAATTTACATTTCTGAAACTTCGGATGAAAATGTGTACTTCCTGGCATAGAGATACAGTAGCATATAAATAGTATTTTTGTTCGACCCTGGCGAAATGTAAATATTATATGTCAGAAAACTGTACTATAATGAGGCTCATAATTAGTTTTCATTATGATACAGTTTCTCCCATCAATCAGAGCTCAAGAAACAGTTGTGTGACCAATGGCCCCCTATTTTAAATTTCACTGCGTGGCGAGTGTCATAGTGAGGTATTCCAGGAGGCCATGGTAAAAAACAAGGTATTCTCTGCGTCCCATTCGCTCTGTTCAGTACATAAAACTGGTGAAATATCGACAGATATTTATGAATATTTATGTTCGAACATAAAATAGTTATAATTATCGTCGAACATAAACAGTCGTATGCAACTCGCCTATAATGGTAATTAAGACACTCGTATGGAAATTGTTTATTACTGGACGGCTATGTGGAACAGATATACTGTAGTCCGCGTCACCTTGTAACCTTACCATTTGTCCCCCATCACTACATCTTATTACTGTTGGATTGAATCAGGCTTGTATTCATTGCTGCCACTCTTGTTTCAAAATCACCATGTTTGCAGATTACTTGTAGACAATGGAACCAGCACTTATAAATTAACTTGAAAGTTGGTAGCATGAGTTAATCCTCGTCTCTCGGAGTGACGTCATTGTGGGTTCGCCAGTGTTCACGTAACTTAACCTATAATGCAACGCATTTTAACCCTAGCACTACCAAGGTAAAATCTGTCAGTTGGATATCTAAGGAGGGAGGGGGGCAAAATTTACCCGCTATTATTTTCATCTCCAATGAAGTTCAAATATGCAATTCCTGTAATATTACAGTATTGAGATAAGTTAACAATGATTACACTCACAAACAACAACAACAACAACAAAGAGAATAATGAAATTTGCTTGGTGTATAGCAACAGTTAAGTCATAAATCATAGGAACATAACGAATGTTCTTTCATTTACATTAACTTTCACTCTTACAGTTGGTAAAGATAATAGTTTTCGTAGAATGAGCCTTGCAGACGTATTTGGAACATCTGCAGCAAACCATTGTCACTTTGGTCATCTTGTCTTTGTCCTTCTTAGTGTGAATGGATTTCAAACACTGATGACATCTTCCTCTTGTGTATGATGGAGCAGAAGCAGTTCTTGAAGTAGCACTGGAACACTTTCCATAGCTGAAATGATAAGTTTCTTCAAACCAAGCATGTTCTTTGCCCTGTCTTCTGCAAGTGGTCTTAAAAGCTGTTGCCCCAACTCTAACATATACAGCCTCCTGAGATTCGGTTTCTTCTTATTCCAGTCAGGGTTATTTTTTATGAATATGGTGCAGGCATTTATACATGCAATATCTATTAGGGCGAAGAACACAGAAAGTGGCCATCTTCTTGTGCCTCGTTTTACAGAGTGATGTCTTTCCATTTGGTCAATGCTATCTATAACTCCTTTGGTATCCTTGTAATGCAAGTCGATCTCAGTTATTTTTTTCTCACTAGAATTGTCAATTCTGTCATCACTATGCTGGGTGGAGAGGAGGAGGAGATTGCTCGTGGGTTTTGGCGGGGGATGTACGAAACCAGGGTTACGGGTGGTCTTTGTGTTCTTGGGTCCGTGAATAAAAACTTGGAGGAATATTTCTCACGGCCCTGGGTCTTCTTCAGCTCCTCTGGTATGTGACGACGATTGTTCTTCAATGTCCCTACTAAGGTGAGCTTTGCTTCATCAAATAACTCTTCTGCAAATTCAATTGATGTGTAATAACGATCTGTTGTAACATTTCTTACAGTCCCCACCACTGGCTTTACCAGACGTTTCACAACTGCCTTTGCAGACCGTTCTTCTGTAGGTCTCTCATCTTTGCCATCATGAACTTCCATTTGTAGTACGTATCGGGTATGGGCGTCTGCTAACATTCTGATCAGGACCCCATACGTTCCTGGTTTATTTTTATAAGAACCTTAAAAGGACATCTCCCTCTAAAAATTGATAGCAACTCATCAATTGTTGGATGAAAACCAGGTACAGAACACTTGGGGAACGTTTCATTGGTTTTCTGAAACACTTCACGAAGTGGGGCGAACTTATCATGTTTTCGTCTTTCTTCCCTTGTGTGTCGGTCATCAAATCTGATCAGGTATACCAATTCTGCAAATCTTACACGACTCATAGAAGCAATGTATATATTCCTGCCCAGTACGCTACTCCATAAGTCTTGAAGTGGCAAGGTGGCATCATTATTTGCACCCATTTGTAACAATATACCCACGAATGCATATATCTCCCTCGAGTTTGTTGTTTCCTTGTTCCAGACAATTGCTTCCTGGTTAATATGCTGGACAATAATATCAATTATTTCTGGAGTTATAAACTTCTTGAATGACTCGGAAATATCAGATGTCAAACCGTCCAAGTCAAACCTTCACAAAAGTTCACTATATTTTGCACTGATCTTCGAACTTGTCTCGGAACAACAGTTGTAAATTCCCTATCACTTCTTGCAATAACACTATTGCTGACATTAGGAAAGTTCTGCTCACCAGGGGATAAACTTCGCGATTCTGACTCTGATTCAAGCTGTAATACCTCACAGTTCTCCGTTTCACTGTCATAACTAGGGCTCGGATTCGAGCATATTTGCATATTTTTTTCCTGAATAGTACACATTCAAAGAAGCCTATCGGTGGTATTTTCACCTCTCTGGGACCAACAGAATTGAAATTTATCGTGCATATAAATGAATAAAACCGCGGTTTTCAGAATAGAAGCATATAAATGCATATTCTTGTGGTTTTCGTCCAAATAGTTTGCTTTTCTTCGAATTCCCCACCCCGGATTCGGGCCCTGACCATCCTTAAGTTTCGAAAACAGAAATAATAAAATTATTGAAAAGCCCATCTGGTGCGAATAATCGAACCGCAGGTTTTTAACCTTTAGTGAGGTCGTTTTCGTCATTGAAACTTTTATTGACTGATTTAAGAAAATCATTCAAAGCTGAAAACATAGAAAACAATGTTGTTGTACAGACCAATGCAGATCTACTTCAATGACTCGCCTAATTCTGAACATTTTGCAAATGAACTTTTAAACTGTAACTTTTATAAGAAAACTTTTCTTATACATACTTCAAAAACTAGAATGCGAGTATATCGCAGTGTATCATACATACAATTAGAAAATAAAGCTCGTATATAAAGGTATGTATTGGTTTTTTCGTTTCACATTCCTTTCTATAGTTTTTAACGGTGTTTTTCGAGCATATTCTGCATATTCAACCGCATATAATGGGGTTTTCGAGCATATCTATCGAGCATAAAACACATGGTTTTCGAGCATATCTGGAGATTTTATCGAACATATCGATCCGAGCCTAGTGACTCCAACACCACAAATCCGTAGACAAGTTCTGAATGACTTCCCGCGCAGCCAACACAGATCCATCATTTATAACATCGGTATTCATATACCTGTAATAAGATCTGGACCCCAACCCCGCTGGAACTTCCAAAAAGGTGACTGGGATATGTACGCAAGATATACTGATGCTAATGTTCGATGGGTGCAACCAACCGCTGAGAACTATGACCGGTTTGTTGGCTTGATCAAGGCTGCTGCCAAAAGAAGCATCCCTAGAGGAGTCCGAAAAGACTATATCCCTGGTTGGAATGAAGAAACAACTCGTCTAAGCTGTGAATTTGAAAAAGACAGCAGCCGTGAGAAAGCAATTGAAGTGCTGAAATCCTTGGACAGTGCTAGAAGAGAGAAATGGTCCAAGATTGTTGAAAACTTGAATTTTACCCACTCAAGTAGGAAAGCATGGTCCCTCATACGAAAACTGGACCCAACGTCTATACCATCGAGAAAGCAATCAAGTATCAATGTAGAATCCATAGCTAACCAACTTGTTTCTACATCTAGAACGGAAGGACAGAAGAAATTCAGTAGAAAGATACGACTGGAATTCAACCAGTTAAAACAAGAAGTCCAACCACATCCGTTGTACTCACGCCCATTTTCTTTAGAAGAGATACAAAAGGGTTTAGATGGTCTTCAGACTGGCAAAGCAGCAGGATTTGATGGTGTGTACCCAGAGTTCCTTAAGAAATGTGGCCCAGCAACCAAGCGATGGCTTGCCACCTTCTTCAGCTCCATTCTGCATTCAGGACGCCTGCCTCCATCTTTCAAGAAGACCAAAATTATTGCAATATTGAAACCAGGGAAGGATCCTAAGCTACCTCAAAGCTACAGACCTATTTCCTTACTTAGTGTCACCTACAAACTACTTGAAAGGCTTTTACTGAATAGGATTGCTCCTGCAATTGAGTCACTGATTCCTGTTGAACAAGCTGGATTTCGCCCAAAACGAGACTGCTGCGATCAAGTCCTTGCCCTGTCTTCCTATCTAGAAGCTGGTTTTGAGAAGAAGCTCAAAAGTGTTTCTGTCTTCCTGGATCTCTCAGCAGCCTATGATACTGTCTGGAGGAAAGGACTTCTCCTCAAACTTATAAAGGCAGTTCCTTGCCTTAAAATAGTCACCCTGATTGGCAATATGCTGAGTAACAGGCTATTCCAAGTGTTCACTGAAAATGTTAGAAGCAGGTTCCACACTATTAATAATGGTCTGCCACAGGGATCAGTTCTATCCCCTCTGCTATTCAACTTGTACACCCATGATCTGCCCTAAACTCTATCTCGAAAATTCATCTATGCGGACGATATAAATCTTACAGTCCAAAATACCACCTTTAATGAAGCAGAGGATGTAATGAATGCAGATCTTCAGAAGATGGGTGAGTACTTCAAGAAGTGGCGCCTCCAGCCAAGTGCTTCAAAATCGGAAGTTGCCTCATTCCACCTTAACAACCTAGAAGCAAACTACCAGCCTAGAGTTAAGTTTAGGAATCAATACCTAATGTACAACAGATGTCCTAAGTACTTAGGCATAACATTGGACAGGACACTGACATATCAACAACATACAGAAAAACTGCTGCAAAACTAAAAAGTCGCAACTGGAACATCATGGGGCGCTGACGCCAGCACACTCAGGACTACCGCTCTGGCTGTCGTGTATTCTCCAGCTGAATATTGTGCAGGCGTGTGGTTGAACAGCTCTCACTGCCAACTCGTAGATATACAACACCGCCAGGCAATGCGCATCATCTCTGGTACTCTACGTTGCACCCCTACCCAGTGGCTACCTGTACTTTGTAATATCGCTCCACCCCATTTAAGGAGACAGCAAGCTCTTGTTCGCTTGTGGTACAGGATCAAAGAAAATGCTGAGCTTCCTATTCATCAGGATGTCATACGGCTCTCTACAAAGAGATTGAAATCCCGAAAGCCAGCATGCAAAACGGCTATTGATCTTTCGTCCACTGAGTTCAACCTCCGAAATGCCTGGAGAGATGAATGGCGAAACTCCTCACCTCGCGGCTTACTTGAAATCAGTGACCCCACCACAAGACTTGCTGGTTTTAATCTTCCTCGGGCAGTTTGGTCAAGGCTCAACAGAATCCGATGTGGTACCGGTCGAACAGGTGCAGCCCTACACCAGTGGGGTTGGATAGATTCTCCCCGATGTGACTGTGGTTCTGAAATGCAAACTATCGAGCATATTGTGCAGGAGTGCCCTCTGCATTCATATCCCGGCGCCTTGGATGATCTCCACTCAGCAACTCCTGATGCAATTGCGTGGATTACATACCTTCCTGTCCAAATTTGATGTGATGGTCCTAATGCTGTCAATAGTGTTTAAAATTGTAAATAGTGTATATACTGTAATTATTTTTCTGTCTTGTTAGCATCATACGCTAAATAAATAAACAAATAGAAACATCATCTTCTTCTTCTGGATCACTTCTGTCGTCTACAACACTTTCATCATTCAACGTGGCTATTACCTCGTCTTGTGACAGATATTTCCGTGCCATTATAACACAGTCACTTGTAACTTGAACAAATCACTCGTACTGTCTACTACAGTGTGGTTGGCAGACGGGAAGAGAATGTGATGCTGGCGGGCATTGTTTACATTTATTACAGGCAGTAATAATAACTTCAAACGTCAACAATAGTCCTCAAAAGTGCTAACATTCAAAGTGTAAATGTGTGAATCCGATCATTTGACATTATTAATATATTTCGTCACATAGGGAATCTCTTACATGCACGTCTAAGGGGGGAGGGGCCAAAATTGCATTATAGTACATTATAGGAACTTAAAAAAAACACATTGGAATAATGACTATGTGACATCTTAGTAGACATCTTATGTGACAACTACTTAAAATATTGCTTTTCTGGCTTACAAATTGCGCATTTTATTCATAAAATGAGATAACGCGGGCAATTGTTGCCCCTCCCCGTTAGTAGTTCTAGGGTTAAAGAACATTTATACATGTTCACTTCATGTAGACTGCCTGCTCTATCCTTTACGTATTGTGGGGGCATGGTGGCACAGCGGTCAAGCTGCTAGTACCTCACAAAGGTAGACCGGGTTCAATTCCCGGTCAATGCATGTGAGATTTTCTAGGTGAAATGCCATGTCCTGTGTTTCGGATTCCACGTAAAAAGGAGGTCCCATGGCTTATAATCGCGAGATTAACGGTCAGGTAAAAGTACATGCTTCCTTCCTTCTTTTACGTATTGTTGTTCTGTACATCATTGGCACAAATTTATGCCATCTATAATAATGGACGTGTTGTTATTATTTGTTTTTGATTTTTCAACGGTTAGAATGTAAATGTCTGTGTTGGCAGCTCTGTCTCAGGCGGCAAAGAATAGATAACTTATTTTAAAGTAACAGAATTCTGACTATTTCCTGCAAATGCCGGGGTGGTACCTAACTTAAGGCCACGGCCGCTTCCTACTCAAATCCTACCTCGATTACGGTGACACATGTTGTTAGATAGCTTCTACACACACCAAAGTACACGGGGCTACATGACCACGATGTCGCAAAAGAATCAACAACAATATTGCTTGCTTCAGTAGGGGGGTAATAGGGATTCCAAATAGTGTCATGGCCGCCGCGTTAGTCCAAGCCAATATCTCGCGAACCCATGGTCGGATGTTGACATATGAGGTGTCGTTGAACTCGAGCTGACGTCCTCTTTCCTATTGACCATGTATTATATTTTTCAAAAATTCTTTGTTTTTTTGTTTTCGAAAATAGGCGATAGTTTGAAAACCAAACAGGATAGAACGTTGTGCCATGGCTCAAACGAACAGTCTTTATGACCTTTATTTTCTATAATAAAACTTTTTTATTTTTTATGTTTTTTTGAAAAAACTCGAATTTTGAAAATTCTATATTTTGGAAACTAGGAACTCTACAAAAAAAATTGTTTGACGTAAATCAATGGTCCCTACCCCCTCTACCCCCAAAATAAATTTCAAGTCTCTAGAATGAAAACCTGCAGTAGTGGGGTAGTGAGAGAGCTGGACCACTTAGCAAGTGGTGAGCCCCTGCGACCTTGGAATGGAAGGAGCCATGCTAGGAGGGCGTGCTTGGATTCGTTTTTTTCGTCTCGTCGTGCTCTTTACGGGAATGTCGGTGTCGAAAATGTGAAAATCTGGAAACACAGTCTTTTTGGGGTAAAAACGTGGTTTTAGACTTTTTGCTATATCTCACGAACCAATAACGCTAGAGGCGTGTTCGACAGGTCCAAGGACTCGGGGTAACGTCCTCTCTGCTATGGACTACTCGTTATAATTTTTAATAAAATTGGAAACTCGATTTTGGGGTAAACACGTGTTTTTGTGATTTTGCCGATATCTCGTGAACCAATCATGCTAGAGGTGTGTTCGACAGGTCCAAGTACTCAGGGTGATGTCCTCTTTGCTATGGACTACTCATTGTAATTTTAAAAAAAATTGGGAAACGCGATTTTAGGGTAAACATGTGTTTTTTGTGATTTTGCCGATATTTCACGAAGCAATAACGCTAGAGGCATGTACGATGGGTCCAAGGATTCGGGAAGACGTCCTCTTTGCTATGGACCACTCGTTGTAATTTTAAAAAATTTTGGAAACGCGATTTTGGGGGTAAACACGTGTTTTTTGTGATTTTTGCCGATATCTCACGAACCAATAACGCTAGAGACATGTACGAGGTGTCCTAGGACTCGGGCTAACGCCCCCTTTCAAATGTGGTAGATATTTTTTTTTCCAAAAAGATAATTCACAAAGGGCCTAACGCCATACATGTTGAAAAAACGTTTTCTTTTTCTTTACCTGTTTATAATTTTCATGGAGCGTGGTGGTTGAGAGAGACGATACTGCTGGATGTGTGTGTTTCAACAAACCTGTCGCTGACCAAGGTGGCTGTGTTCAATAGATCAATTGATATTTCGACGAGTCGGTGTATGACAGAGCGAGGGTGCGTTTTCTGATATTTTACCTTTAACGTGTAAACGGTGATGAGAACTAGGTTCTATGTTGGTCGAAGCGAGTAGAGAAAATAAACTTGCCGACGAGCAGGAGGTGAATGTCATTTGAGCTTATTGGAAGGCTCCGATCTGACTTGACAACAGGTGACGCTTGAAGGTGAAATAATCTGACCATCGTGGTTGCAGGGGAGTGTGAAAGGCATGCACACACATTTGTGAAACCACATGTAGGCTAAACCAGTGACATCCTGTCTTGCTTCGTACGTGACAAAATGCAAGTTGACGTGAAATTTGATCTACCGCAGGTGTTCGCTTGGGACGTTATCTATCTACATGCGCGATAACTGTTAACAAGTTACATCCTGTTTTGCTTCGTACGTGACAAAATGCAAGTTGACGTGAAATTTGATCCGGCACAGGTGTTCGCTTGGGTGTTAGCTGTCCACGTGCCTGATAACAGAATGTTCAAAGCGTGGGAATCGCTGAATCAGTAAAAAGTATGATGCAACTTGTCGGAATGATGTCACAACCAATAGATAGGCAAGAGCTGCAAACAGCAGTGGTGGGAGGTGAAGGGAGGGAGAGGGGAGGGGTAATGTATGAGAGAACACAGGAGGAAAGGGAAAGACAAACATGTATGAACATGCATGAAGCGCGGAGCGCTGTACACATAGAGCTATAGGTGGTGTACAACATGTGTGAATAAATAAAAAGTACACAGGTTCACACAACATGTAATTTATTGATCCAAGAATTAAACGTAGAGTTAAACCCTAACCATTTGACGTAGAGTTTATTTCCTTTTTGTTTCAACACTTTTTCCACAAGATAATGCTGAGGAAATGCTGTTTTCTGAAGTTCATGGAGATAAAATCTACCTTTTATGGGTTGATGGTTGAGGTCCTCGAGTAAATAGGTGACTGGACTGTCCAAGTTGACTCCCCACTGAGGCGTGTAGCCCTTATCGAAGGCAGACTTAAATTTGCTCACACGAACAAAATCCCCAATGTTCAGTCGGTGACGTTTAGGATCGGCTGTTTTTATGGGGTTTAACAGTTTATCCAATCGCTGAATATGTTTAGTCACGAGGCGTGGCTTGGTCCCAATCGTTCTATGTTTGGTGTCATTGTAACGTGACACTAGCTCAGGTAACATGTCCAACCAGCGATAACTGCCCTGAGCGGTAAACGCTTTCCACATATGGGTTTTCAATGTTCGGTTGAACCGTTCGACCACACTGGCTTTGAGGTTGCTGTACGTAGTGTAATGGTGAATATCCTTAGATTTGAGAAAACTGGAGAAGTCCTTGTTGAAAAATTCTTTCCCCTGGTCGGTTTGTAGCAGCTGAGGTTGACGTTTGGAGTGTTGAATAATATGTTGAAAGGCCTTGGTAACTAGTGGACCAGACTTGCGACGCACAGGTTCAACAAAGGCCATTTTGGAATAGACATCTATTTTACAATAGGTAGTGCACGAGTAGTTTCTACAAATGAGTTACGGCGCACGAGTCGATTCAACAAAGTTCCGTTTGCGTTCATATACCATTCATCCGATTGCGATTGAACTTTAATTGTTTGGTTTTCAAATGCAGTGGTAGATAGTCGTTATTTTGTAAAACATTCTTACTTGCAGTAGTAATAAGACTCTATGGTTCAGCTAACACATAGATAGACTGTATTATTGCCATGGTCAAGCACTCACATTAAGATCATTTACAAAATCATAAAATGAACAATAAAAAATCTTGTTTTGGAAATATCGTTTTTCAACATACACAAAATAAATATATAAAAAAATTGTAAACAGCAAAATGGAAAATCCATGGTCAAGCACTCACATTAAGATCATTTACAAAATCATAAAATGAAAAATAAAAAAATCTTGTTTTGGAAATATAGATTTTTTTCAACATACACAAAATAAATATATAAAAAATTTGTAAACAGCAAAATGGAAAATCCATGTTTCCATATAGACAAAATTTAAAAACCTTAAACGAACATTTAAGAAAATATATGCAAATGGGAAATTGACAAATGTGTAAATATGAAAATGGAAAAATCCATGTTTCCATATCATGAAATTGAAAAACATCAAACTGTCATTTAAAAAAATGCAAATGGAAAATTGACAAATGTGTAAACAACAAAATGGAAAATTCTTGTTTCCATATCATGAAATCCAAAAACTTTAAACTGACATTTTCAAATCGTGTATATGGTAAATTGACAAATGGCCATGTGTAAAATGTGAAAATGAAATAAATGAACAAATGGCTATCATTATTTTAAAAAATAAAAAACCTTCGTGTTCTATCGTTAAAGTGTTAATCAAACCACATTTACTTATTTGGATCACCTGAGACTGAGTAGACCTGTTTTAGTCCTAATGTACTTTTAAAATTTTATGTTAAAGCTCAAATTGAACTCAAGAGCTTTAGAGTGCCAGCTAACTATTATAACCGTTACGTCACAAAGACAACTTTACACTACTCTTAATGAACAATAATAAGAAAAACGAATAATAAATGTTGAATTTTTTTTAAAAGATGAACATGGTGACACTGTTTCTGTTGCAGAGTCTGCTAGCTACTAGCCAGCAGCTGGGGTCTTAGAAAACGATACAGTTGACATTTTGTAATGAGATGTGACATGTTTCAAAGCACAGTATTATGGGTTGCTGTTGAGTAAAAACTAATCCTGTACAAGGAAGCAAGGGTTCGAACCCCTTACCTAACCTTACTATTGCCTGAACATGGCTTGACGACACTGTATTATTATGATACTCGGTACACAAACCATAGATAGAGTGTATTGTTTAAGATCACTTTCTTTCTGAACATAGGTGGAGACTTTTATTGGTTAACAATGGCATTAATATAGTAGGACGTGGGTATAGCAATTAAGAAAAAACAGACAATCCCAATACAATATTTTTTAAATTTAATATAAGTACCTGTACAATAGTTACATTCAAAATACATTTCTTTTTTCTCTATTACTATTTAGTCCTTTTTGATTCTCTTGCATATGAAGGGTAGATAACCTTGTAGTTCAGCCCCTTAAAACAACAACAACACAACCTTTTGCATAGTCTGTGATGTTGACGACTCTTGAGATGTGGAAGATGGATTAAACATAACTTTTACAGCAGGGTTTAAATGTTGCTCAATAAACACTGCACTATTTTGAGTAGCAACATTTTTTTCTTGTACTAGCTTTTTAGCATTGTCATGATTATTTGTTGTCACTAACAGTGTTTCATTTGGTACACCACATTGATGATCACTCACACTTAAAACCTTACCATTTCTACTTTTTAAATTGCCTCGACATTTTTTGACCTCTCTTTTGAGCATGCCAAAATATTATTCCTTTTACATTTTGACGATTATAGTTATAAGAGTAGCCTTTATAGAGTACACATTGTTTACCTTTGTTAGTTGTAGTAAGTTCCATAGTAGCAACTAATCTGTTAGTATGATTTGCTCACTACAAAGGTTATAACTGTTCTGATAATAAAATCATTTAGCGTTGGCTTTTATATTTAATATGTACAGTTTAAAGTGATAGCAAAAGTGAGAGTAAAATGGTAGCAGAGTGGTAGAAAATATAACATGTATTGTTAAGAAATAGTTTAAGCGGTTATGTGGATCCATTACAAAATAATTTTAGCACGACGAAGCTCATTTTCTATATCCAATAGTTCTTCCTCATATTCAGTATAACCAGCCTGTTTATAGACATGCAGTTGCTGAAGGCGCCGGATTAGCTTACTTGGATTGTTCCAGTAGACAAATTTAACAAATGATTTTTTAGGTGTAAACAAAGCATTACCATTATCATTTTTATCTTCATCATTAACATCATCATCATCATCGTAACCATTATCATTATCATCATCATCATCATGATCACTATAATCCTCATCAGTATTACTATATAGTCCTTTTTGATCCTTTTGCAATACCACATTTTGCACAGTCTGTGTTGCCTTTGATAATGTTGGGAGTTTTTGAGACATTGAAAACTGTCCTAACACGACTTTCTGAGGAGATGATACATGCTTCTTAACAAACAATGCACTATCTTGAGCTGCAATATCTTTTTTTGGGACAAGTGTTTTAGCATTTTGAAGAGTTTTTTTAAACAGCAATGATGTTTTATCTGGTACACTACATTGATGATCACTCTCACTTAAGACATCACTATTTTTACTTTTCAGCTCACCTCGACACTGTTTTGAACGATGTTTTGAACATCGCCAAATAACAGTTCCATTTTTATTGGTTCGTTTTACAATATATGTATATCCTTTATAGAATGCGTATGGCATACCATTGCTATTTGTTGATACTTCCATGTCAATTGTCAAGCATGAACTAATCTCTAGCAAAGTTCACTCGATAATATAAATAATAGTTTAAAGTGAGAGGAAAAGTGGGTGCAAGAGTGGGTGCAAAAGTGGGTACAAAAGTGGGTTGGGTGCAAAAGTGGGTGCAAGAGTGGGTGCAAAAGTAGGTGCAAAAGTGGGTGCAAGAGTGGGTGCAAAAGTGGGTGCAAAAGTGGGTGCAAGAGTGGGTGCAAGAGTGGGTGCAAGAGTGGGTGCAAAAGTGAGTGCAAAAGTGGGTGAATAAGTGGGTGCAAAAGTGGTTGCAAAAGTGGGTGCAAGAGTGGGTGCAAAAGTGGGTGCAAAAGTGGGTGCAAAAGTGAGTGCAAAAGTGGGTGTAAAAGTGAATGCAAAAGTGGGTGCAAAAGTGGGAGCAAAAAAATTGGGAGCAAAAAGTGGGAGCAAAAATTGGGAGCAAAAAGTGGGATCTGAAGAAAGTAGGAGCAATTATGAGAGTAAATGTGAAAGCAAAAGTGGGAGCAAGTATGGGAGCAAATGTGAAAGCAAAAGTGGGAGCAAAAAGTGAGAGAAAAAGTGAGAGCAAAAAGTGTAAGCAAAAGTGGGAGCAAATATGAGAGCAAAAAAAGAAGTAGGAGCAAGTATGGGAGCAAATGTGAAAGCAGAAGGGGGAGCAAAAAGTGACAGAAAAAAAAGTGGGACAAAAAGTGTAAGCAAAAGTGGGAGCAAATATGAGAGCAAAGAAAAGTGGGAGCAAAACGTGTAAGCAGAAGTGGGAGCAAACAAGTGTGAGCAAATATGGGAGCAGAAAGTGGGAGCAAAAAGAGCGAGCAAAAGTGAGTGCACAAAGTGAGAGCAAAATGTGTGAGTAAAAAGTGGGGTCAAATGTGGTGTTTTACTAAAACAATCTCCCCTAACCTAACCTAACCTAACCTAACTTCACCCAACCTAATTTCACCTAACCTAACTTCACCTAACCTAACCTTCCAACTCTCAGTTCAAAAATTAAATTCTGGCCATAGTCGAGTTGGAACCCAAAACCTCTGGGATAACACCCAAGTATACTAGCCACTACACCGCGAAATGGGCAAATTATCATGCAACACAACACAAAAATAAAAAGTTTTCTGTAGTGTAACTCATTGGCTGACAATCATAGTTGAGAATTCAAACCCAAGACCTCAGGACTTTTGTTTTGAACATTATCAGAAATATTATTCCATTTACATTTTGCTGTTGCTTATAGTTATAAGAGTTGGCATTAATATGGGAGCAAAAGTGAAAGCAAAATGTGGGTGCAAGCATGGCTGGTTGTAGAGACTTTCATATCAACTAATACACATAAATTAAATTTTAGTAAAGTGACTTGGCTAATAATAATATTAACAGTTTAAAAAAAATTCAAGGGGATTGATATTTTTCAGGGTGTAATTTCAAAAGTACTGTCAAGAATAATAATTACATGAACAGATTCCAAGAACTCTAGAGTGCTTTTAAGGTTAATGATTGGCTAGGAGTGAGATAGAGCTAACTAACCTAAGTTAACCTCAGCTCAGTAAACCTAACCTTGTCACATGGCATGTTCTACAAGTATAGACTTGCTTTGAGACTGGCTATGACGTCACAGATGAATGGCGGTGGGAGGCTGGCAAAAAGGAAAAAGTTTTTGGGTAATAAAAAGTCATGTCCAGCCTCCCACCGCCATTCATCTGTGACGTCATAGCCAGTCTCAAAGCAAGTCTATACTTGTAGAACATGCCATGTGACAAGGTTAGGTTTACTGAGCTGAGGTTAACTTAGGTTAGTTAGCTCTATCTCACTCCTAGCCAATCATTAACCTTAAAAGCACTCTAGAGTTCTTGGAATCTGTTCATGTAATTATTATTCTTGACAGTACTTTGGAAATTACACCCTGAAAAATATCAATCCCCTTGAATTTTTTTTAAACTGTTAATATTATTATTAGCCAAGTCACTTTACTAAAATTTAATTTATGTGTATTAGTTGATATGAAAGTCTCTACAACCAGCCATGCTTGCACCCACATTTTGCTTTCACTTTTGCTCCCATATTAATGCCAACTCTTATAACTATAAGCAACAGCAAAATGTAAATGGAATAATATTTCTGATAATGTTCAAAACAAAAGTCCTGAGGTCTTGGGTTTGAATTCTCAACTATGATTGTCAGCCAATGAGTTACACTACAGAAAACTTTTTATTTTTGTGTTGTGTTGCATGATAATTTGCCCATTTCGCGGTGTAGTGGCTAGTATACTTGGGTGTTATCCCAGAGGTTTTGGGTTCCAACTCGACTATGGCCAGAATTTAATTTTTGAACTGAGAGTTGGAAGGTTAGGTTAGGTGAAGTTAGGTTAGGTGAAATTAGGTTGGGTGAAGTTAGGTTAGGTTAGGTTAGGTTAGGGGAGATTGTTTTAGTAAAACACCACATTTGACCCCACTTTTTACTCACACATTTTGCTCTCACTTTGTGCACTCACTTTTGCTCGCTCTTTTTGCTCCCACTTTCTGCTCCCATATTTGCTCACACTTGTTTGCTCCCACTTCTGCTTACACGTTTTGCTCCCACTTTTTGCTCCCACTTTTCTTTGCTCTCATATTTGCTCCCACTTTTGCTTACACTTTTTGGTCCCACTTTTTTTTCTGTCACTTTTTGCTCCCCCTTCTGCTTTCACATTTGCTCCCATACTTGCTCCTACTTCTTTTTTTGCTCTCATATTTGCTCCCACTTTTGCTTACACTTTTTGCTCTCACTTTTTCTCTCACTTTTTGCTCCCACTTTTGCTTTCACATTTGCTCCCATACTTGCTCCCACTTTTGCTTTCACATTTACTCTCATAATTGCTCCTACTTTCTTCAGATCCCACTTTTTGCTCCCAATTTTTGCTCCCACTTTTTGCTCCCAATTTTTTTGCTCCCACTTTTGCACCCACTTTTGCATTCACTTTTACACCCACTTTTGCACTCACTTTTGCACCCACTTTTGCACCCACTTTTGCACCCACTCTTGCACCCACTTTTGCAACCACTTTTGCACCCACTTATTCACCCACTTTTGCACTCACTTTTGCACCCACTCTTGCACCCACTCTTGCACCCACTCTTGCACCCACTTTTGCACCCACTTTTGCACCCACTCTTGCACCCACTTTTGCACCTACTTTTGCACCCACTCTTGCACCCACTTTTGCACCCAACCCACTTTTGTACCCACTTTTGCACCCACTCTTGCACCCACTTTTCCTCTCACTTTAAACTATTATTTATATTATCGAGTGAACTTTGCTAGAGATTAGTTCATGCTTGACAATTGACATGGAAGTATCAACAAATAGCAATGGTATGCCATACGCATTCTATAAAGGATATACATATATTGTAAACCGAACCAATAAAAATGGAACTGTTATTTGGCGATGTTCAAAACATCGTTCAAAACAGTGTCGAGGTGAGCTGAAAAGTAAAAATAGTGATGTCTTAAGTGAGAGTGATCATCAATGTAGTGTACCAGATAAAACATCATTGCTGTTTAAAAAAACTCTTCAAAATGCTAAAACACTTGTCCCAAAAAAAGATATTGCAGCTCAAGATAGTGCATTGTTTGTTAAGAAGCATGTATCATCTCCTCAGAAAGTCGTGTTAGGACAGTTTTCAATGTCTCAAAAACTCCCAACATTATCAAAGGCAACACAGACTGTGCAAAATGTGGTATTGCAAAAGGATCAAAAAGGACTATATAGTAATACTGATGAGGATTATAGTGATCATGATGATGATGATGATAATGATAATGGTTACGATGATGATGATGATGTTAATGATGAAGATAAAAATGATAATGGTAATGCTTTGTTTACACCTAAAAAATCATTTGTTAAATTTGTCTACTGGAACAATCCAAGTAAGCTAATCCGGCGCCTTCAGCAACTGCATGTCTATAAACAGGCTGGTTATACTGAATATGAGGAAGAACTATTGGATATAGAAAATGAGCTTCGTCGTGCTAAAATTATTTTGTAATGGATCCACATAACCGCTTAAACTATTTCTTAACAATACATGTTATATTTTCTACCACTCTGCTACCATTTTACTCTCACTTTTGCTATCACTTTAAACTGTACATATTAAATATAAAAGCCAACGCTAAATGATTTTATTATCAGAACAGTTATAACCTTTGTAGTGAGCAAATCATACTAACAGATTAGTTGCTACTATGGAACTTACTACAACTAACAAAGGTAAACAATGTGTACTCTATAAAGGCTACTCTTATAACTATAATCGTCAAAATGTAAAAGGAATAATATTTTGGCATGCTCAAAAGAGAGGTCAAAAAATGTCGAGGCAATTTAAAAAGTAGAAATGGTAAGGTTTTAAGTGTGAGTGATCATCAATGTGGTGTACCAAATGAAACACTGTTAGTGACAACAAATAATCATGACAATGCTAAAAAGCTAGTACAAGAAAAAAATGTTGCTACTCAAAATAGTGCAGTGTTTATTGAGCAACATTTAAACCCTGCTGTAAAAGTTATGTTTAATCCATCTTCCACATCTCAAGAGTCGTCAACATCACAGACTATGCAAAAGGTTGTGTTGTTGTTGTTTTAAGGGGCTGAACTACAAGGTTATCTACCCTTCATATGCAAGAGAATCAAAAAGGACTAAATAGTAATAGAGAAAAAAGAAATGTATTTTGAATGTAACTATTGTACAGGTACTTATATTAAATTTAAAAAATATTGTATTGGGATTGTCTGTTTTTTCTTAATTGCTATACCCACGTCCTACTATATTAATGCCATTGTTAACCATTAAAAGTCTCCACCTATGTTCAGAAAGAAAGTGATCTTAAACAATACACTCTATCTATGGTTTGTGTACCGAGTATCATAATAATACAGTGTCGTCAAGCCATGTTCAGGCAATAGTAAGGTTAGGTAAGGGGTTCGAACCCTTGCTTCCTTGTACAGGATTAGTTTTTACTCAACAGCAACCCATAATACTGTGCTTTGAAACATGTCACATCTCATTACAAAATGTCAACTGTATCGTTTTCTAAGACCCCAGCTGCTGGCTAGTAGCTAGCAGACTCTGCAACAGAAACAGTGTCACCATGTTCATCTTTTAAAAAAAAATTCAACATTTATTATTCGTTTTTCTTATTATTGTTCATTAAGAGTAGTGTAAAGTTGTCTTTGTGACGTAACGGTTATAATAGTTAGCTGGCACTCTAAAGCTCTTGAGTTCAATTTGAGCTTTAACATAAAATTTTAAAAGTACATTAGGACTAAAACAGGTCTACTCAGTCTCAGGTGATCCAAATAAGTAAATGTGGTTTGATTAACACTTTAACGATAGAACACGAAGGTTTTTTATTTTTTAAAATAATGATAGCCATTTGTTCATTTATTTCATTTTCACATTTTACACATGGCCATTTGTCAATTTACCATATACACGATTTGAAAATGTCAGTTTAAAGTTTTTGGATTTCATGATATGGAAACAAGAATTTTCCATTTTGTTGTTTACACATTTGTCAATTTTCCATTTGCATTTTTTTAAATGACAGTTTGATGTTTTTCAATTTCATGATATGGAAACATGGATTTTTCCATTTTCATATTTACACATTTGTCAATTTCCCATTTGCATATATTTTCTTAAATGTTCGTTTAAGGTTTTTAAATTTTGTCTATATGGAAACATGGATTTTCCATTTTGCTGTTTACAAATTTTTTATATATTTATTTTGTGTATGTTGAAAAAAATCTATATTTCCAAAACAAGATTTTTTTATTTTTCATTTTATGATTTTGTAAATGATCTTAATGTGAGTGCTTGACCATGGATTTTCCATTTTGCTGTTTACAATTTTTTTATATATTTATTTTGTGTATGTTGAAAAACGATATTTCCAAAACAAGATTTTTTATTGTTCATTTTATGATTTTGTAAATGATCTTAATGTGAGTGCTTGACCATGGCAATAATACAGTCTATCTATGTGTTAGCTGAACCATAGAGTCTTATTACTACTGCAAGTAAGAATGTTTTACAAAATAACGACTATCTACCACTGCATTTGAAAACCAAACAATTAAAGTTCAATCGCAATCGGATGAATGGTATATGAACGCAAACGGAACTTTGTTGAATCGACTCGTGCGCCGTAACTCATTTGTAGAAACTACTCGTGCACTACCTATTGTAAAATAGATGTCTATTCCAAAATGGCCTTTGTTGAACCTGTGCGTCGCAAGTCTGGTCCACTAGTTACCAAGGCCTTTCAACATATTATTCAACACTCCAAACGTCAACCTCAGCTGCTACAAACCGACCAGGGGAAAGAATTTTTCAACAAGGACTTCTCCAGTTTTCTCAAATCTAAGGATATTCACCATTACACTACGTACAGCAACCTCAAAGCCAGTGTGGTCGAACGGTTCAACCGAACATTGAAAACCCATATGTGGAAAGCGTTTACCGCTCAGGGCAGTTATCGCTGGTTGGACATGTTACCTGAGCTAGTGTCACGTTACAATGACACCAAACATAGAACGATTGGGACCAAGCCACGCCTCGTGACTAAACATATTCAGCGATTGGATAAACTGTTAAACCCCATAAAAACAGCCGATCCTAAACGTCACCGACTGAACATTGGGGATTTTGTTCGTGTGAGCAAATTTAAGTCTGCCTTCGATAAGGGCTACACGCCTCAGTGGGGAGTCAACTTGGACAGTCCAGTCACCTATTTACTCGAGGACCTCAACCATCAACCCATAAAAGGTAGATTTTATCTCCATGAACTTCAGAAAACAGCATTTCCTCAGCATTATCTTGTGGAAAAAGTGTTGAAACAAAAAGGAAATAAACTCTACGTCAAATGGTTAGGGTTTAACTCTACGTTTAATTCTTGGATCAATAAATTACATGTTGTGTGAACCTGTGTACTTTTTATTTATTCACACATGTTGTACACCACCTATAGCTCTATGTGTACAGCGCTCCGCGCTTCATGCATGTTCATACATGTTTGTCTTTCCCTTTCCTCCTGTGTTCTCTCATACATTACCCCTCCCCTCTCCCTCCCTTCACCTCCCACCACTGCTGTTTGCAGCTCTTGCCTATCTATTGGTTGTGACATCATTCCGACAAGTTGCATCATACTTTTTACTGATTCAGCGATTCCCACGCTTTGAACATTCTGTTATCAGGCACGTGGACAGCTAACACCCAAGCGAACACCTGTGCCGGATCAAATTTCACGTCAACTTGCATTTTGTCACGTACGAAGCAAAACAGGATGTAACTTGTTAACAGTTATCGCGCATGTAGATAGATAACGTCCCAAGCGAACACCTGCGGTAGATCAAATTTCACGTCAACTTGCATTTTGTCACGTACGAAGCAAGACAGGATGTCACTGGTTTAGCCTACATGTGGTTTCACAAATGTGTGTGCATGCCTTTCACACTCCCCTGCAACCACGATGGTCAGATTATTTCACCTTCAAGCGTCACCTGTTGTCAAGTCAGATCGGAGCCTTCCAATAAGCTCAAATGACATTCACCTCCTGCTCGTCGGCAAGTTTATTTTCTCTACTCGCTTCGACCAACATAGAACCTAGTTCTCATCACCGTTTACACGTTAAAGGTAAAATATCAGAAAACGCACCCTCGCTCTGTCATACACCGACTCGTCGAAATATCAATTGATCTATTGAACACAGCCACCTTGGTCAGCGACAGGTTTGTTGAAACACACACATCCAGCAGTATCGTCTCTCTCAACCACCACGCTCCATGAAAATTATAAACAGGTAAAGAAAAAGAAAACGTTTTTTCAACATGTATGGCGTTAGGCCCTTTGTGAATTATCTTTTTGGAAAAAAAATATCTACCACATTTGAAAGGGGGCGTTAGCCCGAGTCCTAGGACACCTCGTACATGTCTCTAGCGTTATTGGTTCGTGAGATATCGGCAAAAATCACAAAAAACACGTGTTTACCCCCAAAATCGCATTTCCAAATTTTTTTTAAATTACAACGAGTGGTCCATAGCAAAGAGGACGTCTTCCCGAATCCTTGGACCCATCGTACATGCCTCTAGCGTTATTGCTTCGTAAAATATCGGCAAAATCACAAAAAACACATGTTTACCCTAAAATCGCGTTTCCCAATTTTTTTTAAAATTACAATGAGTAGTCCATAGCAAAGAGGACATCACCCTGAGTACTTGGACCTGTCGAACACACCTCTAGCATGATTGGTTCACGAGATATCGGCAAAATCACAAAAACACGTGTTTACCCCAAAATCGAGTTTCCAATTTTATTAAAAATTATAACGAGTAGTCCATAGCAGAGAGGACGTTACCCCGAGTCCTTGGACCTGTCGAACACGCCTCTAGCGTTATTGGTTCGTGAGATATAGAAAAAAGTCTAAAATCACGTTTTTACCCCAAAAAGACTGTGTTTCCAGATTTTCACATTTTCGACACCGACATTCCCGTAAAGAGCACGACGAGACGAAAAAAACGAATCCAAGCACGCCCTCCTAGCATGGATCCTTCCATTCCAAGGTCGCAGGGGCTCACCACTTGCTAAGTGGTCCAGCTCTCTCACTACCCCACTACTGCAGGTTTTCATTCTAGAGACTTGAAATTTATTTTGGGGGTAGAGGGGGTAGGGACGATTGATTTACGTCAAACAATTTTTTTTGTAGAGTTCCTAGTTTCCAAAATATAGAATTTTCAAAATTCGAGTTTTTTCAAAAAAACATAAAAAATAAAAAAGTTTTATTATAGAAAATAAAGGTCATAAAGACTGTTCGTTTGAGCCATGGCACAACGTTCTATCCTGTTTGGTTTTCAAACTATCGCCTATTTTCGAAAACAAAAAAACAAAGAATTTTTGAAAAATATAATACATGGTCAATAGGAAAGAGGACGTCAGCTCGAGTTCAACGACACCTCATATGTCAACATCCGACCATGGGTTCGCGAGATATTGGCTTGGACTAACGCGGCGGCCATGACACTATTTGGAATCCCTATTACCCCCCTACTTGCTTCTCTGTGTTGCCAGCACGAGGCTGAACGAAAGGCATTTCATGTGCGGATTCTCTGACATCACTGCTATTATTTTATACAAAAATACAGAACAGCTCTTTAAAAACTTGAAATATGATTGTTTCCGAATTTAGTTTACATTTTTTCAACAACTATACAACAACTCTCCATGGAAGAAGGGAAAATAATAAATTATAATAAATCTCCTTGTTTCCAATTGTACCCTTTTGAACATAGGACCTTCAGGACAGGATTCAATCCTCGGGGGCGGAGCGTTCCTACTTGAAGCTAACAACTGTCCTGGCATACACCATTTGGAAGATCGACAGGGCTGACCAATGAATCATCACACACAGAATTCGGATAAAAGGAAAGCAACTTTATTAACACTAAAGAAACAAATACAAACCAAATAGAAAAAAAAGTAAAACAAAATGTCAAAATAAGAAAATCAAAATCTTAAGGAGAAATGAATTAAGGCGAAAGTAAACTAATAAATCATGAAATTCTGAAGCAAATCCAAAACAAGTTTAAAACTCCAAAATAATCTACTCAAAATTACCAAATATCAAAATCAATCTAAATGGATTCCAAAAATAACAAAATTGAATTTAAAAAAATCAAAATCAAAATCAAAATTTAAATTAATTGGATATCAATTAAATTAATTACACAATCAATTTGATTAATTACGTGAATCAAAGCGATCAATCAAATCATTCAATCCCGATTGGGCAATATCATCCAATTAAAGACCATTAATAACTTATTCAAATTAATAATTACATAAATTAATTAATCCATCTTTGATCAAACACGTAAGCAAAATTATGATCTGATCTCACTATAATCAGTATTGTACTCATTGAAAATTCCACACTGTGAGCTCATTACATCAAGCATCATGTCATCTCACCATAACGTAATGTACCATGTAAATTAACATTACTTTAATTAAATCATTCGTGCATCACACTATTAAGCAAGGGCTTTTCCAAACATGATCCAATATCATAATATAATCTGGCAATACCGCCTGTATGATCGCTTGTATGGATTAAAATACTCTCATAAAGATACACTTCTTATGCATCCAAATTCTTAACACAAACCTTGCCCCTTTTTTTTATGGATATAAAATTGGTACATTTATCTATGAGCTCTCGTGTATGCAACAGAGGTACACTACAATAGGACTTGAGATATGCTATACCGGCACATTATAATAAACACCAATGCATGAGAACACGATTATCCAAGGATCGAACTCAAGACTCGATACCTCATTTCGGGTCTCGAATTCGATACTGTCTGTCAGAGTTTATGGGCGTATGTCAACTATACTAATATACAATAACTGAGATGCTTGCAATATTCCTTCAAATATCATCTTTTGCAAGACAAAAACCAAAGGCTAAAAATGAACGCTAGACTATATGCAAATTTCCATCAATGCAATAATAAGAATATCCTATGCTCACACTTCGTACGATGACAAAACATTTGAAAACAACGATGAGTGTAGGCAACAACGATGTTTCCCCGACACTGTAAATAAAGGCATGGCACAACTGTATCTACAAAATATATTCACAAAATATGTACACAAATAGGTCTCGAAGTAAGGACCTCGACTTACCTGTTTCGGGCGTGGTATATCTGCGACCGTCGCTAGTATCAGAGAGAGAATACACTTCTACCTCAAATGGTTAATGAATATCTGCACCCTTCTGTAGAATACCATCATCAAAATTAATTATTATTATTATTATCATTGTTATTATTATTATTATTATCATTGTTACGATTCGTCACTGCGAGGACGCTAGGTCATGATAGGTCAATGTGTATCTGCACCCTATCACAAAATACCATTATTTAATGAGTTATTATTATCAGTTCAAAAATGTGCTCAAAAACACAGACTTAAACTTGGTACGGGAAACATATGATTTACTAAAAGCTCGGCTTTCTACACGGCCAAGAGGGGAGTGACGTAAGTACCGTTAGCCATAGTGTGAGAGGGAAAATGTCAAATGACCTTGGCCTAGGACAAACATGTGTTGAGCCAATACACCCAGTGGTAACCAAAAGCATCCTACTAATCTTGCGCCAAATAAGCGAAATGAAATATACGAGCAGCTAGTCTCGTAAGCCTAGTGGTCTCCTGTTCGAAGCTGAGCGTGGTATAAACTTTGGAACATACCCAATCGTGGTTCACCATTTCACTCAAATAAATGCAAGCGCCGTTCGGATTTACCTCTTATCTTATGGCATGCCTCAATACACACTTCTTACCTTTTTATTTTCAGTTGGCGACATCATGGGACACATGGCGATGTCCGCTACAGCCTAAATGCACATATTTAATAATTCTTACCATTTCCTTTTTCTTTCATTCGTCGTAGCTTACCTGGGATCACATGGGACCATCCCAATACCATATTTTGCATGCCTTTATCATAACATTTCTGCATATCACCACGACCCAATGCTCATAAATGATCCAAAACACTCAGACAGTTGTTCATTGCACTCTCTCACAAATCGTATCTTACCTGTTTAGAGCAAATATCTTGGAGACGCAAAGGTAACATTCCTAGCTTACCTCGAGGGCGTAACTTAGCTAAATAAATATCTCACCAGGTGTAAAATCAAAATACCAGCATTACGGAATTAAAAAATTCCCCTCCATCACTCGTGTTATTGTTATTGTTATTATTACTATTATTTCTACATTATCATTAATAACTTGTGTTATTATTATGTCCGTAAAAATGTTCGAATCTCTCTCTCTTTCTTACCCAAAACCACATGCCTCACTCTGGGCTTCTTCCGTCTTTTCCTGGGCTGAAATACACATACTCTAGCAAATAAATAAACATACATTCCTACCAGTGTATCCACCATGTACGACTTGTGAGCGTTATTTCTGCCAAGCATCTCAAAAATAAATCAGCAGCGTCGCGTCATCACGTGCGCACATATCTAAGCAAAATAAATCTAACTTCAAAAATCAATCACTAGCATATTATTTACACAACTATGGTAATCCTAAGAATACACCCATAAACAATGACTTAATATAATCAAAGATTAATACTCATCGTGATCTCCTGTCAGCTGCCATCATTCCTTTCAGCAGGGATCTTTCACAGCTCCTCTCCAGGGCTCTACATGATATCACAATCACACATCATCACTGAATACATTATTACACTGATTAATTCTTCATCATAATTTCGCTGGGTTTCACTCGATTTTCTTCACTAACTATTATTGACACTTTCATAAGGTTATCACATACTAGTACCCTAATAAACACGTAATTTATTATTTTAGACACTTTTATACACTTTGCAGGGATTGCGCAATATAACCACACGTATTTCTATCTCACTAGCTTTTTCTTCACGATGCCGTGGGTTGACCGATTCTACGCGTATTTCCCTCCGAATGGTGAGCTAGCAGATGACGTGCCGGTTCAACTGGACTCCGGTTCGGACCTCGATTGCCCTTCTACGTCTTCCTCACTCCTGCGTCTGCTAACACCGTCTCTGCACTTGGCGTGGAAAGTCTACTATATAAATTTGAGCGAATATATTGCTTTCCCGCATGTGAATACTTTATTTAACACAATTTATGTCTCTTTAAATACCGTTCCCTTTGTATTTTGCAAATTGTGGTGCAATATTATTTAGCTTGGCGTGCTCCCAATGATAACTGCTCGTAGTTATGCGACGATCTTTCTCGCCCGCCGTCTGCCACCAACCAACTAGCAAGACGGACTCTCACTCACCACGCAGAACTGCTCACGCGAAACTATTCCAGACTACTGCCAACTAACTCCTGCGGTCACGAGAGTGCGGGGATATATCCTTCACATGGCGGCAGTCAACACTAATCTTCCTACGCTCTCGGGAGCTCTTCTTTCAGACCGTTGACCATATTCGCAATATGTGCAAATTAATATTAATAATAGGGCCGTATTATTATCATATTGTCACCGACATTCGATCGTGGCTTCCACAAATATGCATCTTGCGTCCCCTGGCACTATTTCTAACGACATGGACGCTATCCCTACCAGCGCAACCAAACTCTCCACCCCAGACTGTCGGCGTAAGGAACTAATTTCCTTGATCATCGATTTAATGATATCATGATGATCTGTTCAGTTTGATGACTGGCGAAAAATCTTAGGAATATTCCATGCTTAGTGACATTAAGGGTTCGACCCTGGGTGTTATCGTATTGTCACAATTTATTTATTTATTTAGTGATTTAGGGGCGGGGCTTTGCTAACTTGCGGCGTACCGTAGAACATACGAGAACAAATTATTGAGGTCAGCTTCCCAAGAAGTCCTTGAAATGTTGCACCTGCTCTGGTCGATGCGTAGCATAGAAACATGTTCTAGACTTCGCTGTATTGGCAAACTTTAGGCAATACGTCGCTGGTACTGCCTGCAACGTACATGAGCTCGACTTGCAACCTAGATCGGGCGCTTGCCATGATTAAATAATATGCAATCCGGTTTCCTTCTCCTCTGTAATTTGAAGCTCATTTAAACGATATACACTCTGCATGACGAAGAACCATGCGAACTTAGCCTGGGGCCTATAGGATAAGGGCGCATCTTCCCCCTCCTTGGGTTTCGAAAAACTATCTACAGGAAGTGATGGTTTTTCGAGATTCCTTATCTTCATCTCCCTTCTTAATAGTCACTCTGTCATGCATGGTTTAAATGTTGAGTACGCTGACCTTCCGATCATTCCTTCTCTTCCTCAATAACATAGCCTTGTTGGCCCGTATCTTCTCCTTCCATCGGGTAATAAACCTTTAGATTCTGAGCGTTGTAGATTGCTTCCACTCCTGTTTCCAGATGTTTGACCTTGTACGCATTGTTCCCAATCACCTCGGTAATCTTGTACGGTCCATGGAACAACTCACAAAATTTAGCATATACTCGTGCCTGAGGATCAGTTGTTGCCGGCTTCTTCACGAGCACCAGTTCTTCCAATTCAAGTGGTCGATGAAACCTCCTGTTCCTTACCCTACTTAAAACGGCGCTCAGCCTGTTTCTTCAAATATGACGCTGTGTCTCTGATCACTAACTCATAGCTCAGTCTGGCGTCTACCGGACACGGTACAACATTATTCCATGGTCGATCAGGGTGTCGGTTGAAATGCACAACCACGGGAATCCGACCCGTGCTTTCGTGTATGGTATTATTGATACACGACTCAATTATCGGCAATACATCCACCCATTTCCAGTGTTGTTGTGGACAGTATATTCGACAGAACTTGGCAATTTCTCTCATAATTCGTTCCGACGGATTTCCCTCTGGATGACGAACAGAGCTTAGGACGTGTCGAATATTCAACCTTGCCATTTCCCGTCTAAATTCGGCGCTGGTGAAATAACTTCCGTGGTCCGTGAGGCAAAATTCTATCTCTCCAAACGTGGGAATTACTTTAGGTTTGATTCGGTTCAAAACCTGACGGGTATTCATATTCTGAAGAGGGCATAAGACCACGTATTTCGAAAATACGTCTATGCTGACCAAGATGTATTTACATCCCCTTCTGCCTTTGGGCAATGGACCGTATCCATCCATGGCGATGAGCTCACACGGCTTTTGAGGCAATAATGGTTTCGGATACTGCTTCATCAAAAACGAGTTGGGCTTCACTCTTTGACATTGGTCACACGTCTTTAGTGCTCTTTGGGTGGTCTCACGTAACTTCGGCCACACAAATGTCTCCTGGATTAAAGCGCTAGTTTTGTCAATTCCACCATGACCTGAAATACGATGTGCGTGCCAAATAGTCTTGTGTAGTTCGCGAACGAACTAGTTCGGAAGAGCGGGTCCCTAAGACGAACTACCGAACTAGTTCCCAGATCGCTCGCTTGTTAGTTCGTTCGCTCTTTTCCCGCTGACCGACTTGTAACAGCGCCAGAGCGCGGGTCCGCCGTAGCTCGTCAGCTCGTCACATCACCACTCATTGCACAATCGCATGCGCTTTGTTTTGTTGTCAGCTCAGTTGATTGAGTGTATCTATTGATAGTGGCAAGATTGTCAAGTTTTGGCGCGGCGATTGTTCAATGTTGGTTTATTATAATAACAGTATAACACACTACTAGTAGGCTTGCGCATAATAGTTCGCGGCTGGGAGCGATCAGTTTAGTTCGCAGCTCCTTAGCGAACTAACACGCTAATAGTAGTAACTACCTTATATTTGTAATGTAATACAGTGGCGGTTCATAAATATAAGTTACTGATATTTAACTGATGTAGATGTGGGGATAATTCCACAGTTTTATTTAACTTAGTCATTTTGGATTATTTGAAAATATGTCCAATTATTTAGAAAATCGGCGAACTGGATTAACAATACCATTTGAATGAACTAGTTGATATTTATTTTTCTCGATACATGGTGATACAACTACTTTTACCTGTTTTTAAGAAATGAACATTATGACGATGATTCACAAAGAAAAGCGAACTTCTATGGACAAAAACTCTGAACTAAAAAACCCTATTCCTCCCATTCATGCCATAAAGATGATGTACCCAACGGTTTCAGAGCAGCCAAATAATGAATATCACGAAGCAAGTAAGAAATGAAAATTCCAGCGGGCAGGGGTACGTCTTATCATCACCTAGTGACAAGTAGGAAATGGAATCGGATGGTGACGCGCCGATACACGCGAAAAATGATTATGGTAATTGTTGTTTTAAGGGGCCTAACGTCTAGGTTATCGGCCCCACGCGAGAGAAAAAATAAAGAGGATAATAAGTGTATGCTTCTACGAACACATCGTCCATACTGTTATTCTTTTAGGTACGGTACCGGTATTTCACTAATGATAAACAGTGGCGGATCCAGACCTTGCGGGGCCCTGTGCGGTATGATAAGGTGGGGCCCACAACAATAGGAAATAAAAAAATCAAATCAAATGGAGACAGGGAAGGTGTGGTCCCAAGAGAGAAAAGAACAACACCGGAGACAAATGCGGGAACACTGGGCGGTAGTTAAAGCTCGGAAGAAGAGACAGATGAACTGACGTGGTCCCTAGTTGGCCGAATCGAAGAAAGAAGAAGAAGAAAATAAAGAATAGTTACAATATTTTGAATACACTACAGTACATTTTTTAATAATATGAAAGAAACCTTTAAGTCCCATTGAAGAAGATTATGTAAACTATGAAATATTAAAATATTACTTTGCGACTTTTTTCCCGGCTGAAGTCTTCTATCATTTCACTGAAATCTAAACTTGCTACACGGGCACGGGAGGTCATAGTTGCACTGATAAAATAATATGAATTATAAATTAGTTCGAAAGTTTGAAAAGTACAAAAAATGAATCAATTAAATTTAAAACAATCCATGGCGCGGGGCCTCCCAGACCGCGGGGCCCTGGGCGGTCGCCCTCCTCGCCCTCCCCTAGATCCGCCCCTGATGATAAACAAATGACGACTTTTGGCTTTATAAACAATAGAAAGAGAAGTTTTCTCAGAAGGAAAGACATGGACCCTAATTAAAAGGATGGCCAACAATAGAGTGAGATGGAAGAAGTTTGTAGCTGCCCTATGTTCCTAAAAGGAATAAAAGGAAATAAGGAAGGAATAAGGAATTTCACTAATGTTTCAATACTCATATTTTTGTATTTTTTTTATCTTCGAATATCAAAATGTAAAACACATTACTACACACGCAACATGTCGCTATCTAATACACGAACTGCACAGTAACTGTTACAGTAGACTACAGTATTGCTTGAAACGAGAGCAATGTGAATGAGCAATCACTGGTGACGAGTCATCAGTGGTGACCGACTGCTATAACAAACAAAGAGCGCGTGCAGTGTCAGCAGCACGGCGAGCGAACGATCTGTCTTACAGGGAATTCGAGATGGGACCTAACGAACTAAAAGAGCGAACTAGTTCGCTAAGGAGCTGCGAACTAAACTGATCGCTCCCAGCCGCGAACTGTTATGCGCAAGCCTAGTGCCAAACCAACCCTTTCTGCAATGAGGGCGGCACCATAATCCTCAATTTGGTACGATCTGCGTCTACGAACTTGTGTAACAATTCGTTATACCACATATAATTATCAGAAATTTTCTCTGCCTCGATGAATGCGGGAGTTCCAGGTTGTAACCTTTTCTTGAAGTAATTTATGATCATGTTCATCCAAGGATCCTTCTCTTGTTCAATTTTGATACCCCTTAATTTTTCCAAAAATTCTTGATCTGGCCGGGTGAGTTCAATTTGGTTCACAGACTCAATCTGATCCTCTTGATCTGGATTTCGGCTTAAAATGTCCGATATTAGGTTGAGTCTTCCCGGATAGTGCTCAATGGTGATGTCAAACTGCTGGACGTACAGCGACCACCTATTGACCCTTTCTCCTGCCATCGGCGTTTTCAATAGAAAAACCAGGCTTCTATGGTCTGTTCTGATGAGAATTTTGAATCCATACACAATTTTTCTCCACTGTTGTAGAGCGAATATTATAGACAACAACTCTCGCTCTGTGATAGTATAATTCATCTCATGTGTCCTCAATTTGCGACTTGCGAAAGCTAGATAAGTTTTAGTCTGAGGATTTTCCGGGTCTTCCTGGTATAACATTGCACCGACTCCAATTTGTGATGCGTCAGTTTGTATGATGAACTGACGTGTAAAATCAGGGTAACCCAACTTAATGCTTCCGGTTAATAATTCCTTGGCTTTCCTAAAAGCGCTATCGCATTCATCATTCCATGCCCATCGGTTGTTCTTGTGCAGCTTATTTTGGAGTGGAGCCATTACATCTGTATACCCCGGACAATGATCAGCGAAGAAGTTACATATGCCTAAAAATTGGCGAACATGCTTCACTCTCGTAGGCTTCGGGAAATTCCGAATTGCTTCCAATTTAGCTGGATTCGGGCTGATACCTTCACCATCAATAACATGACCCAAATATAAGACTTCCCTTTGGCATAAATGAGACTTCTCAATGTTGATTTTGAAATTTGCCTGTTCGAGGTTAGCTAATAACTTCTCCAAGTTTGATAAGTGTTCATCCAAATCTTCAGAAGCCAGTAAGATGTCGTCCACGTATCGGGTGGTTATGCTCTTGACTTCTGGCGTCAGATTACGCTCGAGAGCCCTGATTAACGCCGACCCGGCCGTCTTATTGCCAAATGGTAACCTCTGAAATACATAGGTCTGCTGATCAAACAGAAACCCTGTGAGCAGTTGTGATCTTTCATCCAACTCCAGGTGATGATAACTACTCGTTAAGTCAATTGAACTGAAATAGACCTTGTTCCTGAACTTTCGGATTATCTCAATGATTGGTGGAGCCTGATCATATTCTGGGATCAATCTCTCGTTTATTTCTCGTGCGTCCAAACAGACTCGCACTGTCCCGTTGGGTTTCAAAACTACCACCAAGGGGTTCACAAAAGGAGTAGCCATCTTGGCGATCACACCTCCTTCTTCCATCTTCTTCAGAGTAGCGACAACTTCTTTGACGTATTTTTCAGCAACAGGGTATGCCTTTTTCTTGAAAGGTGACCAGTCATTAATTTGCATCGCATATTTAAACCCTTTGATCCTCCCGGGCTTAGAATCAAAAACATGTCGATGCCGTTTCAATATCTCCCCCAGCTTTATCCGATCGTCATCATTAATTTTTGCCTCGTGCATTTTCTCTGCAAATTTCGCCTTAGGTTCTTCGACCTAATCCTCTGTGGTCGTGGTCCATATCTCGGGTCTTATTAATTCGTCGTCAATGTTATTGAGCCGTTGATTCAACTTGCTGCAACTCTGCACCATCCATATCTCTTCCGAATTTCTGGGAACGTCCGGATTCAACGGGATCTTCATGGCACGATCCTCGTCCACAATTTTAAATTGGATGATTCTATTGGCCAAATCAAGGACGGCACCATATTCCCGAATAACGTCTGCCCCTAAGATGACATTATAACTTACTCTGCTCATTATGATGAATGGGTGTGGCATGCTGTACCCTTGCACGTCAATATCTAGAAAAGTTTGAAATTTGCATGTGGTGGATTTGTCTGGAATGATACCTTTAATTTTGACATTGGACAGGGGCAAGATCGGGATCTTAAAATGCTTTCCCAACTCATTCACCAATGCCTGTGAGGCTATGCTAATGCTAGCTCCTGTATCCACCATGCATTTGACAGTTAAGCCTCCTACTCGGGCATGTATGACCGGTAATTCTCTAATAACATTGATTTCTGGCCCCTTTAGATCCTCGGTCAATTCCTCTTCTTTCACCACCCAGTCACTTATCTGAGCGACAACCATGTATCTATACGATCCATTTAAATTGTCTGCCTCGTCCTGATGGCCTAAAATTGACGTTTTTTTTAAATCTTGGGACGCTTCCCTAGTGTTTTGTCCTCTAGACATCTGGCTAGCCTGAAATTCTAGACTTTCGGCCCCAGTTTCCACTACGTCCGGATTCTGCCTCGCTTCCATACCTCTCGTCCACTTATCCTCTTCTTCTTCCTTCCGTAAATCTTGGGCTTGGAGCTCATCCAGGTATCTTTGTGTTCCTCGATGCCATCGTTCCATCTCTTCTTGATGCGATGGATGCGGCCTCCGATTTTGCCATGGTCTTCCTCCTCGAGTCCATGAGGATCTGCCTATCCAGAAACCTATTCCTCTCCAAGGGTTGGGCCTAGATGTTCCTCTGTCCGCTCTCCATGTTCCGCTGTATCTCCATTCGCGTCTCCATCCAGCATTCTGAGGCATCTCAGGCTGTTGGGTTCCACATCCAGGATTCTGGCGTACTTGTTGTTCCCATCTCGTTTGTTTTTCCATGGCGTCAGCATTCATTCCTTTTCGTCGTTTACAAAGTGGCTCCGAGATTTCAGCCGAATTGACGTTTTCTACTGTCCGATGTGTGCGTTGCGGACTGTGCACAGTGGTTTCATCCAAATGGCGAAGTATTTCCTCTGCACGCACCGCGGTTTTTACATCTGCCGTCGCCATGATCTGTTGTACCGCCAGTGGTAGCTGTTTTTCAATTGCTGTTACCATTTCCTGCTCCGACGGTGGCATGTCAAGTTCCTTCATCCTGTGCAATTGGGTTATGAAATACTCAGAGTATTTCGTTGGGGATGTCGTACTGTATCGACGAGCGTATAACTCAGCCCGCAAATTCTGTTGAGCTGATAAGCTCCAGTATTTCTTTAAAAATACCTCCCGGAATTCCTCCATGGTGTTGAATGTGTAACGGAAACTCCTGAACTATTGTAGAGCGTTACCAGTCAGAAGCTTTTCCACTGTTCTTAGCTGACGGTCTTCAGGAACCTTGGTCTCCTTTATATACTCCATCACCTCCCGGAGAAGACCTTTTGGCGTGACGTTTGTTGTGCCAGAAAATTTATTTGGCCGATCGTCATTCATCCGGATGACTTGCACCACTTGAGTAGTCATATTTTGCTCCACTGGCGTTGACGTCTGTCCTCTTATGTCTCGAAATTCAGGACTATATGGCCTCCCATCATCTCCGAGGTTGAGCTGTTCCTGGAATCCTATTTTATCCGCTCTATGGGTCTCTATTGCTGGTCCGACCGTCCCCATCTGTAGGTCAGTTATGGCTCTATCTTGAATTGAAATCTTTACTTCGTTTTTGGCCTGCTTGTTCTCCTGTTTCTCGAGCCGAGATAACAGATCCATTTCCACTCTGTGACGTCTCTTTTTATCTTCCCCAAATTCTCGCAACATGTTCTTATTTTCTTCCTTAATTTCCTTACGAAGGTCCTCGTATGCCATCTCCCTGTCTCTCCTGAGATCTTCTCTATCCTGAATCCATGCCTCACCTTTTCCTTCCTGACATTCCTTTAATTCCTCCCTTATCACTCGCCAGGTTTCTTTGACTTCTTCTTTGAACTTGGAAACGTCAATCTCAACTGATTCGATTCTAATTGATGTTTCCATGTGGCCGTCTTGTAACTCATCAATGTCTGCTCGTGCGGCAACGAGTCCCTTCTCAACTGTGGATATCTGTGCCTGTGTACCGATTTCCAAAGCTGTTATTCTCTGGGTAAGACTATCGACCTGACTCTCAATTGCAGCCCTGTGTTCTCGCATTTGCACATTGTTCTGTTCGCAGGTGCGACTTATTCGACTCATTTCCGACCTAATGTCATCGAATTGTGTCTCATTGTCAACCCTCAACTGACCTAATTGTTGTGTCAAGTAAGCCCCCTGTTGTGTTATCTGTTCTGTTAATTGCGCTCCCTGTTGTGCTAACTGTTCTTGGTTGTCAACCTTCAACTGCGCTATCTGTTCTGTTAATTGCGCTCCCTGTTGTGCTAACTGTTCTTGACTCATCTGCTCCATCAGAGCCTTAATGTCTTCTAAAGACGCCATTACAATCAATATAAATAAACGGCGCTGCACCAACCCATGCTGAACAACGACTACAACTACACAAGTGCATAGCACATCTCAATCCTCTATGTGAATCCTTCAATGAGTATCTGTTTCAACCAAACAATATCCTCCTCTCTGGAATTTAGGTAATTAATCGCGCAGTGTTAATAAAGTAAAAAAAATCTAATCCCCGTATACAACAACAAAATATCGTGGACTCTTGAAAAACATCAATTTTACAAAGAAATTAATGCCTTCCGTAAACCTCACCAAATAAGGCTCTATGAGTCCCTCATGGAAACTCAATATCGAAATTTTAAAGGGTTTTATTCAGCTTACTGTGTAATTAAAATGTTAAAATAGCAATAATTCTGAAACACAGTAACTGTTAATTGATTGAGTTCCACGAATGCTTCAAGCATCTGCCCCTATCACGTTGGGCGCCACGATTCGGCCACTCCACCACGGATGGCCGGGTTTCGCGGGGTTATCCCTGGATTGGGACTCCCGCCGGGGCAGCTAATGCCTTCGGGGATGCTTCGGGATATCGACCCCATACGGATGCATGACGCTAAAATGCATCTACCATGCCGCACGAATAGGCATCACATGATAAATCATAGTATGCAAGTCACCCGAATGCGTCTGTGTGTGTTAAACACTATGATCTTCCATAAATAAAAGAAAGTCGACGAAAGGATAGATAACAATCTACCCATGCCTTATGTACCCTTTTGAACATAGGACCTTCAGGACAGGATTCAATCCTCGGGGGCGGAGCGTTCCTACTTGAAGCTAACAACTGTCCTGGCATACACCATTTGGAAGATCGACAGGGCTGACCAATGAATCATCACACACAGAATTCAAATAAAAGGAAAGCAACTTTATTAACACTAAAGAAACAAATACAAACCAAATAGAAAAAAAGAGTAAAACAAAATGTCAAAATAAGAAAATCAAAATCTTAAGGAGAAATGAATTAAGGCGAAAGTAAACTAATAAATCATGAAATTCTGAAGCAAATCAAAAACAAGTTTAAAACTCCAAAATAATCTACTCAAAATTACCAAATATCAAAATCAATGTAAATGGATTCCAAAAATAACAAAATTGAATTTAAAAAAATCAAAATCAAAATCAAAATTTAAATTAATTGGATATCAATTAAATTAATTACACAATCAATTTGATTAATTACGTGAATCAAAGCGATCAATCAAATCATTCAATCCCGATTGGGCAATATCATCCAATTAAAGACCATTAATAACTTTCAAATTAATAATTACATAAATTAATTAATCCATCTTTGATCAAACACGTAAGCAAAATTATGATCTGATCTCACTATAATCAGTATTGTACTCATTGAAAATTCCACACTGTGAGCTCATTACATCAAGCATCATGTCATCTCACCATAACGTAATGTACCATGTAAATTAACATTACTTTAATTAAATCATTCGTGCATCACACTATTAAGCAAGGGCTTTTCCAAACATGATCCAATATCATAATATAATCTGGCAATACCGCCTGTATGATCGCTTGTATGGATTAAAATACTCTCATAAAGATACACTTCTTATGCATCCAAATTCTTAACACAAACCTTGCCCCTTTTTTTTATGGATATAAAATTGGTACATTTATCTATGAGCTCTCGTGTATGCAACAGAGGTACACTACAATAGGACTTGAGATATACTATACCGGCACATTATAATAAACACCAATGCATGAGAACACGATTATCCAAGGATCGAACTCAAGACTCGATACCTCATTTCGGGTCTCGAATTCGATACTGTCTGTCAGAGTTTATGGGCGTATGTCAACTATACTAATATACAATAACTGAGATGCTTGCAATATTCCTTCAAATATCATCTTTTGCAAGACAAAAACCAAAGGCTAAAAATGAACGCTAGACTATATGAAAATTTCCATCAATGCAATAATAAGAATATCCTATGCTCACACTTCGTACGATGACAAAACATTTGAAAACAACGATGAGTGTAGGCAACAACGATGTTTCCCCGACACTGTAAATAAAGGCATGGCACAACTGTATCTACAAAATATATTCACAAAATATGTACACAAATAGGTCTCGAAGTAAGGACCTCGACTTACCTGTTTCGGGCGTGGTATATCTGCGACCGTCGCTAGTATCAGAGAGAGAATACACTTCTACCTCAAATGGTTAATGAATATCTGCACCCTTCTGTAGAATACCATCATCAAATTAATTATTATTATTATTATCATTGTTATTATTATTATTATTATCATTGTTACGATTCGTCACTGCGAGGACGCTAGGTCATGATAGGTCGATGTGTATCTGCACCCTATCACAAAATACCATTATTTAATGAGTTATTATTATCAGTTCAAAAATGTGCTCAACAACACAGACTTAAACTTGGTACGGGAAACATATGATTTACTAAAAGCTCGGCTTTCTACACGGCCAAGAGGGGAGTGACGTAAGTACCGTTAGCCATAGTGTGAGAGGGAAAATGTCAAATGACCTTGGCCTAGGACAAACATGTGTTGAGCCAATACACCCAGTGGTAACCAAAAGCATCCTACTAATCTTGCGCCAAATAAGCGAAATGAAATATACGAGCAGCTAGTCTCGTAAGCCTAGTGGTCTCCTGTTCGAAGCTGAGCGTGGTATAAACTTTGGAACATACCCAATCGTGGTTCACCATTTCACTCAAATAAATGCAAGCGCCGTTCGGATTTACCTCTTATCTTATGGCATGCCTCAATACACACTTCTTACCTTTTTATTTTCAGTTGGCGACATCATGGGACACATGGCGATGTCCGCTACAGCCTAAATGCACATATTTAATAATTCTTACCATTTCCTTTTTCTTTCATTCGTCGTAGCTTACCTGGGATCACATGGGACCATCCCAATACCATATTTTGCATGCCTTTATCATAACATTTCTGCATATCACCACGACCCAATGCTCATAAATGTTCCAAAACACTCAGACAGTTGTTCATTGCACTCTCTCACAAATCGTATCTTACCTGTTTAGAGCAAATATCTTGGAGACGCAAAGGTAACATTCCTAGCTTACCTCGAGGGCGTAACTTAGCTAAATAAATATCTCACCAGGTGTAAAATCAAAATACCAGCATTACGGAATTAAAAAATTCCCCTCCATCACTCGTGTTATTGTTATTGTTATTATTACTATTATTTCTACATTATCATTAATAACTTGTGTTATTATTATGTCCGTAAAAATGTTCGAATCTCTCTCTCTTTCTTACCCAAAACCACATGCCTCACTCTGGGCTTCTTCCGTTTTTTCCTGGGCTGAAATACAAATACTCTAGCAAATAAATAAACATACATTCCTACCAGTGTATCCACCATGTACGATTTGTGAGCGTTATTTCTGCCAAGCATCTCAAAAATAAATCAGCAGCGTCGCGTCATCACGTGCGTACATATCTAAGCAAAATAAATCTAACTTCAAAAATCAATCACTAGCATATTATTTACACAACTATGGTAATCCTAAGAATACACCCATAAACAATGACTTAATATAATCAAAGATTAATACTCATCGTGATCTCCTGTCAGCTGCCATCATTCCTTTCAGCAGGGATCTTTCACAGCTCCTCTCCAGGGCTCTACATGATATCACAATCACACATCATCACTGAATACATTATTACACTGATTAATTCTTCATCATAATTTCGCTGGGTTTCACTCGATTTTCTTCACTAACTATTATTGACACTTTCATAAGGTTATCACATACTAGTACCCTAATAAACACGTAATTTATTATTTTAGACACTTTTATACACTTTGCAGGGATTGCGCAATATAACCACACGTATTTCTATCTCACTAGCTTTTTCTGCACGATGCCGTGGGTTGACCGATTCTACACGTATTTCCCTCCGAATGGTGAGCTAGCAGATGACGTGCCGGTTCAACTGGACTCCGGTTCGGACCTCGATTGCCCTTCTACGTCTTCCTCACTCCTGCGTCTGCTAACACCGTCTCTGCACTTGGCGTGGAAAGTCTACTATATAAATTTGAGCGAATATATTGCTTTCCCGCATATGAATACTTTATTTAACACAATTTATTTCTCTTTAAATACCGTCCCCTTTGTATTTTGCAAATTGTGGTGCAATATTATTTAGCTTGGCGTGCTCCCAATGCTAACTGCTCGTAGTTATGCGACGATCTTTCTCGCCCGCCGTCTGCCACCAACCAACTAGCAAGACGGACTCTCACTCACCACGCAGAACTGCTCACGCGAAACTATTCCAGACTACTGCCAACTAACTCCTGCGGTCACGAGAGTGCGGGGATATATCCTTCACATGGCGGCAGTCAACACTAATCTTCCTACGCTCTCGGGAGCTCTTCTTTCAGACCGTTGACCATATTCGCAATATGTGCAAATTAATATTAATAATAGGGCCGTATTATTATCATATTGTCACCGACATTCGATCGTGGCTTCCACAAATATGCATCTTGCGTCCCCTGGCACTATTTCTGACGACATGGACGCTATCCCTACCAGCGCAACCAAACTCTCCACCCCAGACTGTCGGCGTAAGGAACTAATTTCCTTGATCATCGATTTAATGATATCATGATGATCTATTCAGTTTGATGACTGGCGAAAAATCTTAGGAATATTCCATGTTTAGTGACATTAAGGGTTCGACCCTGGGTGTTATCGTATTGTCACAATTTATTTATTTAGTGATTTAGGGGCGGGGCTTTGCTAACTTGCGGCGTACCGTAGAACATACGAGAACAAATTATTGAGGTCAGCTTCCCAAGAAGTCCTTGAAATGTTGCACCTGCTCTGGTCGATGCGTAGCATAGAAACATGTTCTAGACTTCGCTGTATTGGCAAACTTTAGGCAATACGTCGCTGGTACTGCCTGCAACGTACATGAGCTCGACTTGCAACCTAGATCGGGCGCTTGCCATTATTAAATAATATGCAATCCGGTTTCCTTCTCCTCTGTAATTTGAAGCTCATTTAAACGATATACACTCTGCATGACGAAGAACCATGCGAACTTAGCCTGGGGCCTATAGGATAAGGGCGCACAATAAACAAGTTAATGTTAATTGGGAACGTTTCGAATTAGAAATAAAATATATGTAGCCTATTTGAACTCGTTTTGCAGAGAATGAGTAATAAATGAATATACCGTGATTGTTTCGGGACAGATATACATTTTGGTGCTGTTCGGCTCGCCCGAGTTTGTAGCTGCTTCTATGCGGACACCCATGTGGTGAGCTACAAGTACCGTCGGGTGCGGAGTGTTGTCTGGGTAGGAAGGTGTGAATGTAAGGACGAGGAATTGGAAGGTAGCGTTAGGGACCAATCTCGGCATTTGCCTGGAAGGAAGATGGGAAACTACAGAAGACCATCTTCAAGGTTGCCAGCGGGGTAATTCGAACCTCTTCACCTCCCGGATGTGAGCGACTGCCTGCAACCACGCCGTAACGACCATGGCTAATTCACCCAGTATTTTAAAGGTGATTCGGGCCATCTATTTGCCCTGAAATTAAACAACATGCCACAAACTGTAGCCTACGTTTGTTCATTTGGCAGAAAATTTAAATACGATGCGTATGTACAGTGACACAGTTTGTAATTAGCGAGAGAGATTGGTTAGGCTGTTAATTAGCATTCATTTCCCAACATGACAAATTGAGAAATAATAATGTCATTGGGTTTACGTCCCTATTAACAACTGCGAATTTTAGAGACGCAGGAGTGCTGGAATTTTGTCCCAGTAACGTGCCAGTAAATCTACTGACATGCTCCCTCGCATTTGCACACCCTCAAATGCCAGCTGGCTGCGCCAGGATTCGATCTTGCAACCTTGGGCACAACAGGCAAGAGCGTTACCAGTGAACCATGCAGCCAGCCCGGATAGAGAAAGGATGATGATGATGATAATTGTTGTTTTAAGTGGCCTAACATCTAGGTTATCGGCCCCTAATGGTTAGGGTGATCGTGAAGATGATAATCAAAACTAAACTATAACTAAAACTTACTACTAACTTATAAACTAGAAGAAATGAAAAACTAAAGGAGAATAAGGCAAATAAAGGACAGTGGGAAAAGAAATGCCCTCAACCTTCGAAGAAGGCGGATTGAGGGACTTGTAAGGAAGGAGAGCCATGAAAGGCAGATAGGAAAGTGAAAGAGGAAAGGGTCCGCCCACAGGTAATGGATAAAAGGGGGAAAACATGACCCAGCTCAGGAATCCTTCGGGGTCGCCAACTCGCGGACTCACCAGCCGTGAGCCCCTGAGGGTGTAGCAATATCTAGGGTACACCAGAAGTAGTGGGGCTACATACACTCTGTCTCCTTGAGTGCCTTGCGCAGAAGGCAGTAGATAACAGGATAAGAAAAAGAAAGATGACCCCTCGCAGAAGGAGGGTATCAGAAAAGATGAGACAAGGGCCAATTAAGGCGGGAAAGGAAGAGACTCCCTATGCCTCGGATACCCTAATACCGTCGGGGTCGGAAGAGAACAAGAGTTGACCAAGTGAGGTTGACAGGAAAGAAGACGGAGGGGAGCCCAGCACAAGTAAGTGGAAGCAATGCCGGACTCAGTGGGGTCCCGTGGTCGCCAACCCACGTCCCACTAGATGTGAGCCCCTGGGGGGATAGAGAAAGGGCCAGCCCACATACACAGAGGTGAATGGACAGCAACTAAGTTTTGATAGTTCAAAAATGGTTTGGAATAATAAGTAATTTCAACAAGTATATTGTCCGATTCTCAAATTTACTTAAATCATAGGAATTTCTCTTCTAATTTTCTAGCACGTATGCTGCTACTAAAAGGACATTTACCCCCTTGACTGATCTTTGGGCTGTGGCAAAACTCACCTTTGTGTAGAAATTTTGAAGGCAATGTTTGTGACCAGGGTAAATTATGAAGAGTTTTTGAAGAAGAAAGACTTGCTGAAGAAAATTCATAGCAGTCATAAATTCAGTTGGTCTACTGGTGTTTCTCCTTTATGTTTTATTTGTAAATATGGCAGTGCTATTATTAATAATGTTATTTTTAATAATGTTATTGGTTTTACGTCCCTTTTAACTACCCTGGCTTTTAAAGACGCCGGGGTGCCGGAATTTTGCCCCTAAGGGGATCTTTAACGTGCCAGTAAATAGTGCTATTATTGAGGCACTGTTTGCAATCAATGGTATTGTACTGTTTTTATCCGAAAAATGTCCCGAATTTAGGAATAAAGAATTCGTTCACTGTAATTTAATGTTGGATTTTGATACAAATCTGTAATAAGCTCTGTGTGAAGAGAATTCTTGATTCAGACAGTTTGTTTACAAATTCAGTTGCAATGCACTTTGTGGCTGAGAACGGAAGGTACAGCGAGGAAGGAGAGGCCCATGTTCTAATTCGGTCGCGCCTTGCGACCTCTACGCATGCCCAAGCCACTCACACGGCGAAACGAAACAACACACTCAGTTTTCTTACCAAAGTCTAGGATCGCACGTTTAATGTGTGCGTCTAGTGCGGGCTACGCGTGGTGTGAACCCCGGACCCGTCAACTTTCTCCCTTCTCTTCACTGTGCTGGGAACGCAGTAAAGTGTTCGCGTCAGTGTGTTAACGAGTTTATACTGTCGTAGTGAAATGGACGAGAGAATCCTCGGCCCTTCCTGTTTGTTGATAGAATCAAGTGTAGATGATGGTAATGTGGGTACTGCTCCTTTCCTTGGCATCAAGTCGTTAACCCTGCTGAGTTCCGTCTTATTTTGGACGCTTAGTGGCGTCGTCATGTTTTTCTCGACTTGAACGCTTAGCGATTGTAAGCATTTTTAAGCGGTGACCAATTAGCTGCTGGAAAACTATGCAGAAGCAGATGTACTGACTGCCCAAGGCTGTGCTGTAGTCCTTACTAGCGCGACGTGTTCCGGTGGCATCCAACCCCCCTCCCTGTCCCCCTCCCCCACCCAGTGATCTTCGCGCACACTACTTGGTGAGTACCCTGTGCTCTACTCATGTCTGTTTGTTCCCCTTAATATCACTCATCAGACCTAGTTTCGATGGCTGTAAGTTGAATCGGACCTCCGGAAGAAACCTTGATCCACATTTTCATGGTTTACGAAAGGAGAAAATTAATATATTTCCTATATGCTTGTGTAGCTCACTACCAGAGTGAGCTGCTGCTGTTGTTGTTGTTGCTCAATTTAGGGGTTTGGAGACATCGCGGTCATCAACACTGTGTACTTGGGAGTGTGGTGTTAGAATTTTGTATGAGGGTACAAAGTGCTCAGGCAATATTTTAGTTTCCTAAAACTTTCCCTAATGAGAAGCCTAATGTAATTAAAAGGGTTCGGAAGTTCAAGACCTAAAGAAGTACAAAATATGCAAGCAAATATGCCCTAAAATAGCTAAACATGACCTAAAAACTGTAAAATATGACCTAAAACTATGAAATATGACATGAATTTTTGGGATAGGTAGAGTATCACTAACATACAGTAAACGTCTTTAAGTGCCAAAACAATTTTCCAGTGTATTGGACATGTGATGTTTTGATTTTACAAGTGACTTTTTAATGAACTATGTGTATTTGCAATTTATTTTATGCCTATAAGTGTTTATAATGAGTATATCTGGCTGATGAAGAACAACATTGTTGTTCGAAACATGTAGTCTGGTGTATTCTTGGAATACACTGTAAGAGAGTATTCTTTTTAATGCTCTTTGCTTGTTCAGTTCATCCTTTTTCTCAAACACCAACAGTGACCTCCTAGTTTCTCTTTGGTGGTCATGTCTCTTATGTCATTGTGAGTCTGTTCTAGATATATATCTTCCATGACCCACCTAGCGTCATCTAGCAGCGAATCTCTGAAGCTCCTCAATTCTTCCTGGTGCAAGAGGACTTCCTTTTCCATCTGGCCATCAGATCTCGTTGCCATCGCCAGCTATTATCTCCGTGATCAAGAGAACTTCGTCTACCTTTTCACCCACCAGGCTGTGCTAGTATCGCCTGCTATCAACTCTTTGAAGACCATTTCCTCAAGAGAATTTAAGTTTTCAATATTGGTCATGCTTATATGTTCTCCTTTTGTCTCCTACCCCCACTCTTTTCCCTTCCTTGGACCCTCCGCGCTTCGCTGAGTGGGTCTCACTTGTAAGTCGGCAGTTGACTCGGTCAGTCAAGGCTCAACTAGAGCCAGTCTCCTCAAACCAAGAGGCATTCTCTACATTCTACGCCATGTTGGCACATTAGGTATCCGTCAAAGGGAACTTCACCTTCGACATGCAACCAAGATAAGTACAGACTTAAGGTTTTAACCTCATCTTCATCAGTTTTATTATCTACATGCTTTTATTGATCATTTTATAGACAGTGTGAGATTACTTATTTGGGGCAAAAATCATCCTTCGCGGGATTTGCTATGTTGGGCTTTTGTCTGTCTAAGCCAACCTTAATAGAAAGTAGCTTTTCTTAAGCTATTTAAATGAGAAATCTTCTCACCACGTGGGATATTATCTAATACCCGCTGTCTATAAAATACCAAGCTAGTTCCTCCGCTGGATTAACTATGGCCCCATTCTTCTATTAGGATCGTTCTGGAACCTTCCAGATCCTGTACTTTATCTACAAGTCTTGCCGCCATGTATTTTTCACTCACTTGTGAGAATACTATTTAAAATTGAAGAATCTTCCTTCTCAATTAAAGCTCAATAGCTAATTTTCTTCCACCGTTGGAATGTTCTATGGCGCATTTAATTGTAATCCACAACTTTCTCAAGCAATAGACTTTCGCCTATCTAGTGCAACCAGTCCTTTTTCATCATTGCAATAACTTTCTTTGCCATAAACTTTCGTGTTACTACAGTGAACTTTTCATCCATTTAACAGACTATAGTGATAACTAGTGCTTGTTCAACTTTTCTACCGCGTCGCGATCGTCCGTTTACATTAAATAAGGCCATGAACATTTATCCTAAATCCCAATTGATCTTTCCTAAACCTTCTACTAACAAACCATATTAATAAAATTGTAACTCTAGATCATTTTCAATGAGGTGTCACTCTAACGAAGTGCCCTTCCATCTTGCTTGTTTATCATTAATTAATTTCTGCATAACTACGTGTTTTATACACGGTTCAAGCTTACATTGTTTCTACCTTATAATCAGGGAAAACAATTCTTTCAACTCATGAGTGAGTTATTTCTAGGTCTCACGAAAGGGAAACTGCCCCATTTGGCTCGTGATTCCTACTTAAACATAGGAGGTCGAGAACCTTCCTTTTGACTTTCTCTTCAGGTTTCACAGTAAGTGACCTACCCTTATTTGTATAATAACCAACAGTAATTCTGTATAAATATAAGAAGTTATAGGAACTTCTCCTTCATTCTACCCGCTTTCTTTTTTGTTATTTTCGAAGTTGTAACTTTTTCTAAAATAGTTACTTGGAAATTTCTTAAAGTACACTCCTTGTACTCAATTTAATGTTTAAACTTTAATCACTTCATTTGTCTTTTTTAAATCTTACAAAGATTTTAGTACATATATAAGGTTTGAAACCTAAAGAATTGTTAATTGCCTGGAGCAAACTTTAAATGTTAGGAGGTCTGCGACCCCAAATTGTTACTAAAAATTGAAACTATATACTTGTCAAATTTATTAGACTTTTTTGCATTGTTAAATAAATTCAAACTTTCCTTTTCGACTCATCATTTCTCTAATACAACGGTTAGGCAAGATCCTGTCTTCCTTGGCTCTCCCTACTCAATGCCATTAAATCTATTGATAGGGCTTTCACCGCTCGTTGCATTTGAGCAAGAACTCTTAGTGGTAATCTCGTTAAAGTTTCTCTTAGCTTTAATAGCTAATTCTAACTGGCCAGTAAGGCAAGTACAGCTCGCTACGCCAGCTACCTGCTTGTGGAGATCCTCTCCGAAAACTTATGGTTGGTTTTCCAAAAGATAAGTGTTTCTCTTTGTCTAAACTTTTAGCTGGCTCCTTGCTGAGTAAAAGCTTAGCCATTTCCAAATGCAACCATTGGTTCACTTACCAAAATTACTCCCCAAGGTATAATTTTTTATCACTATCCTTCTTGGAAGCACTTGGTCGCTTTTTCAGGAACTCTATAACTTCGAAAACTGGAAATACCAAACCTGATTCAAATTATTGGCATTCTTCGAATTACTTTGCAAAAACGAATTTCTTTGAACAGACATACAATAAATCTGTTACTCTCTGTCTTGCCAGACCATCACCCTTCCCCATAGTAAGCAGATGCATGCTTGAGAGGGAATATACTAAAGCCACCCTCTTGCAAACCGCCCAAGTCCTAGCTGCGTTTCCCGTCAGCTTCGACCAGGTCCTTACCCACTTTAGGTATCAGAGAACGGATTTGCAGTGGCAACAGCCTCTAAGTGCATTTAAAGTTAAATTCATAACTTTTGTGGGACTCTCCTCCTATTTTTGTATCCTTTTTCTCCAGTCCGAAACCTACCTCCTTTTCTTAATCATCTTCCCTTGGTGGTTAGGTTATTCCTCAGCCAATAATCTACCCATAGTCTACCAGTACTAAACCGTGCTAATAATATTACAAGTATTGAAAAGACGGAAATGAGAGTAAGTTATTTAATGGAATTTAAATTCAATACGGACCATTACGGTTAAAAACATTTTCCTTGTTTGCTAATTGCGTCTGAGCTACAGTAAATATATCTACTGGAGTGACATCCTGTTGAAAGGCGGGAGCACACTATCGTCATGTTACGTGACCTCATGCGTACAGTGTCGCAATCCAACTTGTCAGGAGAGATGTGCTAAAAGTCGTCCGTAGAGGAGCGCCTTCTTGGAATTAGATCTTCTAAACCTGCTGTCTGCCTGTTCCGGGAAAAGAAAGAAAAATATATCTACTACACTGTTTGGAAATCCTGTGTTTAAAACTCGACGCAGATAACACGTACCTTGTTAACGACACCTCAATTTAAACAAAAATGCTGAAATTATAACCAAATATGACCTTATATCACTAAAATATGACCGAATATGGCCAAAAGAATAAAAATGGCTGAAATGTGCCTTTACAGGCAACATCAAATTGCTTTAAACGTGGTCAGTGACCCGTCATTCAACTTATTTTTCAGATTTCGGGTAAAATGAGGTCAGGAAAAAAATATGACTTTTCCTTAACATCCGAACCTTAGTAATTAATATCCAGTCTGTTCAGACTAATTCCATACACAAGCACTCAGGGCTGATGAACGTGATGTATGAAACAACTGCAGACACTACATACCCGATTGATTTGATCCTTGCCTTTACTTAGTCTCTGTTACCTGTTTTATTTTAATTCAGATGAAGCATGTGTCTATGAATTGAACCTACACGAAGGCACTGTCGATTCTTGGCAGTCTCATTGTGTAAGATAGAGTCATGTACTGTAGTATATTGTCAGTGAGGGCCTTGGTTTTGAACGGAATTGTCTCATGTTTTTAGCTTGGTGCAATGAAGAGTTAACGGGGATGTAATATCCCTAATTTTGTTGTGTAGTCTCTTTTTGTCCACTTTTAAACGTCATAACAATATTCCGAACGCATTCTAGAATAATTGGGACGTTTGGAATATTGTGACAAGTGCCTGTATAATTCTGTTGGTGATAAATATGAGACATAGACTCTGAGATGGATTACATGCACATTTTTTCTGGTGAATGGAACATTAGAAGCCAAAATAGTGGAATCCTATGGATATAAAGTATATTCATCATGAATGGTGAAAATTCATTCCTAGCTTGCGTCCATCATCCCATATATATATATATATATATATATATATATATACAGGGTGTATTTGATATGATGGAAGTCCGTTACACTGGTGATAGAAGAGACTATTCTAAGCTTCCTAGGTAAAAAATTTGTCACCTATCTTGAAATTGATAATTAATCATTAAAAAGTCAATGTTTTTAGTTATTTCAGAAACTAATCAGGCAGAAAGTGGTGCGGCAGGCTGGGGTAAACGAGGCGGAGCCAGGAGAGACGACGCGCGAAGGGGAAGTTGTTACGTAATCGGAGCATTGACCTTACCGGTTGACTTGAGGGGTGGTAGGCTATCAGCTGTTATGAGGATGAGCTCTACCGTCTCGTAAGAAAATGTGCATTGCCGTTGTTCTTGTTGTTGTTGTTGACAACGCACGCAATGGCTTGGGACGTTAGGACCGGTAGTATTGTGTAGCCTACTTTGTAAGTGTGGAATTCATTGATTGATGTTCATGTATAAAATAATTTCGATACTCAGCCCTGATGTATCATTGGCGTCCATGTCGGATCTTCTGTTGACTAGTTTCTGAAAATACTAAAAACATTCACTTAATGAAATGCAGTGTGACAAAATTCCGACATCCCGTAGTCTGTTCAGAACTAGGCATTTAGGACGGAAGTAAAATACTTGATGTTTTGTTTGAGAGGCTTGGCGATTTTGGTCATTTAGCCCTATGTAGCTGGGTGTGGGTAGAATTTGTGTGATAACCTGTGTTTTGTGGTTTCTGTAGTAATGTGGGTATTTGTAATTCAGGTGAGGATTCGGAAGAAGGCGCCGGCCCTGTGGTGTTGGGGCAGTGCAACTGCCTCTCACCTGGAGGCCCTGGGTTCGATTCTTGGCTCCATCAGGGATATTAGAAACTGACGTGAGGGCTGGAACGCCGTGCACTAAGCCTCGTGAGGGCAATTGAGTAGCTGTCTGACAGTGAGGCAGTGCCCGAGTCAGGTAAATCAAGATTAATGGCCGAGGGGACCCGATGCACTGACCATGCGTCACCCTAATATCTGCAGGCCAAATGGCTGGACAGCGGTCGCTTGGTAGGCCTAGGCCCTTCATGGGCTGCACTGCCAGCGGTTATGGTTATTGAGAAGAAGGCGGCCGTGGCCTTAAGTTAGGAACAATCCCGACATTTGCCTGGGGTAGAAGTGGGAACCCATGGAAAACTACTTCCAAGATTTAATACTAGTACGGTACCACATGTTCATATTGTGAATTGTCCCATCCCATCTCCAGCCCTCGGGTGGCCATTAACTGGAGAGGGGGGGGGGGTTGATTTATTGGTCCATCAACAATGTAAATACATATGAAAATACACGAAAATGAAAATAAAATACAAATACATTGTTATAATACAGTGTTATTATAATAATAATAATAATAGTCTATTAATAATAATAAGAGTCAGCATGTGTAGTTCTGGTGGTAGAGTGCTAATCTTCCCGAGGGTGCGATCTACGTTCAGTCATGTAGTAAATGAATGGGATCTAATACGATCATCTCCATGGATTTCATGGCACATACAAGAAATCCTACGTACATTAAAGTCTGGCAACTCGACATACCAAAATGAAACATAAAAGAAGTTAGTGTGTCTAAAAGCCTATTATTACTATTATTAGTATTATTAATATGTTTATTAGAGTTGTTGCACTATCTTCACACAAAGATAGACCAACAGTTCCTTAAATTAATTTACCAAATCTTTAGGATTTCTATTTTCTATGCATAGTCCATGAAGCTGGCAAAATCCTAGACAGATCCACCATCACTAGTCATGTAGCCACTCCCCATGAAGGTGTGAATCAGCTGTTCATAGGCTCGGTTTGTGTATTTCAATGTCATTGGCAGACAAGGCGAGGAGGTCACTCAACTGCAGACTCTGGTCAACATTCCTCAGCGTGGGAGGGGAGGGTGACGGGGAGAAGTCAGCTCTGCTACTGAGGGGAACGAAGTGAAAGCCCGTTTCCAAGACATTGACCGACGACTTTTGTGATTTAATTCCACCTACGCTAATTAAGATCCGACTTAATTTCATGAAGATATTTGCTTAGAATACCATCTTCTATCACCAGTGTAAAGGACTTCCATCATATCAAATACACCCTGTATATATATATTATTTCAGTAGTATAGGTCCCTCCTGCGGCGCTCACAAGCGACCGATCGTGACAAATGAGCATTCAAATGAAAGAGAATAGACATTAGGAGTGACAAATTTCACTCTAATTTCATAAATATCCATAATTTCTTTAAAATATTGCTTTTAAAAATTGCACGAGGTGTGCCATTTGCAGCTACTGTTGCTGTAGGAAAATACGCTCGATAATTGCTGTCCAATTCACACTTTGGCCGCTGTGACCCCTGTTTCATGTGATTTTAATATTCTGAGGTCTTTCCTTTGTCATTTGAGCAGTGGCGAATTGCATTCTAATTTCATAAATATCAATTTTTGTAAGAAGTAAGAATACTGTTGCTGAAAGAAAATACGCGACATCATTGCTGTTCAGTTCGCATTTGGGCCGTAGGGACGCCTGTTTCAAATAAAAACATAACTATCAACCTTTCTCCTTAAGACTCTCATTATAAACCTATTGGGGAAAGTGTGGTTTATGAACATGCGAGATTTCTCGCACGGGTCCGCTAGTTAACTTTTATTTAAATTGACATTATTGGCGTTAGGTCACATGGGCCATGCAGCCAGCCTAATACAAAAGATTCCTCTCGGCACGCCGGAGGGTGGTGGTAGATTTCACCGGGCAAAGACACATATTTCGAAATCACTAAAATTGCCTACTAAAGTTCCACATGTTTAGCATATGAGAATATTCTGTTATTTCGAAATCATTTTGTTCATCCCTCGGCGTAAGGGTGGGTCATATCAAAAATTCTTTCAGATAAAAGTTTTAGGTAATTTTTAGAGGACAATTGACCATTTTAACGATTTTGATATTGTGTCTATTAAGGGTGGTATGACTTTTTTTTTCTCAGAAAACTCATTTTATCCCTTTGGCCAATGGTTGGTGCTATCAAAAAATTTCATCGAGAAAAGTTTTTTCCTTTAACGGAAGAATAGTACGAACTTCAAATGGATTCGATTTTTCACATATAAACCCTTTATACTGTAGGGCAAAACTATTTTTTAGTTTTATGTGTGTTTACATTTTTATTATTATTATTATTAACATTATTATTATCACTTCACACAAGAAAATTACAAACTAACGCACCGCAGCATATCATGCATACACCAAAATATCCTGGCAGGTTCCAAATGTAACACCTTCATAAATAGAACTTCGACACAAAAATACCTAGGAATTACCCTTGATGAACATTTTAAAATGAACACACACACAGTGAACATGATTTTAAAAAAACTAAGAGCAAACCTCTACACCTTCTACAATCTCCGATTTTATGTAGATAAGAAAACTTACAAAACCATTTATAGTGCTCTGATTGAATGCAAATTAAGATATGCTATAGCAGCTTGGGGAAATCAAAACACAACTTTAATTAATAATCTTCAAGATAGCCAAAACAGGTTCTTTAAATATTTCACTGATATCCCTTATTTTTTTTGTCGCGTAGTCTCCTGAGAGGCCGAGTGCAGGTCTTTCTAGTCGACGCCCGTGGGCGACCTGCGCGTCGGGATGAGAGATGGAATGGATGAAGATGAATGAAACTGGGCAAGGATGTGGAAGGAAGCGGCCGTGGCCTGTCAGAAGGTGCTGTCCCAGCATTTGCCTGGTGTTGAAAATGGGAAACCACGGAAAACCATTTCAAGGACAGCCGACGGTGGGGCTCGAACCCACGCGTCTACCGAGTCAGCAGAGAGCTTGGCCCCTTGATCTAACGCAGCGATTTAGCCCGCGTAGCCACTACTGTCGGTATTTTAATATTAAAGAGTTGTTTCAAATTACTGTACTGAATCTCTACTACCATGATCCAAGATTCAGGCATAAGGTCTCTCACAACATACAAACAAGAGCCATAACAAGTACTAAATATGTAAAAACTTTATGTATAAATAGCTATGGTTTCAAGAGACTAAATTGAATTATACCATCACTACTTAATGAACTACCACCTGGACTGACGAACATTAACAGCAAACAACTAGCTATAAGTCGCATTAAAAATATTACTTAACTAAACATTAATTCATAACATAAATTTATTAATATAACTACTATAGTGTAACTTTTTGTGTCTTTAATTATTTACATTAATATTTTTATCATTATCACCATTTTCATTATCATTACAAAAAAATTGCATGCACTCTTGTATTGAAATATAATCTGAATATATGTTGTAAATAATAATTAATATGTCTCACAGATAATCTGTACTGCCAGCAGATTCGTGAGACATATCACAATAATGTAACATAATTAGTACCGGTATTTAATGAATAAATTAAATTAAATTAAATTAAATTATTATTATTATTATTATTATTAGTCTATTATTATTATTATTATGTTATTTTTTGTTTCTCTAATTTTAATGTTTATATATTTATTTTTCATTTTAATTTATATTCTTATAGATTTAATTTTGATATTATTTTAAATTTAATTAATTAATTAATTAATTAATTATGAATTCATTTTTACAATTATTTAAATATTTTTATAGCTATATTATTTATTTTCATTTTTATATTGCTTTTCTTATTGTAGTTTTGTTTTTATGAGTTTTATTTCTATATTTATATATTTTCTACACTTTAATTGTTAATGTTCTTAGTTTTATTTTATTTTAAATTTTATCTAGCACATTACGTCAGGTAGATAAGTATAATATATTTGATTTTATAGAAATACTAGTACTTCGGCAAGGAAATTCTTCGAAATTTGGCTGAAAGATTCAACCATCAGTATCTTTAAAACATAAACTGTCTTTATGACAGTTGGTTAATTTACAGACCACTATCCCATAAAGGGTTAAGAAAGGTATAGCAATATTTCACTTTTTCGACAAGACCCTCATTTCCACCCCCTTGGCCTGATTTTGCTCATTAACGAACTCGACCGGGAATTTGATTGGTTATATGTAGGGCCCGGATATTGATGCCATAAAAAAGTTTTAAAAATGCACTTAAAATATCCAAAAATTACTAATAAAAATCGAAAAATGCACTATAAAATGGAGAAAATAATCTTATAATAATGATCTCACCAATATTTCAAAAATTCGAAAAATGCACTGTTAAATGGAGAAAATTATCTTACTCACCAATATTTGAAAAATGATATCTGAAGCTCAAATTGAAAAGTCAATCAAAATAGATTTCTAGCACTTAACAAAAGGTTCATAGCTACTAGCTTCTTCTTAACCCTGAGAGACGTATCTCCCTCATATAAAGCTGTGACATGACTAAATTGGAAAAGAAATTACATTAAAAGGCCAATTTCTCTAAAATATGACCCAAAAATATAACAAACTAAAAAAAATGCTCTCAAAATAAAAAAGTAGCAAGAACTGCAAAATGACGCAAAATAAAAATGACATATTTGAAGATGGGGTGGCCCGTCCGGAGTTTCTATGTACTTCAGCATTGTTTTAGACAGCTCAGTAAAAAGATGACATGTCATCAACATCCGGGCCCTAGTTATATGTATACGTTTGAAAGTGATTCGAGCAACATGACGAGAGTTATCGTGTCCACAAAAAAGTGATACAAATTATATATAAACTTTTGAACTGACGGTGGTTTTGGTGTCTTGGGGATGTGAAACTCAAAGATATGTCAAATTTTTCCGGAAGTCATAACATGCCCATTGCAATGAGTAACTTTCTCATGAAATCTACATAAAATGGTGCAAGATTCGTCCATTAACTTATACTGACAAGTGCCAAGTAAGCGTTGGAAACAACAATACATACTAGAGTACTGTCTGTTTAATCGAAATGCATTTTATAATACAGGGAGCGGCAAAAAGATCTGATGGTTTTTAAATCACAACAACACAAACATTTTAAATGATACAAACTCTTTTATTACTTATAACAGCAAGGTGTACTTGTCAATTAATGGAAAACATGAAAGAACAATAGATTTTAACATTTAAGATTTGAAGATAACGTCTTTCAAATGATGCCCATCTTTTGCCATGCATTCTTCCAGTCTTGCACTGAAACTTTGCATAGTAATTAGGCTTCAACTGCTGGACAATAACCATTTTGTACGGATGAAAATGCAAATCGAAACGCAATATTCGTCTCACTGTTCGATCAGACATTTGCAAAGCAGCAGCTTGTTTACGAGCCGGCCGCCGTGGACTGGTTTCCACAGCTTGTCTCACTCGCTCAACATTTCCTGGTGTCCTGGCTGACCTTGGATGGCCTGTCGACGTACGTTTTAAGGCTGAACCTGTAGCTCTAAAATTACTCACCCATAACAAAATTGTGTTACGAGATGGAACGCGTCCTCTTCGACTCGCTCAGCCGTACAACGACATAAACCGTCAGATCTTTTTGCCGCATGGCAAAAGATGGGCATCATTTGAAAGACGTTATCTTCAAATCTTAAAAGTTAAAATCTATTGTTCATTCATGTTTTCCATTAATTGGCATGTACACCTTGCTGTTATAAGTTAAAAAAAAAAGAGTTTGTATAATTTAAAATGTTTGTGTTGTTGTGATTTAAAAACCGTCAGATCTTTTTGCCGCTCCTTGTACAATCTGGAAAACATGGGCTCGTCTCAAGGGGCATGCAAAATTGATAATTAACTAGCGGACACGTGCGAGAACTCTCGCATTTGTATAAACCACCCGCCTGGCTTTACTGTTATGCGCGCTTCTATAAATATGTTTATTTGTTTAAACGCACTTTTTAAACAAATAGTCGATATTTATGATATCAGAGTGCAGTTCATCACTGCCGCTGTTGCACAATTGGTTGTGTGCGCCCCATGTGTTCAGTACATACCACCAGCCCGGTTCTAGTATTATGCGGGCTGTAGGCGACACAGCTCTGCCAGGGGCTATCGTCTTGTTTATTTGTTTAAAAGCACTTTTTTAACAAATATATTTCCATTTACTTATCAAGAAATGCAAGATACAATTGAGCCGATTTGGAATATTTTAGTAAAAACCACACCTTCTAACTCCATTTGGTTTAGGAACTTGAGGTTTGTGGAACATACACCTTAGCGTAGGCCTATTATATTGTTGCGGCTGTGAGTTTGTTTTGTCGCCTCGCGGCGTTGAGTCACAGCTGCCCCCGGGCTGTGTGTGCTCTGCCTCAATGTGTTGCGAGCGCGTTGCGCGGTGGGCTGCGAGGTGAAGGGGATGGTCCAGAGTGTTCGTGACCCGGCCGGTGAAGGAAATCTCAAGAAGCCGTGTGTCCTGGACGATTCTAGAATTCAGTGAGTCACCAGCCTGCTATGTAGGCGGCTTCAACAGTGAGGGGACCGAGTTTTTCTGTGGGTGTGAGTTTTTGAGCGAGTGCGACAGAAGTGTGGTGACGAAGTGCCGTGCGAGTTACGAAATCCAGTGACATTGTTTCCCCAGCTTGTGGACAGCGAAACAGCGGGTAGCGGATTATCGTAAGTAACTGAAGTTGGTGTACATAAGGGAGAGGAGCAGGTAGTTTCTGTCAAGGCCACCGTACTCATTAGGACGGATTAACTTATGTGGTCTGTTGACAAGTGAAAGGGCCAAGAGCGCTCAAGGAAGTGACTTGAGGAAACTGGAGTAAGGTTCCAATTGCTTGTATTTGCTGATGAGTAGTGTAATTTTCTGGCCGCAATAAAGCTAATTATTTATTTAAAGAAACAATCTGTGTTGTGCTTCAACCCACCGTAATCCAGTTAACAAAAGTGCCACTAGGGGGGTGGCACGTGACAATATACTAAAGATATGTATCTCCAAAGTGTTGTCTTAGGCCACATGCGGTCCACACAGTAACAAGCGCGGCTCTCGTACGTTTCATCCTAAGCATATAAATATGGGTTCAAATATATACTGCGATACGTACGTATACGGGGATAATTTGTAGGGTAGTCGATGACAGAACACTAAATGGATTGCTAACTTGTCAGAGGATAGGCTATTGAAGTAGCCTATTAGAAGGCATTTTTCAGTGTTGCCTAGCAATTCGTTATGTAATGCTTTTCAGACTGTGAACACGATTGTGCCCAATCATATTAAGCACAGAGTACAAGGAGGGGTTTGGGTGCTAATCTCTACTTATAAAACAAAGTTCCCGATTCTTAGATGTTCGGGGTAATCTCGAGAACCTCTGAATGGATTTGATGCGGTTTTCACCATTCTGTAAAGGATTTCTCGAGGAAGGTTTCTGTAAAAAATAATTTATTTATGATCAAAGGAAGCCGTGCAGTAACAATTTCAGTGAATCGAGTCGAAAAAAACCTACCGTCCGTGCACCTTTTAAGCTTAAGCTGGGTAAACCGTTAAAAATATCCATACACTATGAGTATAAGAATTGTTCAGCATGAGAAGTTCTACAGTACAAAGAAGTCCGTGATAGCATATCTCTATCTTCAATACATCGTTCAATATAAGTGCTTTTACGTTTTCATTTCTTCCAACAATCTCCATTCAATCACTAGCTTAATAGCTAGCGAGCGAGCGAGCCTATCACCCCAATTTCAGCCTTCGTTCCGCAGAATACAGTACACAGTGAAGTTTAGATTGGACGGAAGGGGGATTTGTGTTTCATGCACCTCGCCATTCTTAAATTACGTCCGACAAAAATTCGTTGCCCATGCTATCTCCATGATATTACAGTACGTATAATTAATAGTCCAGTCAGTGATTTTTAACCCATCATGCTGAGACGGAAAGCGGTCATTGAAATTGAAAAAAATACCCATTTTTAAGCTTAAACCGTTAAAGATACCGGGAGAAGCTAGTTAAGTGATTAAATTAATTCACGTAATATTTATTTTGGTTAGGGTATTTAAATATTGTACTCCCCGCCTAATATAGGATTATTGGGCACCGACTAAAAAACATTATTAACGGGGAGGCTATTGTGAAACGAAACCTTTCAAAGTGTTGTCAGGAAGTCCATCGTAGTCTCGCACCATCGTATACCTACAACGGATTGCCCCAAGGATCAGTTCTCTCACCATTATTATTCAACTTTTACCTCTCTGACCTTGCTGACACTTCATCCAGAAAATTCTGCTATGCCGACGACTTGGCTCTAGCCGTACAAGATCAGGCAATGGAGACGACTGAAGAGATTCTTATCAAAGACTTGTCTATACTGGAAAATTAGTTCAAAATCTGGCGACTTCAACCCAGTGTGAGTAAAACAGAAGTGTCTTGCTTCCATTTAAATAATCGTTTGGCGAGCGTGAAACTGAATGTAAGTTTCGGAGGCAGAATTCTTCGTCATAATTGGAACCCAAAATACCTTGACGTCATCTTAGACCGTACTCTATACTTCTAACATCACCTCCTGAACTTAGCACAAAAGTTGAGAACTCGAAACAACATCCTCCATAAACTATGTGGAACTACCTGGGGATCTTCAGCAACCACCTTGCGATCTTCAGCATTGGGTTTGGTGTATTCAAGTGCTGAGTATTGTGCACCTGTTTGGTTGAGCAGTCATGACACAAGGCTTGTTGACACCCAACTTAATACCACAATGCGCACCATATCTGGCGCAATCACATCTACTCCGGTTCATTGGCTTCCACTGCTAACCGGTATAATGCCACCTGATCTACGCCGATCTAATGCCCTTATGAAGGAATTCCACAAGATCTCCAGGAATCCTAGTCTACCCGTGCATAATGACCTGTCACTTTTGAATCTTTAAAGACTAAAATCACGCCATCCAACTCTACTTGATGCTGCTGACATGGATGCTAAGGATTTTAAATCTCTTGATGAATGGAAAGGTCGTTGGGAAGCAGCAACAGATATGCTCCTGCATACCGTTTTCTCAGGCCCCAGATTTCCAAGTGGATTCCACCTACCACGCAAGACCTGGACTGCCCTGAACAGAATCAGAACAGGACATGGTCGGTGCAGAGACGCTCTTCACAAGTGGAAAAAACTACCTGATCCAGACTGTGACTGCAGAGACTATTCATCACATTGTCAGAGAATGCAAGATTCGAGCCTATCACGGTGATGAAGCGGACTTCTTGTTGGTAACTCCAGATGCTGGATTGAAAATCTGGATATTAAGTTGTGAAGCACAAATTAAGTTACTTTGTTTCTCATCTGTAAATATATATACAGTATAGGCCTATATGTTTTACTCATAATGTCTGTATAAGCCATACGCTAAATAAATAACCCTGTCCCGAAGTCACTCACTTGATTATTTCCTGGAATCATAAAATATAGGATAATCGTAATTATAAATATAATGCTTTTATTTTATAAGGACAAAATCTAATCCATACTTATATTTTGTCATGTGGCACTTAGACTTGTGAAATTTGTGCTGAAATTGTCAGCATAGCCTTTCACCACAGGTGCCAGCATAGTATCCCTGTAACGTATGCCTGTCATACGCCCTGGGATGTACACAAGAGGGGTTCGGCGACCATACATGATGCCACCCCAAAACATTGCACCACCTCCTCCCTTTTGATATAGGTCGTGGATGCGTTCACCGGGTCGTCTCCACACTCACACATATCTATTCTCATTGAAACAGCCGATATACACGCACGAAAGGACCACTAATGGGTTTGAGACCACTACGACTCTTGGCCAGCAACATGTAGATTCGTAGGTATTGAGAACCATCTAAATATTTCGGATGGTCACCATGTTAGATTTTTATACATATAGACCTTAGAGTTATGTACAATTAGATGATGCGTAGGTTCATTATTCAAACGTTGACTTCGATCGCATGATTAGGATACAAGAAATAAAAAGCTAATTTTAAAATTTTGCACAGCCGCCATCTTGAGGTTATGTAAACAATTGAACTAAATTAGATGTAAGTGCATTACATTGTGTATAAACATTTACTGTACCATGTTTCACTTCACTCGGGTGGTTAAATCACGAGAAAAGTCTATTTAAATGTTTCAAATTTGCTTGGACGCCATGTTCGTTTTGTACTTAACAGGTCTTCGATCTTCTATTAGTGCCTTTTATCACCGTACAAAATTTCAGGGTGATATCTGTAATAGTTTCGGAGATATAGAATGCCGGTGAAATGTTTCGCACAGCCGCCATGTTGGATTGATGAGACGTAATACAATTTGAAGGGCATGGTCGGGGTAGGAAGACATAGTACTATGTCCTTACCTCGTTTCATTGAAATCGCACCAGCCGTTTAGATTTTATTAGGGACGCACCCACAGACGCACACACAGACAAAAGGTGATCCCTTATGACTCAACTACAGTAATCGTTGGAAAATTCGAATTAGAACCGCAGTTAGTCTGAATTGCTCCGGACTTACGCGAATTTCTTTGCTCCCGGACCGTCCGTGGTAACGCTGGAATGGGTGGTAACCCTCCCAGCAACTTTTTCAATCAAGTTATAACTATGAGACCAGTTGACCACAAAAATACCTAAATTTTCCGGATAATATCAAGATATAGATATAATTTATGCTTCGAGGTATCGAAATATTCGTGTTAGTGATTTTCGACTTAAAGCGAAATAAAATAGGCTACATGTAAATTATAGGAAATTTGTCCTGGAAATAACAGTTACTTTGATTTATCGAAAATTTGAGTAATAGACGTTCGAGATATCGAGGTTGGACTGTATTTTCAAAATTCATCATAGCCTTTTAGGTACCGCTTTGTTTACATAAATCGAACATATTATTTAGTTGTTGGCTGTTTTCCAAACCTCTACTCTGGTGCCACGCCCACCTTTCTTGTCACAGTAACCACTGAATTTCAAACTATCTGCAACATGTAGTATTATTCTTAGCCAATAGAGGGCTTCGTTTATTTGCTTTGCAGATCATAGGGCATATATGGCTTTGGAGGATATTTTTTGTAATAGTTTTAATGGTATTTCTTTTTGAGAATATTTACGTAGGCTATAGAAATGTGTACTCTCACTCACATTTACTCATTCTATAGGCTATTAGTACGATGAGCTCGCCACACTCAAAGGCATTTTATGACCTACTGCCAGGTGCTGTTCTAGGCCGATCCACTGGATAACAGACGCCGTTTGCAGCCGCTCCTCTGGAGTACAGACGCTACAGAATTCCCTCTTCCGCCATCGACGCCGTACCGAAGTCCATCCTCTCCGCCGGCGATACCGTTGGGGCTTCACCCATAACCCTGGGCTTGGGCCCTCCATATTTATGACCCCTGGAGAGAGGGTGTCCCAGTATCAAAGCCCCCAGGAACCGGGCTGCCTGTTTGGTCCGCGGGTTGTATTGGGTATTTCAACCAGCCCTACAGAAGTAGGGGCCCCCTATCCGCCACCTGGGGACGCGCCCTCTAGGGGTTACAGGCTCCCCCGAGGGAAAGACAGATCAACATTTGACCTAATCTTTACATTAAGGCAAATGATGGAGAAAAGATGGGAATTTGGAAAAGACATGGTGATGACATTTATTGATATTGAGAAAGCATAAGACAGTGTGCCTAGACAGGTGGTTTGGGATGTACTAAGGAAAGGAAGAGTTATCAGAGCAGAAGTCCAAATGTTAAAAGCTATGTACAAAAATTGTGTCAGTAGCGTGAAGACCAGTATAGGAGAAACAGAATGGTTTAAAGTGGAAACGGGTCTCCGACAGGGAAGTGTATTGTCCCCATTATTATTCATCATAGTCATGGATGAAATCCACAAGAAGGTCAAACAGAGATTGGGACAAGAAGCAACAAAGGCCATGCTGTTTGCAGATGATATAGTTATATGGGTTGAGGATGAAAAGGATGTACAAAAACAACTAGATGTATGGAACCAAGAGATAGAGAAATTTGGGATGAAAGTAAGCACAGAGAAGAGCAAGACAATGGTAATGTCAAGAGGAAGGAAGAAAGGAAGAGGAAAGATAGAATTGAATGGCAAAATTCTAGAAGTCGTTAATAGTTTCAAGTATTTGGGAAGTGTGATCACAGAAGATGGAAAGATAACAGAGGAAATTGGAAAGAGAATACAACAAGCGAACAGTTTTTACCAGAGTGTAAGGGGTATTGTGTGGAACAGAGATGTCCCAAAGAAATGCAAAAAAGTATTATATTCAACCTATTACAGACCCATACTAACATACGCAACTGGAGCGTGGACTACTACAAAAAGAGAGGAGAGTAGAATACAAGCCGCAGAGATGAAATTCCTAAGAGGTATAGAGGGCAAGACCAGAAGAGATAGAGTTGGAAATGAAGAGATTAGAGAAAGGACAGGAATATTGAAGCTGCAGGACAGGATAGAAACAACAAAGTTAAAGTGGTATGGACATATGATGAGAACGGGAGAGGAGAGAGTACCAAAGAAGACTTTCTGTGAAAAGATGACAGGGAAGAGACCACGAGGTAGGCCCCGGAAGAGATGGGCAGATACAGTGTGGGAGTGTGTAGAAAAGAAGGGAGGAAAACCCGAAGATGTACTAAAATCAGGAGAGGAGTGGTGGAGAGACAGGCAACGATGGAGGTCCTTAATTCACAACCCGACCCAGGAAGCTGGAAACGGGAAATGAAGAAGAAGATAGAAATGTGTACTGAATACGAAAATAGGTTGAAAGAAAAGCAAAGATAGAGGTAAAGTAAGGATATACCAAACCGGTCTGTTTGTAATGGCGATGTTGTAACGTTAGGCGCCAAAGTAGTAATCATTACAATGTTAACAGCAGTAGAGTTGATGGTTTTAGTAAATATTGTTTCTGTAAGTTCCGTAGGGAACTAATTGCCTACTTTCCTTGAAATGATATAATTTTTATCTTCTATTCTTATTTTGCAGCAAGGTTCAAAGCAATCAGGGCTCTCAAATATCTGTGTCATGTACCAATATCCCACTGGGAAAAGTGAAATGCACTTTTTGTTCATATTGCCATAATAGACTTCCTCATTACCAAGCCCCTTATTCGAACCAATAATCTTACCTATTTTCGTAGTTCAATAAAACAGTATGCACCATAAATAAGTGGTTTCATTTTCTGCGACTCCCCGTTTGCCAAGTTTGTGAAAATTTCTCGCTTGCATTTTGAGTTTTTGATTTCAATGTTTTAATAGTAGCTCACGCTTTACTGCCATCTTCAGTCGATTAGTTTACTGAATTTGGTCCCTGTACTGCCCCCGTAATTGAATTATATAGAGACCACGGTGGCTATATTTGAAATTATAATGAAAGTTATGGTTGTCATAGTTATGACGTGGGTAGTCATGACGTAAGCACGGATGACGTAAATGTTATGCCAGCAGGCTACTTGAGCTGAGAATCTCTGTGACGTCATGCATTTAGTCGAGAATGTTCCCAGATTTACGACGCAGTCGCAGGAAACGAGGAATTCGGCTGAGGAAGAATCTATGCTATTGGAGGAGAGGCATGAACCAATCAATGATAGTTTAAAGGAAGACGTAGAGTGCTGAAACTATGGTATTTTTATTACTTTTGGAATGCAGAATTGTGGAAATCCATTTGCAGTAAAAGCATTGATTTGGAATTTTGGTGAAATTTATTTTCAGTTTTTGAATTTTGAAAATCCGTCATGTATTAACGAAGTTGGAACTTCTAGCGATGACGCAGTATCACGCTTTGGAAGGGATGGTAACGCCCCTCGTGAAGTTAATAAAAGGGCTTGCGCAGAAGAGAGGAGCCTCTTTCGTTCTCTGATTATTCTGAGATCTCATTCTCAGATCATCGAAGTCTATTGTGAAAGTTCTTTTCTTATACATTCATTATAGTGAGACGTCGAAGTGAACAGCAGTGAAAAGAATCGTCTTTATAACGCGTGGCGAGGCCACTATATTAACGAGATCCAAGTCAAACTAGGTGAAGTTGAAACGGACCTTAGAAAGCTTCTACAAGTTTAGCTTCGAACAGTTAGCGGTCTCCGATAAGCTAATTGTATTGTGCAGTGCTACGTGCAGTTATAGAGAAAAGCAGAACAATTTCAACCGATTAGTTCGAAAGATATTAGCAGTTTTATACGACTGAGAAAAGTGATTATCTCGCCACAAGAGAAGCACTTCTGTATAGCCAGAATCAACGCGACGGCTGACGCTGCGAGTGGAATAGAAAGACTTCAGATTGCTTGGTTACAGAACACTACGGTATAATGGAGCAATTGAATACGGCAGTTTGTTCTTCTAACACTACAACCGAAGAGCAGATGGAAGGCTAAAGGGCTTATTGCAATTGGGACATACTTCAACGGAGTAAGATAGCGACATGGAACTTCGCTAATTGCTATTCCACACAAGCGAACATGCGGTGAATACCATCTACACCCATGTTTCGTAATTAAAGGCTGAATACCATCGAACAGCCATAGAAACAATTTCATACTCTGTATATGAATAATTTCTTCGGAAATTTCTACAAAACTTCATGACGATTGTCTACTGGAACTTCAGGGAATTTTTCAAGAGAGGTCAGGGATATCCCGACTCACAAAGAAGATTATTGCCGGAAGGATGTCTATTCGTCTTCGAGGAGCAGAGCGATTCACGGAGAAGGAAGCAGTTCGATTCTCCGAGGGTGCTATTTCCTATTTCGAGAATGGAGCTCAACTTTAACGTGGTGAAATGGATCCATCAGCAGTCTTCTTTGGGGAATTTTCCTCTGGAAAGTCAATCGGCAGATAAGGTAGTCGTGAACGTTTATTGTATTTGAGTTTACTAATGATGTTTGAGCAACCATTTTTCCCATATTTTTATCCTCATGTATTTTTGCCCTATTTTCTTGTTGAGATTCTTATTCTCAGTACACCTTGATGAGTTTTGCATTTTTCGACGATTTATTAAGACATTGTTATGTCATGGGCATAGTTAATGATTTTGAATCAGTTGAGACTGATATTTAGAATTTTCAGTAATTAATATTTTTTGTAGTCACGATTTGACTGTAAGTTAATGATTTTTAATGGCAGATTTAAATTCAGACAGCGTGTCATTTTATTAAAGTAATTCTACCCCAGTTTAATTACTTTGACCAATTTTCTGTCATCATCAAGAAGGAAGAACATTTAAATGATTTTAGAGCGTTAAAATCTCTTACGTTGTCGACGATCTTGGAAATACTAGTCGTTATTTGTATTGATTGCAACACAGACATTTATCGTCAGTTATGTATGAACATTGCATTATAGACACTTTTGTGAAAGAGTAACTTTAATAATGAATTATTGATTGCATTAAAGTCAAGAACTTGTGTTAGGAGTTTTTCTCAATTAGAGAATTATATAACGATGTTTGCATTCCCCAGTCTAATTGGATTCTATTCGACTACTTTGCATTTTAGTCGCACTTTATTTGAAGATAGTATTTTTATACTGCAATTTCTTTTAAGATGTTAATCTTAAATTTTGATAGACCAGACAGGCGTATATAAGCGTATTCACTATTAAATTTGTTTGTGATTGGCAAGTTTTGACTTCATTTCGGTTCATGAATGAAATCCACGAAGGTTAAATAGAAAAACAGTTTTGAAACAAGTAATGATTATAAAAATTTTTAAGTGGAACTATGAATGTATAATCGCTAGTGCAGCGCGTGTTGAAAGTCGCTGAGATATAATGCCCTTGAATATGAAGGAAGTTCCCACAGGAATAAATGTTAAAGAATTATTTGTGGAAGTTTTGTAAGTTATGTGGAAGTTGAATGCCATATAGATTAATATATGATGATTTTGGGCATATTTTTAATGCAGTTTGTGCATTAACTTGTTAGCGAAGGATTTTCCGCTGGAGTAAGATTGTCATAGTTCGTTGAAAATTAATCAAGTGATTTACTGTTAGAATTAACACGAGTTTTGAAAGAATTTGAGATAAGATTTTGAATGAAGGTTGCCGTCACAAATCATTATCAAAACCTTTATTAAACCAGATTGTGACATTAACATGTATAACTAACCTTCATTGGTCGATTATATTAAACACGATTATGAAAATTATCAACCGAATGAACATGTGGTCAATGTATTTATTAAATTAATAATTTAAACAATTTAAAATGTTAATATTGTAAATAATTGCTGTAAATATTTTTGAAAATAATATGAAACGAGAGTGATGTTAAAGGCGTCCTTATAATATTTTTATTGTCTTTGACAAATATGATAAACAATTTCTAATTGTTATAAATAATTTATGTGATTTTGTTATAAACATTTAAGAGCTAATTAAACATTTGGATTGAACTTAACAAGTTTAAGGAATTAACATGATGATTCAATAGGATGTGAGCAAAGTACTTGAAAGATTTGCGTAAATAATGTGAGCTGTCTTATAGACATTTAAAAGCTTGAGAGAGCAAGCTGTATGTTACGTAACTTAGCACGTGAGAAGGGAATGCATTTGACCAGTATGCAACAGGTTCGAGGGTAGCTCGCAGCTGGGCCAACATCTGGTTATCAGAGTGAGGTCGTCCACACTCCGGCCTTGCGACTATAAATACCATTCTCATGTTTATTAAAAGGAAACCAAATGCTCTATATATGTCACACCCTGACGTCCTTTTCCAATCCAATAGTGTTATGAATATTACGTTATTTGGAGCTCTTGGGAGCTAAAATGTTTTATATCATGTTGTATGATTATTTTTGCAAGTCCTACTGAGGACGTAGTCAGATTGACTTGGGCTACTGATAGCCACGTTGATTTTGTTGTGTTAGTAAAATCATACCCTTTATTAGAAATAAAGCTTTTGTACAGTTCAAAGTTCTCGTCTTCGTTTCTGGTTCATTTTTAAATGTCATGGTGGAGGTTATTGTGTGAACAGACTTTTAGTGATCCTGTTGTCAACTCAAACCCCGAGATAATTAAGAGGTAAGTAACGGTAAGTATGAACCCCCGTCTATTTTGGTGTGTTCCACAATGATTTCCTGTGAACTTCTGTGCTCTTATCTCGATAGTATCTGTCAGTGCCATTTTCATTGATGTAACTGTGCCGGTGCGTTTGATAATTGGCAATCCGATTGAGGGGGCGGATATCTGACAGCCTACTATCCAGGTAAACGGGGACAGAAAGATTGGCGCACCTAAAACGTTGGGGCTCGATTCAACAAAACTGGATTACCAGGTTGAACGCCAGAAAGAGTGGCAAACCTAAAACGTGAGGTTCGATTAGACTCAAATAAAGAGGTTGATTCTTTGTTAGATGTCTAGGCCAATTGTAGTATTGTAGAGAGTGTGATTATATAGGAATTAAATGTTGTATTGTATTAGGAAAATTACACTCAGAAAAGATCAGATCTTATACAACTTGAGAAAGGTTAAATAGGCTGGAAACTTAGAAAAATCGCCTATAATCTGGAATCTTATTTTATTTGACCGGCTTATGACATTTCAGTCATATTAAAGATAAAATTAAATTATATGGATTGTAAATGTAAATTATTTGTGTTAGGATATTTTAAAATGAGCCAGAGAAATTTGAACATGTGCTTGAGTTTGTTTCAACATGAAGTATCGTCGAAAGTTAATTATAAGGTAGTTATAAGTTAGATTTAAGACAGAAAATTGATCAAAATTATATATGGTGAAAAGTGTTGCTCAAATGTTGTTATTTTGCTCTTTTGATGTATGTCCCTACAGCAATCCATTTTTGAATAATATTGTAATGGCAGATGAAAGTTTGAGGTTGATGCTAGAGGAGATGTCTGCTAACTTGAAAGCTAGCATGAACAGTAGTATGAAGCAGATGCTGAATGAAAGCATGAAGGAGAATAATAGTAATTTGTCTGCTAATTTGAATGCAAGGATGGAGGAGAATGCTAGTAATATGTCTGCTAATTTGAATAGTAGTATGAAGGAGATGGAAGCTAGGAATACTAGTCGAATGGAGGAGAATGCTAGTACTTTGTCTGATAATTTGACAGCTAGCATGGGTGAAAGTTTGAAGGTTCTTCATACTAGTGCTGCTAATTTGGAGGATAATATGTCGCGTTTGCAGATTAATACCCTAGGAATTGAGAATACTGTAAGTGACATCCGCACAAATGTGTCTGATGTTAAAAGTGATGTGTCTAAGGTACAGAGAGACCTTACAATGTTAAATCTAGATGTAGCTAATGTCCGAGGGGATATTTCTTGTGCTAGAGCCGAAGTTGTTGTTGTCAAAAACGATGTAGCGACTGTCCAAGACAAGGTCGAGGAAGTCCAAAAAGAAATTCAAAAAGCTAGAACTGATGTATCCAATGTTCAGGTAGACATTAATAACATTCATGCGGATATAACTGAGGTGCAAAGTGACATAACTAAGATTCAGGTAGAGGTCAACACAGTTTTCGTAGATATCACTAAAGTCCAAACTGATGTAAATAAAGTCAGGGAAGAAATCGAAAACTCAAAAACTCTTTGTACGCGTAATATAACTGCATTAGCGACTAGGTTAGTCGATGAATCAGTTAGAACAACAAAGTCTTTAGCAGAGTTGAAGTATGATGTAGAGGTCATGAGAATACAGGTATTAGACCACAATAGAGTATTAAAAGAGGATATCGAAGTAGACATAGCCGAAATGTTAACAGCAAACGTAGCGGTATGGAAAGACGAGTGGAATAAGTCAAGTGGGGAACATGTAACCCAAATTCAGGAAAGGATTGAAAGAAAACTTGCCAGTACGCAGATAGAAATTAACAATGAAGTAGTACAGATTAGGAAAGATTTAAGCGTCAGGATAAATTCGTTATCCGAAAAACAAGTTGACGATAGAACACAACTAGATCAGGATATGCAAACTTTAAAATCTACATTAGAGGATCAAATTCATAAAGTTGTCTCGGATGTAAATGAAACGACGAGTAAACTGAAAAATTTGAAGTTAGGAGAGGCTAGTTTAATGCAGGACTATAAAGATGAGATTATCAAGAAAGTCTTAACAGAAATCACCGACAAGGATACAGAAGGCTTAGCTTGTGAATTGAATAGGAATTATGCTAGAAGACATAACCTAGAGCCAGAAGAAAGAGACGTGACTCCTGAAGAACGTGTATCCAGATTCAGAGAGGAGGATGACGAGAGGAATATGGAACCTGAGTGGAATTATAGAGATAGTGGGAAAAACTATCCGGATTCATATCCGAGGAACGTGACGGTCATTAGGAATTTCGAAGACAAACCACAAAAATTCAGTAACACTGATAGTTTGACACCTATAGAGTATGTAAGGAATCTCAAAGATTATTTCATCGAAGCTCACATTCCCAGAGAGAGAGAGATGAAGATAGTAGAGAGATATCTGATTGGAGGACCCCTTGAATGGTTTCGCGCATTTAGATACACATTCAGTAACTTTGACGAGTTTGCAGAGGCATTAATCAAGCGATTTTGGTCTATAGAAGCGCAGAATTCGTTAAGAGCGGAGGTGTATTCAAGAAAATACTCAGGTACTCTTCCAACGAGGTACGCGGATTTCTTTACGAGTCAGTTGTCCCGCTTGAGATTTTTGCAACCCCCATTGTCCACGGAGCAACTAATAGATGCGATTTCTCGTATGCTGCCAGTTGAGGTGAGGAGACTTATAATTTCGTCCAACATCAGGGATTTATCCAGCATGGATGAGTTACTGAGAAGGTTAGACTACACAAGTCCAATGCCTAACGTAGTCCAGAAAGGTCAAAGGCAGGAGTTTAAAGAAATCAATACGGTATATATGGACCAAGTCCAACAAACTGACAAGCCAGAGCAGGAGAAAACTGACAATGTAGGTCCTCACAGAAATAATCAGTTTAGAAATTACAGATCACAAGGTTACCGACCGTATCAACAGAGAAGAGGTTGGAACTACAACCGAGGAAACTACAATGGAAGAGGCAGATATTACAACAATAATGGGTATAACCGTAACTATAATAGGAATAACCAAAACCAAAATAAAAACCAGAATACTCAAGGTCAGGTTATGACACCTGATCAGTATCAGCAAAGAGAGAAGGAAAGCCAACAATACTTACAGGAATTAAGGGATAAAGAAGCTGACAATCAAAAGAAAAGGCAGGATGTTGTAATCGATCCTGGGCCTTCTACGAGCCAGCAGAATTTTGAGGTCGGTAACACACAAAAAAAAACGCCGATTTCTCAACGTCAGTGAGAACCTGTAAATACATTGCCACACCACACCTGATTACGATTAATGAGATATACGAAGTTACCGATGAAGATTTACTAGAAGAGAGGGGTATTGTTAAAGAGGAAAGACCATGTGCATTACCAATTATTGCTGTACGGATAGATGGACAGCAGTACAAAGCCCTGATGGATACTGGTGCTATTATTTCCATCATTTCAGAGGAATGTTATCAAAGTCTGCTAAGAGGAGAGAACATGACAGTTCTACCTGTTTCTACCGTCAAAGTGAGAGGGATATTCCAAGATAAGGCAGTGAAATGCAAGATTCAAGTGTTATTGAACTTTGAGATCAATGGAAGGAATTATGAACAGATCTTCATTGTGGTGAGCAAGATCAATTTTGATATGGTGCTTAGAATCGATTTTATATCGAAGGTCGGAGCTATTATTGACATGAAGAACAGAAGTATTAGCTTTAATGATGGGTACATAATCACAGAAGAGATAGAAGAACAGGACGTGAAAAACAGTCTGGAAATAGACCTTAGGGAAGAAATTTTGAATACAATAATTAATGAAGTGGAAAATTTAGAAGAAATACCCAGTAGAAAAACTGAAGGATTTGAAGAAATTCAGGGGGAATTTGAGGATTTGATAAAGGAATTCCAAGATATATTCGATGAAAAGCCTGGATTGATTAAGGATTATAAATACAAGATAAGGCTGACAGATGAAACCCCTTACCAGAAAAGAATATACCCCATTCCTGAGAAATACTATCAAGAAGTACGAGGGTTAATCAGAAAAATGGAGGTAGACGGGATTATTAGAAAACAGGCGTCGTCTTATATAAACCCCATCACAGTAGTGAAGAAAAGTAATGGTCAGATACGTCTTTGTCTCGATGCCAGGACCATTAACTTGAAGATTCTTCCAGAAAATGACAGACCACCCAAGATTAGAGATCTGCTTCGGAAATTCAAAGGGAGAGCTTGTTTCAGCGTTCTTGACTTGACGTCTTCTTTTTATCAAGTTCAACTAGAAGAGGATAGTATGCAGTACACTGGATTCCTATTTGACCAGACGTCATGGGTCTTTGCCAGAATGCCTTTTGGAATGGTTAACAGTGGACCAGCACTTATTCGAGCACTTGATAGTAAGCTCACTGACGAAGTGAAAGAAAATGTAATCTGCTACATTGACGATTTAATCGTATCTTCACCCAGCGCCGCAGAACATTTAGTGCACTTGAGAAAGTTGTTCGAGAATTTAAGGGAGGCCAACATCAAGGTGAACTTTGGAAAATGTCAATTCTTGAAGAAGGAGATAAATTATTTGGGGCATACTATTGATAAAGATGGATATCATCCAAACATGAAAAAAGTAGATGCGATCACGAGATTTCCAAAGCCAACTAAGGTAAAACAAGTCAGAGAATTTGTAGGTGCATGCCAATTTATTAGCAGCCACTGTCCAAGATACTCGGAAATTATGGCTCCTCTGTATGACTTACTCAAGAAGAACAACAGATGGAAATGGAGTACCGCTGCAGACGAGGCTTTTGAGAAAGCAAAAGAAATGCTCAGAAATAATGTGAAACTGGAGTACCCAGACTTTGAGAAGGTGTTCTATATTGAGTCTGATGCATCAAGAATAGGCATTAGTGCAGTCTTATACCAGAAAGACGAGGCAGGCAACAAGCACTACATTGCGTTCACTAGTCGGAAGTTGAAAAAGCACGAGGAAAACTACTTCACGACAGAGCTTGAAGCGTTAGCTTTTGTGACAGCTTTACAAGCCTGGAAGAAAATCCTGCTGGGACATAAGGTCATCATTATTACTGACCATAAAGCACTACAGTTTATGTTGCAAACTGACATGTCGAGTGATAGATTGACACGTTGGGCTTTGTTCACCCAACAGTTTAACGCTACTATTGTCCACCAGCCTGGGAAAGATAACTTACTGGCTGATGCTCTATCACGTAACCCTATTAAAAATGTGCAGATACACCATGTACAATTGGAGCAAGAAGATGAAGAAACCGTTAGGAGATTAGCCCGAATCGGTGTGTCACAGAAGAGACACGCTCCAATAAGGAAAATGTACAGGTTCCTCAAGGGTTACATGGACAATACAGATGTTGACTATGAAGCTACACGGAGAAATTCACGACACTTTGTCTTGAGTGGAGACATCGTATGCAAGTATGCTGACTCTGCGCATACAAAACTCCGAATAGTCGTGCCACCTAAACTTGTTGTCAATTTAGTGTGGGTAGCTCATCATGCAACTGGACATGCCGGTTTAGATAAAACTCTTAATACACTTAAAGAGAGATTTATCTGGACTAACATGCGTTCCAGCATTGCCAAGGTCATTAGATCCTGTGACAAATGTCAAAGAGCAAAGTATGCTTCTGCTTTACTAAAGGGAAAACCGAAGGCGATGATTCCTTCTAAGCCAAACGAACTTATGGCGACGGATATATTTGGCCCCTGTCCGAAGGGATACCAGGGTAACCAATACCTGTTGGTGACCGTGGATGTTTTCTCAAAATTTGTTACAATGAGTCCCATGCAGAAAGCTAACACGAGGAACGTAGTAAGCAGACTGGAAAATGCTGTATTTCCTAAAGCTGGTATACCGGAATATCTACTGTCAGATCATGGAACGCAGTTTACGTCCGTGGAATTTGCAGCGGATATGGAAAGGCTTGGCATTAAGCACTTATTTTCAAGCGTGCGTTACCCTGAATCGAATTCCTCAGAAAGATATATGGCTGAATTTTCGAAATTCTGTCGAATTTTCTGTCCAAATGATCATTCTGGTTGGGTGAGATTTGTACCCCTTATTGAGGAATGTCTGAACTCTACAGTGCAGGAGAGCACAGGAGAAGTGCCAATGCGACTTCATTTAGGAAGAAACCCAGAAAGGCCGTGGGATAATCTTTTCAACCACATACCGAGAGATCCCGACATAGGAAGACAGCAGAGGATTGACAAGGCAAAGGAACAACTCCAGAAAGCAGCAGAGAAACGATTGAAGAGAGTAGCTGGAAAACGTTTTGGTACACCCTTTCAAGTTGGAAATCTTGTATTATTACGCAGACCTGTCAAGGCTGATATGTCCAAGAAAATCTACCCCAAATTTGGATTAGTGTTCCTGGGGCCGTTTAGGATTACGAACGCTTATGGAAACAACTGTTATGAACTCTACGATGATGAGAATAATGTCGTTTACGGCAAGTTCAATGCTGGAAATTTAAAAAGATACTATCCTAGAGTAAGCCAGTAATAATTCAATTTCGTGTTCAAGAGAGTTGAGATACTTGTAACATTGAGTTTAAAAACAATTTGCAACTGTTTTTAAAACGTGGTGGGAGGAGAATGCCCCCGTAATTGAATTATATAGAGACCACGGTGGCTATATTTGAAATTATAATGAAAGTTATGGTTGTCATAGTTATGACGTGGGTAGTCATGACGTAAGCACGGATGACGTAAATGTTATGCCAGCAGGCTACTTGAGCTGAGAATCTCTGTGACGTCATGCATTTAGTCGAGAATGTTCCCAGATTTACGACGCAGTCGCAGGAAACGAGGAATTCGGCTGAGGAAGAATCTATGCTATTGGAGGAGAGGCATGAACCAATCAATGATAGTTTAAAGGAAGACGTAGAGTGCTGAAACTATGGTATTTTTATTACTTTTGGAATGCAGAATTGTGGAAATCCATTTGCAGTAAAAGCATTGATTTGGAATTTTGGTGAAATTTATTTTCAGTTTTTGAATTTTGAAAATCCGTCATGTATTAACGAAGTTGGGACTTCTAGCGATGACGCAGTATCACGCTTTGGAAGGGATGGTAACGCCCCTCGTGAAGTTAATAAAAGGGCTTGCGCAGTAGAGAGGAGCCTCTTTCGTTCTCTGATTATTCTGAGATCTCATTCTCAGATCATCGAAGTCTATTGTGAAAGTTCTTTTCTTATACATTCATTATAGTGAGACGTCGAAGTGAACAGCAGTGAAAAGAATCGTCTTTATAACGCGTGGCGAGGCCACTATATTAACGAGATCCAAGTCAAACTAGGTGAAGTTGAAACGGACCTTAGAAAGCTTCTACAAGTTTAGCTTCGAACAGTTAGCGGTCTCCGATAAGCTAATTGTATTGTGCAGTGCTACGTGCAGTTATAGAGAAAAGCAGAACAATTTCAACCGATTAGTTCGAAAGATATTAGCAGTTTTATACGACTGAGAAAAGTGATTATCTCGCCACAAGAGAAGCACTTCTGTATAGCCAGAATCAACGCGACGGCTGACGCTGCGAGTGGAATAGAAAGACTTCAGATTGCTTGGTTACAGAACACTACGGTATAATGGAGCAATTGAATACGGCAGTTTGTTCTTCTAACACTACAACCGAAGAGCAGATGGAAGGCTAAAGGGCTTATTGCAATTGGGACATACTTCAACGGAGTAAGATAGCGACATGGAACTTCGCTAATTGCTATTCCACACAAGCGAACATGCGGTGAATACCATCTACACCCATGTTTCGTAATTAAAGGCTGAATACCATCGAACAGCCATAGAAACAATTTCATACTCTGTATATGAATAATTTCTTCGGAAATTTCTACAAAACTTCATGACGATTGTCTACTGGAACTTCAGGGAATTTTTCAAGAGAGGTCAGGGATATCCCGACTCACAAAGAAGATTATTGCCGGAAGGATGTCTATTCGTCTTCGAGGAGCAGAGCGATTCACGGAGAAGGAAGCAGTTCGATTCTCCGAGGGTGCTATTTCCTATTTCGAGAATGGAGCTCAACTTTAACGTGGTGAAATGGATCCATCAGCAGTCTTCTTTGGGGAATTTTCCTCTGGAAAGTCAATCGGCAGATAAGGTAGTCGTGAACGTTTATTGTATTTGAGTTTACTAATGATGTTTGAGCAACCATTTTTCCCATATTTTTATCCTCATGTATTTTTGCCCTATTTTCTTGTTGAGATTCTTATTCTCAGTACACCTTGATGAGTTTTGCATTTTTCGACGATTTATTAAGACATTGTTATGTCATGGGCATAGTTAATGATTTTGAATCAGTTGAGACTGATATTTAGAATTTTCAGTAATTAATATTTTTTGTAGTCACGATTTGACTGTAAGTTAATGATTTTTAATGGCAGATTTAAATTCAGACAGCGTGTCATTTTATTAAAGTAATTCTACCCCAGTTTAATTACTTTGACCAATTTTCTGTCATCATCAAGAAGGAAGAACATTTAAATGATTTTAGAGCGTTAAAATCTCTTACGTTGTCGACGATCTTGGAAATACTAGTCGTTATTTGTATTGATTGCAACACAGACATTTATCGTCAGTTATGTATGAACATTGCATTATAGACACTTTTGTGAAAGAGTAACTTTAATAATGAATTATTGATTGCATTAAAGTCAAGAACTTGTGTTAGGAGTTTTTCACAATTAGAGAATTATATAACGATGTTTGCATTCCCCAGTCTAATTGGATTCTATTCGACTACTTTGCATTTTAGTCGCACTTTATTTGAAGATAGTATTTTTATACTGCAATTTCTTTTAAGATGTTAATCTTAAATTTTGATAGACCAGACAGGCGTATATAAGCGTATTCACTATTAAATTTGTTTGTGATTGGCAAGTTTTGACTTCATTTCGGTTCATGAATGAAATCCACGAAGGTTAAATAGAAAAACAGTTTTGAAACAAGTAATGATTATAAAAATTTTTAAGTGGAACTATGAATGTATAATCGCTAGTGCAGCGCGTGTTGAAAGTCGCTGAGATATAATGCCCTTGAATATGAAGGAAGTTCCCACAGGAATAAATGTTAAAGAATTATTTGTGGAAGTTTTGTAAGTTATGTGGAAGTTGAATGCCATATAGATTAATATATGATGATTTTGGGCATATTTTTAATGCAGTTTGTGCATTAACTTGTTAGCGAAGGATTTTCCGCTGGAGTAAGATTGTCATAGTTCGTTGAAAATTAATCAAGTGATTTACTGTTAGAATTAACACGAGTTTTGAAAGAATTTGAGATAAGATTTTGAATGAAGGTTGCCGTCACAAATCATTATTAAAACCTTTATTAAACCAGATTGTGACATTAACATGTATAACTAACCTTCATTGGTCGATTATATTAAACACGATTATGAAAATTATCAACCGAATGAACATGTGGTCAATGTATTTATTAAATTAATAATTTAAACAATTTAAAATGTTAATATTGTAAATAATTGCTGTAAATATTTTTGAAAATAATATGAAACGAGAGTGATGTTAAAGGCGTCCTTATAATATTTTTATTGTCTTTGACAAATATGATAAACAATTTCTAATTGTTATAAATAATTTATGTGATTTTGTTATAAACATTTAAGAGCTAATTAAACATTTGGATTGAACTTAACAAGTTTAAGGAATTAACATGATGATTCAATAGGATGTGAGCAAAGTACTTGAAAGATTTGCGTAAATAATGTGAGCTGTCTTATAGACATTTAAAAGCTTGAGAGAGCAAGCTGTATGTTACGTAACTTAGCACGTGAGAAGGGAATGCATTTGACCAGTATGCAACAGGTTCGAGGGTAGCTCGCAGCTGGGCCAACATCTGGTTATCAGAGTGAGGTCGTCCACACTCCGGCCTTGCGACTATAAATACCATTCTCATGTTTATTAAAAGGAAACCAAATGCTCTATATATGTCACACCCTGACGTCCTTTTCCAATCCAATAGTGTTATGAATATTACGTTATTTGGAGCTCTTGGGAGCTAAAATGTTTTATATCATGTTGTATGATTATTTTTGCAAGTCCTACTGAGGACGTAGTCAGATTGACTTGGGCTACTGATAGCCACGTTGATTTTGTTGTGTTAGTAAAATCATACCCTTTATTAGAAATAAAGCTTTTGTACAGTTCAAAGTTCTCGTCTTCGTTTCTGGTTCATTTTTAAATGTCATGGTGGAGGTTATTGTGTGAACAGACTTTTAGTGATCCTGTTGTCAACTCAAACCCCGAGATAATTAAGAGGTAAGTAACGGTAAGTATGAACCCCCGTCTATTTTGGTGTGTTCCACAATGATTTCCTGTGAACTTCTGTGCTCTTATCTCGATAGTATCTGTCAGTGCCATTTTCATTGATGTAACTGTGCCGGTGCGTTTGATAATTGGCAATCCGATTGAGGGGGCGGATATCTGACAGCCTACTATCCAGGTAAACGGGGACAGTACATTGCAAGTATCTAATGTGTCTCTAACTTCTTGATAAGTTACGACTTCGCACTTTTACTAGATAATGTGTAACCTTTTTACATAGACCTACTGTATGTTTTCAGTATGGCTGTCGTGCGTTGTTGAATTTGATATTTGTCTGTAGTTACTTTTCTTGTTGCTTGGTTCTTATATGGTACATTCTTATTCCTAATTTTCATAATTATCACTATTAGTATACCGTGCCAATAATTGTATATTCAAGATGGTAGTTCAACGTTTTGTTCTCTATAATATCTTTGTGATTAATGTAACAACGTTGGCCCATTAAAGACTTTCCTTTTACTAAGTTTCGAGATTACTTTATTACATTCTGAGTTACCGAACTTAGTATTTTAACAGTACGCAGGGCTACCATCTTGAAACTATGAATTCTATATGCACATGCCTTCAGAGGTGTTAATTTCCTGAAACACATTACTTTTCGGACGTTTCAGAAATTCTTAGTTTACTAGACGGCAAGTAATCGCTTTTATAACTTAGCATATTCAAGATGGTGGCTGCGTGTTAAAATCAAACTGATAGCTTTGGGGATTGTGTTACTGAGATCATTCATAAAAGACTCATTTTTACACCAATATTTGTAATAGTTCCGTAGTTATATTCTAATTTATCGAATACGATGTTATAATAGTACGCATAGCTGCCATCTTGAGAACATGATTGCTATACACTTGTGCCTACAGCAGAAGAAAGTTCCTATAAAATATTATCATTCTGACAATTTTAAGAACTGTTCATATGTTAATACTATTCTGGTACATAATTAATAGCCATTATCAGTGTTTTCGATAATTGTTTATAACATCAATATCATTCAAATTATTTGTAGGTTCTGTGACTTATTTATCAATGCGTGTTGTGATTTATTATCCATGATAAGCAGGAATTTTGTGTTAGGCTATTAGAGAATCACTATAACTAATAATCAAATGTATCAAGTGATGGTTGCAATAAACAATACTTTCTAATTAAAACTATTAGCTATTTTACATAGGCTATCCAAGATGGTGGATGTTCGTCATATTCGATATGATAGTCTTTTGATTTGCGCAACTCAGGTCTCTCATAAAAGACTCCTCTTTCTACATATTTAATGGTAATCAGTCATTTGTATCCCAATTTATTTGTTTAATGTTTTAACAGTGCGCAAGGCCGTAACCTGGAATGTGTGAAGTCTAGGCACTTGTGCCTTCATCAGATTAAATCCCGTATTCAATACAACATCTTTTTGAAGTTTCGAAATCCCTAGTCCATTAAATGGTGAAGTAGCTATTTCATAATAATAATATTATTGGTTTTACGTCCCTGTTAACTACCGCGGCTTTTAGAGACGCCGGGGTGCCGGAATTTTGCCCAATAGGGGATCTTTAACGTGCCAGTAAATCTACTGGCACGGCTCCCTCGCATTTGCGCACCCTGACTGCGCCAGGATTTGAACCTGCAACCTTGCAAACTATTTCACTCACGAAGCTGAGTGTACCCCGTTCCAGACCTCACACCAGAATATGATTTCTTGGCAGAGCAAGGAATCGAACCCGGACCTCCGGGGCGACAGCCAAGAATGCTTGCCGCTATACAACGAGGTGGTCGGTAATAAAATAATAGAAAATAATCTAAAACTGATGAGAATAGCCAAATAGAGAAAAAGTCATGCAGTCGACGGACGAAGCAAGTCAGAAGAATGTAGGGTGGAGAGCTCCAGCCCCCATGTCTAGTTTGGCAGATACGTGTTGTGCCCGTTTAGACCGGAGTCCGCACGACCACATATGCATTTTACCAATAATCAGTCAGCACGAGAGTCAAAATATCCCGGGGCGCCAGATGGGTTAAAGCTAATCGCAAAAACGACATCAAATGAAAAAAATGCTTTACTGATTTTTGGCTCAATGCAACAATAAGGATAGAAGGAGATTCAACTGGGCATAACACATCATGTAAAATTATCTCATTTTATTCTGAAGTTAAAATTGACTGCAAAATAAAATGCTCAAAGCAGCATCATTCATGTGTGGCGACCCACATTCCTATTTACACAATGTACAGAAATTTTCCAACACATTGGACAATTATCTTTGGAAACACAAGTCTGAATATCAGTCCTGTAGACTGTGTTCCAGAACTATATCCATTATTTATGATTAAATCCAGTTCAAATTTAATTGTCTTTACTGGAAATACCGTAGTTCACTGATTGAATTTTTACATAATATTAACACTCGTAGAATAATTGTTCAAAGAATTTTCAACTTTCACTTATTTTTCCAGTTTCAAAAAAAAAAATATTGTCAAAAAATATTATTATCTCTGAATCAACACAAATTATGTACACATATTAATAACAACTTCTGAAAAGTATTTGACCATTGAGCATAGCATCGAAGAAACTGTGCGAAGCACAACAAAATTAATTGTTCTTCTGACATTAAACATTTCGAGAAGTGACTCGATTATGAACTTCAAGTTCCTAGCAAAATATATGATTTCTGAATCATCAACTTGATCAATAAATTGTTGGACCATTCAACTATTCGATCCTCCACTTGGAATCATCATTAAGAAAAATATTTATATTTGTGGCCATTTTAGTAACTTTCACAACTTGCAATTCTTCGACAGAATGCGGAAATAAGAATTGTAGCTTCATAATAAATTCATTTAGTTCATGGCACTAGGATTGAAAACATCCTTCAAATTATTCGTGGTTATAGAATTATTTTTAATTGGCAGTGGCCCATTCTATTATTTGTGTAAGAACGCAATATTCCAACAACAACGGCAAAGGTCTTCCTCTGAAGAAGAATAAAATACTATCATGACAAATCCGGGTTCTAGCAAAATCCAAGTCTTAATGGAATCCGTAAACAAGGTTGAAATAAGAACTGATGGTTTTTAAGAAATAACCTTCGGGTCATTCATACGACGCAATGTGTAGTTCCAATACTCCTTCTTTAACACTGAGTCATCGAACCTGCTATTTGATTGATGCTCAAATAAAAACCTCCTCATTCCTGCGACTTAAACATGCGCACCTGGGAATGGCATTTCAACTACTCCACACACATAAATTTTCTTCCCAAAATTTATACAATAAATCAAGCCTCTGCTTGTTATCAACACTGGAAGATTTATAAACTTACAAGTTTATTTTATTTTACCATTCAGTTCAACCCGTGAATTTACCACACTTATGATAATCTTTACTTCACTTTCGAATGTGTATCTACGTCATGATTTTATATAAATACAAAAATATCCTATTTGATACAATAATCAATTGCTTCCCGTTTCATGCCTCTCCGTGTTATCTGAAAAATATGCTTTGCTCATTGCAAATATTAACTGTTCAACCAGAACTGAAATGTTGGTTGAATGCGGGCTTGCGCTAACCACTCTCCTTCGGAAAATCACCTGTTCCAAACTAGAAATGATTAAACTACTTCATAGGCTCTCTCTCAATAAATGTGATTATTAGAAAATATAAGATCCAAAAATTATTTAGAAAAGTTATGATAATCATTAATATTATTATTAGTGGATTATTATTATTATTATTAGTTATATTATTTTAAATATATTTAATTATTATTGCATTATGTGAGAATCCACATGTTCGAATCTTCGAATATGGATAAAATAACCATTTCTCAACAAAAATAATTATTAACTTTTACAGTTACATCGGCTGATTACCGTGATTTTCGAAAAATATGAAATATTCAAATAAATGCTCGTTCTGCTCGGTCATCGATCCTAAACTGTTCTGAGTGCTGAAAATACTCAGAATAACTCTAATATGTCTTGCGTAAATCATTGCAAGATTTAAATACGAAGAAAAAAAATGTGTTGGTCATCTGCAGAAAAATAGTTTGTTCCAATTAGCTAGGCATAGTATAAAGTCAAAAGTGGCTTAAATTTCTTGATGGTCTTGAAGCGTAGTGAACCTTGTCTGTACCAGATTTATCCAGAGACATGCCCTGTCGGACACGCACGTCTAATCCTTGTATCGGCCGCCATTATATACCCACAATCTGTCTAACAAGACATAGTGGTAATATCTCTTGAAGTTTGAAGTAACTGCTGATCCATTTTAATGTTGACTTCTATTAACGCCATAGCATTTCGCTTAAATGGGGTCAGATCTAAGTGATCTATTCTCAAATATGTCAGTTGTAACATAACTCACGGTAATCTTTTCAGTACAAGAAAACACTGACAGTCTAAACCAATCAACGGCTGTTCTGAAGATCGTTCCCTGGGCATGGCTTATCACCATCTATCATGCGCGAAGCAACATAGAGTTTCCCTTTGTCGGCTAATAAACAACACCGTGATAGACTGGCCTTCAATATACTGAAAGATCGGAGTGGTTATCAAGTTGCAATTATGAAACTGACTAAATTGGACTAAAATATCCAAGTATTGAATAATTATTACTGGACTGTGACAAAGTACTTTCTAGACAATGTCTAGCATATGTCCATGTAGAAATAAAATATTTCACCAGTGTCCGTAGAAAAATACCAATCACCTTAGTGATTCTCTCTGCCGGAAACTTACTAAGTTCCACATGTAGCGCAGCACTTTTGTGACTATCACAATTTGAAAATAACTTCTGCGTAGATCCGGCAACCATGTGCCTTGGCTCAGCGTAGTAGCACCTTGCTATGCAAGAGCTTGTTCGAAGTGAGCTGATGTTGCTTGGGCCGGCCGGCTTTTATTCAAAACGGTCAGGGTCACGCTGCATCACGCTGAAATCTAGAAATCCTCATATCTCTTGTATCCCTGGTCCGATTTACTTGATACTAAGTGCATTCTCTTTCATTTGGCCGTGCCAGTAATCTGATCCAAGTCTCAAGTCTCTACTCCATGGCTAACTATTTAATCGACAAATAGTCTCGACCTCTGCTATTACTCGCTACGTCACTTGACATGCTCTTGGCTGCATATTCTTTCCATTTCCTTCTGGAAGTAATGTAGCGCGATATTCAAATATCTCAACTTTCAAAAGCGGCTGTAGCCTTTCCCTTGATATCTAGGTGTCTGAATCTTGGAATACCCATTCCTAGAGTTGGGCACAGTGTAGGTTGATGTTTGTCGGCAGGTCGTAAGTCGAGAGGAAGCACACACACGCACACGCACACACACCCTCCCGACCCTAACATGCATATGCTTGCGCCATAGCACACTACCTTTCCAAATTCATCCCCTTCTCTCTCGCACACTACCTTGATTGGGTAAATATTTGAGAAAAGAGAGAAAAAGGAAGAGAAGGGAATGGGGATGGGGATGGGGATGGGGCCTAGACTGAAGTAAACAGAGACCTGCCATGCCAGACGCTGCTCTGTTGCTGTACCTCGTCACATTATAGTCCCCGTCGCGTCGCCTTCAGAAGTTAACAAATATTGTACAAGTAGACTACCTCATGTGTAGAGTACGGTTGTTCTTGTTGTTGTTGTTGTTGTTGTTGTTGTTGTTTGAGTCTTCAATTTTTTTTACTGGTTTGATGCAGCCATCCATGTCTCCCTGTCCTGAGCTAATCGTTTCATCTCTACATAGCTACCACACCCTACAGTTCTTGTCCTCGACCCTTCCCTCCATAACTCAGCTTGCTATTCCTGGGTGACTTAGTAAGCGTCCTAACAACCTATCTCTTCTTTTCATTAGCAGTCGCCAGAAACATCTCTCCTCTCCCATTCATCTTAAAACCTCTTCGTTTGTAACCCTATCTACCCAACTGATCTTCATCATTCTCCTGTAACACCACATTTCAAACGCTTCAATTCTCCTCTTTTCTGTTGCACCAATAGACCAAGTTTCACTTCCATAGAGCGCTACGCTCCAGACAAAGGCTTTCCAAAATGGCTTCCTAATACCTAAATCTATATTCGATGTCAAGAGATTCCTTTTCTGTAGAAATGCTTTCCTTGCCTGAGCCAACCTACTTTTTATATCCTCTTTGCTTCGCACATCACTGGTTATTTTACTTCCTAAATGACAGAAGTCTCATACTTCCTTCAGTTTTCCACCTGACAATTTGATTTCCATAGAGGTTTCTGATTTATTTCGGCTGCATACCAATATTTTTGTTTTACATTTCAGTCGTCCAGTTGCAAAACTCGTTTAATCCACTCGTGAATAAGAATCATGTCGTAAAATATTTTTTAAAATATTTTATTTTATATTTCTTTATTTTATTTTATTTTATTTTGTTTTATTTTATTTTGTTTAATTTTATTTCGTTTTATATTGTTTTAAATTGTTTTATTAAATTTTTTGTTTTGTTCTTTTTGTTTTGTTTTCATTTATATTGTTATATTTAGTTTTGTTTATTTTGATTTATTGTATTTTGTGTTGTTTTATTTTTATTTTGTTTTGTTTATTTTGTTTTATTTTGTTTTGTTTTGTTTGATTTTGATTTTCCAGAAAACAAACATAAAACCAAAAACAAAAACCCCGAAGCAAAAAGAAAAATTCAAAAACAAAAGCAAAAGCAGGAAACAAAAAACAAGAAACACAAACACAAAACCAAAACCAAGAAAGAAAACTTACTTACTTACTTACTTAATTTTTGCCGCTCCTTCCGGAGCATAGGGCCTTGGCGAAATTTCTCCACGCAGTACGGTTCCTGGCCATTCACTTCACTTGACTCCAGTTCTTGTCCACCTCTGCAATTTCATTTTCGATCGTCCTCTTCCAGGTCTTCTTTGGTCGACCTCGCTTCCTGGCGCCTTGAGGATTCCAGTCTAGCGCCGCCCTCTCAATAGCTCCGTCCGGCTTCCTTAGTGTGTGACCAATCCAGCGCCATTTCCTCTCCTTGATCTGGATGCTAATCGGTTGTTGATTGGTGATGGTCCAAAGATCTTCATTTGAGATTATGTCCGGCCACCTCACATTCATGATGCGACGCAGACATCTGTTAATGAACACCTGTAGCTGGTTGTTGATCGGTTTTGTGACTTTCCATGTTTCACAGCCGTAGAGAAGAATCGACTTTACGTTGCTATTGAAAAGGCGGAGCTTGGTCTTCCTGGAAATGTTTCTATTTCTCCAGATGGGGTAGAGCTGGACAAAGGCACCATTTGCCTTCCTGATACGGCTTCGAACATCTTCCTCTGCTCCCCCATCATTTGTGACTATACTTCCAAGGTAGAGGAAGGACTCAACTCGCTCAATGTCCTTTCCGTTGACTGTCAAACTAGCCGTGATGTCAGAATTTATCCTCATCTCTTTGGTCTTGTTGGTGTTGATCATCAGTCCTGCACGTTCTGCTTCTCTCTGCAACCTCCCCAGCACAAAGTAAAATTCAAAAGCAAAATCACAAAGCAAACACTAAACCAAAAACAAAAAACACAAAGCAAAAAGAAAAAAGTAGAAAACAACGAACACAAAAGATACGCGAGGCAAAGTCCAGAGACACGTTTCTCATGAAAATGATTCTTGATTAAACGAGTTCTGCAACTGTACGACTCATTATTAATTTTTATCATGAATTCTTTCCTCAAGACAGAATCCATACCATACGGTGCGTACAATTATTAAAATTATCTTCAGCGAAGATCAACATTCTAGGAACTTAAAGTTGGAAACATGACATGGGAATTAAGATTTTAGGACAACAGAAAAAGAAAGGAAATAATAAACTTTACATCAATTTAGTGAACTACATACGACAAAGGATGTGGTCTAACTGTTGGTGTTCATGACTTGTCAATCAAAATGGAAGTTGATATTTCGATTTTGATTTGACCATGTTTTGGTCAACTTGATGATGATGATGATAATTGTTGTTTTAAGGGGCCTAACATCTAGGTTATCGACCCCTAATGGTCTGGGTGATAGCGAAAATGTCAGTGAAATGGAAACCAGAACGAAAATTAAGTGAGATGGAAAATACTTACAACAAAGGACTCAGATTGAAACTACTCACAAAATGGAGAGCGGTAATACTTACAAAAGGGAATTTAGAACGAAAATACTCACCAAAGGAATAGATTGAAAAATACCCAAAATGCAACTGATATTCAAAATACTTACAAAATGCAAATGAGATTGAAAATACGTGCAAAATTCAATTGAGGTTCAAAATACTTACAAAATGCAATTGAAATTGAAAATACACAATGCAATTCAAATTGAAAAACTCCCTTTTCAGATTCAAAACTCTCACAAAGTGCAATTGATATTCAAAATGCTTACAAACTGCAATTGAAATTGAAATGCTTACAAAATGTACGATTGATTCAAACTACTAATTTGGAAGGGACAATAGGCTACTTACAAAATGCAATTTAAATTGAAAATACTTACAAAATGTAATTTAGATTCCAAATACCCACAAAATGCAATTGAGAATCAAAATACTTGCAAAATGCGCACCATACAAAATGCAATTTAGATTGAAAATACTTTCAAAAAGCGGTTTAGGTTAATTTAGTGAACTAATTACGACAAAGGATGTGGTCTAACTGTTGGTGTTCATGACTTCTCAATCAAAATGGAAGTTGATATTTCGATTTTGATTTGACCATATATTGGACAACACTAGCGCTGGTAGTGATAGTGATGGATATAGTGAACTTCATACGACAAAGTCATATATTAGTAAATATTGAGAACCGTCTAAATGTTGCATTTTATATATGTAGGCCATAGAGTTATGTACTATTAGTTGAACATTATTGCATAGGTATATTATTCAAACTTCAATCCGATGATTAGAACACAAGACATAAAAACGAGATTTTGAAATTTCGAACAGCCGCCATCGTGTGGTTATCAAAACAATTTAAATAAATTACATGTGAATGGATTAAAATTTTTATAAGCATTTACCGTACCAAGTTTCACTGCGCTCGGATGGTTAAATCGCGAGATACGTCCATTTAAATATTTAAATTTCGCGTCACCGCCATGTTGGATTTGTGCTCACCAGGTTATTGAAAGTCCCATATGTGAACTTATGTTCATTATCAACATACAAAATTTCGGTTTGATTGCTGTCGTAGATTAGTAGATATTGAGAACAGTCTAGTTATTTTGGATGGTCGCCATGTTGGATGTTTATATGTGTACAGTAGGCCATAGAGTTATGTACTATTATGTAGTTGAAGATTATTGCGTAGGTGTATTATTCAAACTTAAATCCCATGATTTGGACACAAGAAATAAAAACGAAATTTTAAAATTTCGAGCAGCCGCCATCCTGTGGTTATGAAAACAATTGAAATAAATTAGATGTCAGTGGATTAAAATTTGTATAAGCATTTGCAGTACCAAGTTTCACTGCGCTCGGATGGTTAAGCCGCGAGAAACGTCCATTTGAACATTTAAATTTCGCGTCGCCGCCATGTTGGATTTGTGCTCACCAGGTTATTGAAAGTCCCTTAGGTGAACTTATGTTCATAGCCTTTATAAACATACAAAATTTTAGTTTGATTGCTGTCATAGGTTAGTAGATATTGAGAACCGTCTAAATATTTCAGATCGTCGCCATGTTGGATTTTTATATATTATGAAAGCCATAGAGGTATGTACTATTAGATGACGATTATTACGTAGGTCCATTATTCAAACGTTGACTTCGATCGCATGATTAGGACACAAGAAATAAAAACTTAATTTTAACATTTCACACAGCCGCCATCTTGAGGCTATGTGAACAATTGAATTAAATTACATGTCATTGCATTACAATGTGTATTTACATTAGCTGTGCCATGTTTCACTGCGCTCGGATGGTTAAATGGCGAGAAACGTCTATTTAAATGTTTAGACATCGTATGGCCGCTATGTTCGTTTTTTACTTAACAGGTTTTTGAAAGTCTCTTAGGTGGTCTTCTAGTAGTGCCTTTAATCACCGAACAAATGCTCGGGGTTATAAGGGTAGACTAATAGTTTCGGAGATAAAGAATGCTGGTGAAATATTTCGCACAGCCGCCATGTTGGATTGGTGAGACGTAATAACATTTGAAGGGCACGGTCGGGGTCAGACATAATATTACTATGACCTTACAGAGTTAAATTGAAATTGCTCCAGATGTTTAGAGTTTATTAGTGGGGGACGGGGGGAGACACACACATATACAGACACATACGCACACCCATACACATCCATACACACACACACACGCGCGCGGACAAAGGGTGATCTCATAAGCCTATTTTTTTTCATAAATGAAAATAGGCTGAAAATACATGGCTTCGACTGTACATAGGCTAGACGTAAGTTCCCAGTGTCGTGCCCAAAGTTCAGAAAAATCGGGATGGCCCCTTCAACATTGACACCATAGAGATGAACAAGAGCATTAATATAATATGAAGAAAAACCCACCACTATAGTATTCTTTCGAATAGAGATAGAGATTTAAATATTTAAATATCTGCGAATTGTGGAAGCTATGAACAAAACTGGATATATCCTAAGTAGTGTTTTTTTTTATAGAAGAAACTGAATTGAAATATATAATTGATGATTGTTGCATGTTTAGTAATTTCTGTGAATTATACAAAGAAAAGTTGAAAATAATCGTTTTATTTTGCAAAGTTGGAAATTACTTGCTTTTATTGGAAATTTGTTGGAACTATTCACTTTTGATCCAGGTCGTCTCATGTACTTTTTTAATGAAGAGTTGTTTGTGTGTCAGGTGAATAGAAGGACGTTTGGTAAAAGAAACGCAAAATGATAGGAATAAAGTGTCACATTTATGCAATAAAACCGGGAAAGGTCACACTTGGAGTGGCCATTGTTAGTGGTGGAATTTGAACCTTGAAATATCAAAGAGCGGTGACCCCAACCTATCACTTTTGAGAGTTAATGGCAGGAACTTGACTCGTCGTTTCACCCCAGTAGATCTTGTATGTAGGCCTACGTACCAATTGCCGTTATGCTTGTTGACTGTAATTCATCACGCAAAGCAATATGGGTAACGCGTCACCTCAGTTGCTTGAATTGGATAATTATAACCTCCGTTCGTAATTAGACTACTAAAATAGTCTTCCACGAAGGAGATATAGAGATTGCACCGGGGTACATGTAATGGTTCCATGCAAACCAGATTGGAAAATTTGAAATATCTACTTTATGGCTGTGTGTTGGTGTGTATTTCTGTTCCTTGTTCTTCTCATCGCCGGCCCCGTGGTGTTGGGGTAGCGCGCCTGCCTCTCACCTTGGGACCCCGGGTTCGATTCCCGGCTCCATCAGGGATTTAAGAAACTGACATGAGGGCTGGAACGGGGTGCACTCAGCCTCGTGAGGACAATTGAGTAGCTGTCTAACGTGAGGCAGCGCCCCGATCACGAAATCCAAGATTAACGGCCGTGGGGACCCGATGCGCTGATCACGCGTCACCCCTATATCTACAGGCCAAATGGCTGGACAGCGGTCACTTGGTACGCCTAGGCTCTTCACGGGCTGTAGTGCCAGGGGTTATTTTGTTATTCTTCTCATCTCTTTGGGGCTGGCGATGAGGTGACAAGATGGTGTTGATGATGATGATGATAATTGTTGTTTTAAGGGGCCTAACATCTGGGTACCCCTGTTTACCAGCTCTTGATGGATGCAGTATTTTTCCATTTGTCTGTTGGCACAGGCTAGAGTAAAATGTGGCTTTTCACCGATATCTCAGTCTCATTCATGGCTGTGATTATATGGAAGCTACTGAGGTATGGGTGGTGCTTAGTAATGACCTTCAGGGCACAACTAGTGTCGGTGGATGCTGTGAAAGTTTCTACTCGAAGGGTTTGTATAGCTGCACCGCCTCAGTGAGGAAAGTAATGGCAAACTACTTCACTCCTCACCTTGCTTAGTATGTCTACCCCTTATTAAACCCGTTTCCAACAGGGTCGGGGATGAGATGCGATGGAAGTCTTTGTGGCGATGGTTTTTACGGCCGGATGCCCTTCCTGACGCCAACCTCATGAGAGGAGTTAATGAGAGATGAATTGAATGATGGTGAATGAACCTGGGCAAGGATGTGGAAGGAAGCGGCCGTGGCCTGTCAGAAGGTACCGTCCCAGCATTTTCCTGGTGTTGAAAATGGGAAACCACGGAAAACCATTTCAAGGACGGCCGACGGTGGGGCTCGAACCCACGCGTCGACCGAGTCAGCAGAGAGCTTGGCCCCATGACCTAATGCTGGGCTTTAGCCAGCGTAGCCACTACTGTCGGTTCGTCACCTTGCTTAGTACGCCTCATTATAGTGCTCCCTTTGGTTTTCAGCCCACATAACCGACAGTGGCACTTTTTGAGGATCCAACCAGCCTCCGGGCTGACTACCTAACATACAGATATCTGGGTTATCGGCCCATACTGGTTTGGATGTTCGTGAAAATGTAAATGAAATGATATGAAACCATAACTAAAACCTACTACACACTTATATACTAAAAGAGGAACTGGAAAACAAAAAGAAGAATAAGGGAAACAAACAACAGGAGGAAAGAAAATGCCCTCAACCCTCGAAGAATGAGAATTAAGGGACTTGGAGGAAAGGAGAGCCACGAACGGTAGAGAGAAAAGCGAAAGTGGAGAGGGAGCGCCCCAAAGGCAATGGAAGAAGGAGACAAACCGGACCCAGCTCATGAATCCCTTGGGGTCGCCAACTCCCAAACTGAGCAGACGTGAGCCCTTGAGGGTGTATCACAATCCAGAGTGCACCAGAAGTGGTGGGGCTACACACACCCTGCCTCCGTTAGGGCCTTGAGCAGAAGGCAGGAGATACAGTGAAAATAAAACAAGAGGTCTGACCCCTCGAAGAATGAGGGATGAGGAAAGATGAGACAAGGGCCAATTAAGGTGGGAAAGGATCCTCAGGTCTCGGACACCCTAATACCGTCGGGGTCGGAAAAGAACAAGAGTTGAACAAGGGAGGTCGACAGGAAAGATAACAGAGAAGAGCCCAGCAGAAGTAAGTGGAAGTAATGCCAAACTCAGCTGGGGTCCCGTGGTCGCCAACTCACGTCCCAGAAGGAGTGAGGCCCTGGGGGTGAGGTGACAAGAATCTCTTATGTGGAGTATGGTGTGTTTGTCAGGAGAACATAATCATCATCCGAGGACCCAAATTTGGCTAGGAGTAGGAAGGAAGTGACCATGGCTTATTAGAAAGTACGAACCTGGGATTTTGAGTTGGAAATTGTTAATAATAATAATATTAATAACAAAAAGTCACACTTGGCCCGGACTACAAAAATGGCATCTACATCAGAAAATCCAGGCAAGAAATATACTCTAAGATAGAGAAGATCACAGACACAATGCGAAAACGCAGAGTTTGCTTCTACGGTCATATACGACGGATCATTGACTCCCGATGGACGAAACGTTTCTTCAGTATCTTTGACTCAAAACCAAAAACGACAATGCCATGGTACGTTAACGTCCAGGAAAATCTGAAAGAAATGGGGATACGAGCAGAAGATGCACAAGACCGAAATCTTTATAGAGCAGCCATCAAGACGTTTGAGACTTTCCGGGACGAAAAACGGACAACTGGTGCGAAATGGGCAGAAGAACGTCGTGCTAAACACAGTGAGCTCATGAAGACAATGTGGATCAAGCGAAAAATGAACAAATGCCAGAAAGTAAAATGAGGCTTATCGTGGTCCCTAGCTTGGCCGATTAGCGAAATTGAATGAATGAATGAATGAATAATAGTAATATCAGGAACCAGCCGCCCAGTTTTATTGGTACGCGGACTATACGTGACACCGTTCTGGCTGGGCCTATCGTCTTGTTTATTTGTTTAAACAAATTGGCCGATATTTATGAAATGAGAGTGCAATTCGTCACTGCTGTGGCTAATTCTTATTTGTTACGATCAGTTGCTTGTGGACTGGCTGCGAGGTGCAGCGGTAATGTTCTCGCCTGCTGTGCCCAAGCTTGTAGGATAGAATCCTGCTGACGTCAGTTGGCATTTTAGGGTGGGCAAATGCGAGAGAGCCCCTTGGGGGCAAAATTCCGGCATCCCGGCTCTCTTTAACACTTTATAGGGCAAAACAATTTTTATTTTTATTTGATTTTTCATTTTAATTTATTTTAATTATTTAAATTATTAATAATGTTATTTTTTGTTTCTCTATTTTCAATATTTATAGGTTATTTTTAATTTTCAATTTATGTTCTTATAGATATAATGTTGATATTTTTCTATTAAATTAATTAATTAACCAATTTCCCATTGATTTTACAATTATCTTCATAAATTTTTTATAGTTATGTTTATTATTTTAATTTTTATATTTCCTTTATTATTGTCATTTTATTTTTATTACTACACACATCAAAAAAAGTTTTGCATCACCTCGGTTCCAAGAGTTCCGGAACCTTTAAATACAAAGGGAATAGAGATCAACACAAACAACATTTCAGCTCGTTTTATTGCTCATGAGACCCACACATTGCATGTTGTACCATCATACAGCTAGACTTTCAGCATTTGTGGTCCAGATTGCAGTACACACCACTACCTCTAATACCCAGTAGCACGTCCTCTTGCATTGATGCATGCCTGTATTCGCCGTGGCATACTATCCACAAGTTCATCAAGACACTGTTGGTCCAAATTGTCCCACTCCTCAACGACAATTCGGCGTAAATCTCTCAGAGTGGTTGGTGGGTCAAGACGTCCATAAACAGCCCTTTTCAACATATCCCAGGCATGTTCGATAGGGTTCATGTCTGGCGAACATGCTGGCCACTGTAGTCGAGCGATGTCGTTATCTTGAAGGAACGCATTCACAAGATGTGCACGATGAGGTCGAGAATTGTCGTCCATGAAGACAAATGCCTCTCCAATATTCTGCCGATATGGTTGCACTATGGGTCGGAGGATGTCATTCAGGTATCGTAAAGCCGTTTCGGAGCCTTCCATGACCACCAGTGGCGTACGTCGGCCCCACATAATGCCACCCCAAAACATCAGGGAACCACCACCTTGCTGCACTCGCTGGACAGTGTGTCTAAGACGTTCAGCCTGACCAGGGTGCCTCCAAACACGTCTCCGACGATTGTCTGGTTGAAGGCATATGCGACACTCATCGGTGAAGAGAACGTGATGCCAATTCCGTGGGGTCCATTCAGCATGTTGTTGGGCCCATCTGTACCGCGCTGCATGGTGTCGGGGTTGCAAAGCTGGACCTCGCCATGGACGTCGGGAGTGAAGTTGCGCATCATGCAGCCTATTGCGCACAGTTTGAGTTGAAACACGACGTCCTGTGGCTGAACGAAACGCATTATTCAACATGGTGGCATTGCTGTCAGGGTTCCTCCGAGCGGCAATCCGTAAGTAGCGGTCATCCACTACAGTAGTAGCCCTTGGGCGGCCTGAGCGAGGCCTGTCATCGACAGTTCCTGTATCTCTGTACCTCCTCCATGTCCGAACAACATCGCTTTGGTTCACTCTGAGACGCCTGGAAACTTCCCTTGTTGAGAGCCCTTCTTGACACAAAGTAACAATGCGGACGCGATCGAACTGCGGTATTGACCTTCTAGGCATGGTAGAACTACAGACAACATGAGCAGCGTACCTTCGTCCTGGTGGAATGACTGGAACTGATCGGCTGTCGTACCCCCTCCGTCTAATAGGCCCTGCTCATGCATGGTTGTTTACATCTTTGAGCAGTTTTAGTGACATCTATGAACAGTCAAAGGGACTGTATCTTGGATACAATATACACAGTCAACGTCTATATGCCGGAGATCTGGGAACCGAGGTGATGCAAAACTTTTTTTGATGTGTGTATATTTATAGTTTATTTTTACACTTTAATTGTTAATGATTTAGTTTTTATTTGAAAAAATCCACAGCCTGCTTCCAGTCTCCGACTGGGTCAGGAATGGAATGAATGAAGCCCCGATCTAGCGGCGAGGATATGAACTGTGCCAGCTGCCGAGGCCTGACGCACTCCTCTGGGGCAATGATTAAATGAATGACAGATGAAATGAAATGATAGTGGAGAGTGTTGCTGGAATGAAATTTTGACAGGGAAAACCGGAGTACCCGGAGAAAAACCTGTCTGCCTCCGTTTTGTCCAGCACAGATCTCACATGGAGTGACCGGGATTTGAACCACGGACCCAGTGGTGAGAGGCCGGCGTGCTGCCGCCTAAGCCACGGAGGCTTCACTAGTTTTTATTTATTTTTATTTATTTTATCCAACACATTACGTCAATTGGATACGTATATAATATTTGATTTTTAGAAATACTAGTACTTCGGCAGGAAAATTCTCCGAAATTTGGCTGAATGATTCAACTATCAGCATCTTTGAAAGCATAAACTGTCCTTATGACAGGTGGTTAATATAGAGACCACTATCCCATGATATAAATGGTTAACGTTAAACTGCCACTCAACACGACACGAGAGTAGCGCAGGGAACAAAAGGACAGTCGCCAACATCAAAATGCCTTGGCCCTTGAATGGGCATAAGACGAACAGCACAGTCTTCGTCCATACTCAGCGCTTGCATGAAATACTTGAGATAACTGTCGACTGCTAACGAACCCCGTGCTGTCAGCAATGATGCACCTGCACGTAAAATCAATATTATGCGTTGCATGAAGTGAAGTGGCTCTTGAGTAAAGAACGGATGGTAGGAAGGGGATCTGCGAGGGTTTCATAAACCTTTCAACCCTTGTGCACGCTTGGTACTGAAATAGTACATTATGCAACAAGCCTATAATGGCATTAATTAAGACACGAGTTTTATCATTTCCATACGAGTGTCTTAATTACCATTATAAGCGAGTTGCATAGGCCTACGACTGTTATGTTCGACGATAATTATAACTATTTTTTGTTGGAACGTAAATATACATAAATATCTGTCGAGATTTCACCAGTTTTATGTACTGAACAGAGCGCATGGGACGCAGAGAATACCTTGGCCTCCTCGAATACCCCACTATGACACGAGCCACAGGAGGCCGTGGAAGTCAGCGCAGGTGCGATGCTATCCTTGCATAATTGGTCACACAGCTGTTTCTTGAGCTCTGATTGGTGGGAGAAACTGTATCATAATGAAAACTTGTACTATAATGAGCCTCATTATGGTACAGTTTTCTGACATATAATATTTACATTTCGCCATTTTCGAACATAAAAAAAAATAAAGGATGGTGTGTTAAGAGATCCGAGATCACAGGCATGACGCATAATTATCGAAAGGAAGCTCTGTTTTGGTTGTTTTGAACCAAATTCTTACACGCTATTGGTCCAAATAGAATGAGTGGAATGGTGCGTAAAAGATAGGCCTATGTCACAGAGTCCTGCGCGGATAAACAAATCGTTATCCGCATCCGTCCCGCATCCGCACGACTGTTATCCGCATCCATCCCGCATCCTCACGACTGTTATCCGCATCCGCCACGCATCCGCACGACTGTTATCCGCATCCGTCCCGCATCCGCACGACTGTTATCCGCATCCGTCCCGCATCCGCACGACTGTTATCCGCATCCGCCACGCATCCGCACGACTGTTATCCGCATCCGTCCCGCATCCGCACGACTGTTATTCGCATCCGCCCCGCATCCGCACGAATGTTTTTCGCATCCGCCCCGCATCCTCACGACTGTTATCCGCATCCGTCCCGCATCCGCACGACTGTTATCCGCATCCGCCACGCATCCGCACGATTGTTATTCGCATCCGTCCCGCATCCGCACGACTGTTATTCGCATCCGTCCCGCATCCGCACGACTGTTATTCGCATCCGCCCCGCATCCTCACGACTGTTATTCGCATCCGTCCCACATCCGCACGACTGTTATCCGCATCCGCCCCGCATCCTCACGACTGTTATCCGCATCCGCCCCGCATCCTCACGACTGTTATCCGCATCCGTCCCGCATCCTCACGACTCTTATTCGCATCCGTCCCGCATCCGCACGACTGTTATCCGCATCCGCCCCGCATCCTCACGACTGTTATTCGCATCCGTCCCGCATCCGCACGACTGTTATCCGCATCCGTCCCGCATCCGCACGACTGTTATTCGCATCCGCCCCGCATCCACACGACTGTTATCCGCATCCGTCCCGCATCCGCACGACTGTTATCACATCCGCCCCGCATCTGCACGACTGTTATTCGCATCCGCCCCGCATCCGCACGACTGTTATTCGCATCCGCCCCGCATCCTCACGACTGTTATCCGCATCCGCACGTTTGTTATCCAAATCCGCTCACATTACAATTATTATGTTTAATGTATTAGATAAAGTATTAAAGAAACACATTTAGACAATTGTGGAGAAATTCGTTCCCCTAGGATGTGTGAGAATCGCAAGGCATTGTTGACTGAGTTTTGTCCCTCTGAGTAACACCATTTGAAACAGCGGGTGGCTAATTATAGCACTTACTTAGTCGTTGGATATAGGCTACTCACGCAGGCAAGCACAGGTATAAAGGTTTTTTTGTGTGGCAAAAGTCAACATTAATTGAGCGTATTTGCATGATTGGCTTCTCTCACTTCTCGATTATTCTCATATAATCCAAGCGAAAGCAAACAGGGAAATAACAAGAAACGTGAAAGACGCAGATCTTAGTAAAGACTAAAATTATTTTTAAAAAATCCAGTTCAACATTATATTCTAAAAACTATCTGCGAATTTACTTTAAACATTATTCGAAGCTTATCCGCTCTCCGCACAGACATGCAAATTATATTCCGGGTTCGATTCCCGGTCAATGCATGTGCGATTTTCGAAGTGAAATGCCATGTCCTGTGGTTCGGATTCCACGTAAAACGGAGGTCCCGTGGCTCATGATCTACGTTAAACTACAAGCTTGCTTCCTTCCTTCCATATCCGCATGGCATCCGGGCAGGGCTTGACCTATGTGGTGGTGTAAAACTTTCGTAAAACTGTTCACTAAAATACAAATGCCGAAAGAAAAAAGTCGGCAAAAAAACCTTCTTATTTGTTGTTGTTGTTGTTTCATTTAGGGGCTTGCAATATCATAATCATCAACTCCGAGGCTGTTCATTTCAACAACCTTAAATGCATCATCACTGTCGTACTGAGTGGTGCAGTCCGTTACGCATTGGCCATTTAAACTGACGATAGAGAGTTCAATCCTGGCTCAGTCCGAAAGCGTCGGAATGACACAACTTACGATTAGTGTTGTTGATGATTAATTGAGGGGCTTTGTGACATCTTGGTCATGTAGCCCCGTGTACTTGTGTGTGCAATTTGTCTGATAACGTGTGTTATTGTGATGTCTGTACTAGTGTGTTTACTTGCAATCTAGGGAGGATTTGGGAAGTAGGCAGCCCGGCATATGCCTAGAGTAGAAAAGGGGAAACCTCTGAAAACCACTTCCAGGATGGCGGAGATGGAAATCTCACCTGTTCTAAGTTTTGCCTCACGAGACTGAATGTAGGCCTACCCAGTTCCAGCTCTCAGACAAGAATTAAATGTCAGTAGATTTATTCGCACGTTAAAATTCCCTCAAGAGCATAAAAGATGACTCTCCATTACATTATAATTATTATGAAATGCATCAGAATGAGCCGGGATCTAACTCGCAAACTTACATTTTAAAAGATGGTCTATTTGTTTTCAAGGCCAGTGAATTACAACTCAGCATTTGTTCTGGGTTTGTGCCGTGTCATGTGTGAAGTTTCGCCTAAGACACCGAGCTGGCTCATCGGCGGGCACTTGGTGTCCCCACCCGGACCCCCACAGGAGTAGCGAACTGCGCGCTACCTCCCTTTTTATGAAGCGCATCTGCGCCTCTTTACTGCGAGAACTTAAAGCTCAAGCAGCAATAACCTCCCTATGAAGGCTTACAAAAAGATGGTTTGTTGGCTTTCACGGCCAGAAAAAATTTGAAACATTAAAATTTCGTTTTTACTTCTTGTGTCCTAATCATGCGATTGATCTTTGAATACTACACGTACACAATAATCTTCATGTAATAGTAGCCTACATAACTCTAAGACCTACAAATATAAGAATTCAACATGGCGACCATCCGCAAATCTATCTATCTACGAATCTATTACAGCAATCAAACTGAAATGTTGTATGTTGATAGAGGCAATTAACATAAGTAGGATTTATGAAAATAGGCACTACTTGTTGTTAAATGTTTTCAACTATGAATTTGACTGTACGAGAGAAGAAAATATCAATTTAAGCTGAATATATGGATTGCATAATTTATGAACTTATGTGATAGCCTTCTTGCTCATGTGTGAATCAAATAATATGTTAAAAGACAGACAGGATTATGCTTGACAGTGATAGCCATCAAACTAGAGCAGGCGGCAGCTAAGCAACCTGTTGCATTTTACTACGCCGTATTTAACTTGGCGATTAGAAGGAAAATGTTCGTCATACTTGATAATGACAGTTAATAATTAAACATGTCTAGTTGAGACATAAGCCGGCCCCGTGGTGTTGGGGTAGCGCGCCTGCCTCTCACCTGGAGGACCCGGGTTCGATTCCGGCTCCGTCAGGAATTTTAGAAACTGACGTGGGGGATGGAACGGGTTGCACTCAGCCTCGTGAGGACAATTGAGTAGTTGTCTGACAGTAAGGCAGCGCTCCGGTCGCGAAGACCAAGATTAACGGCCGAAGGGACCCCAATAGCTGCAGGCCAAATGGAAGGGCAGCGGTCGCTTGGTAGGCCTAGGCCCGTCATGGGCTGTAGTGCCAGGGGTTATTATAGTTGAGACATACTACTTGACAAAAGTAATCAAATTTTATGAAATCTAATGTAAATAGAAGTGTTGTAAATTTAAATAATAATAATAATCAAGGAGAAAATTGTTAAATTTTTCCGACATTGTATATAGCCAAGAAGACACATTTAAGCGCATTTCATTTTATTTTGGCGCAAGTTTTGATTTTTCTAGCACACTTTGAGTTTACAAAGTGCAGACCTTAATTTCATTGTAGTACACGCCATCTTCGTGACTTTGAAGTGAGGCGATATCACATGTTTTAGCGGATCATGCTAAAGACACTGGTCTGAGATAGCAGGTTAATTTGAACAGTGACTTATCCGCGTTCAACGTGACTTGATATTACAAGACTGCCAAATGATTTCAAAGTTTCTAAATTTTTGCTTGATAACTCAAGATCTTCCAGAATAGGCTGACTGTAGGGGTTGAGTATAGGATGTATTTCTCGTCAGGAGTGTGTTTATAGTTCGATTTCCTTTACCCTACAAGTCGTAGGGGGGTTTGCCTACTTTACATGCTACAATTCTGAGAAAATAAATCACAGTTACATTTTATTTTAACAGAATTTCTGGTTTTGATGTGTTTATTATTGTCCTTCTTCCCTGCCTCGCGTGGAAATTGAGCACAATGTCACATATATCTCGACTATAGACCCAGGATGCCCCCAAGGTCCATCTCGTGCTTGCATTGCTCTCAAATTTCACATATGTGTATGGTGGCTCATCGGTGCCAAGTGGCTTGCCATGAGCTAACGGGCACAATATGTAGGCCATAGAGTTATGTATATTAGATGACGATTATTACGTAGGTTCATTATTCAAACGTTGACTTCGATTGCATGATTAGGGCACAAGAAATAAAAACTTAATTTTCAAATTTGGCACAGCCGCCATCTTGAGGCTATGTAAACAAGTGAACTAAATTAGATGTCAGTGCATAAAAATGTGTGTAACATTTGCTGCACCAAGTTTCACTACGCTCGGATGGTTAAATCGCGAGTAAAGTCCAATTAACTGTTCGTTTTGTACTTAACAGATTTATGAAATAAAATAGGTCACCTTTTAGTGGTGCCCTTTATCATCGTACAAAATTTCAGGGTGATATCGGTAATAGTTTCGGAGATATAGAATGCCGGTGAAATATTTCGCACAGCCGCCATGTTAGATTGGTGAGACGTTATAAAATTTGAAAGGCACGGTCAGGGTCGGTCGAAAAATAGTACTATGACCTTACCGAGTTCCATTGAAGTCGCTCCAGCCGTTTAGATTTTGTTAGGGACACACACACAAGGGGCGCTAATTAGCGCGCCACATTTGAGAAAAGAAAGTTTAATTTTCAATTATGGAAATAAACTTTACACAAAAGATGAGTGTGTGAAGGCTGAAACGGGGTCCACTCAGCCTCGTGAGGCAAAACTGACAAGAGGAGGGTTCGATTCCTACCTGAGCCATCCTGGAAGTGGCAAATGCCAGGGTGGTACGCAATTTAAGGCCACGGCCACTTCGCACCCTATTGATTGTTGAAAGAGAAGAAATTGACGAAATTGTTTTTGGTTCTGTCATTGACGAATTTGATTTAGTAAAATCATGACAGGCGCATCTTTAATCTGCCTACTGAACCCTTTTCCCTCTGATGGATAAATGATTCGATGTTTTATTTCTTCAATTAATAAATATTCCTACCAGCATCATGAAAATAGCCAGACGGAGATGACGAAATTTCAAGCATTTGCTGGAGACATTGGGGACATACCTGAAACTGTTTGACAAAAGGCTAAATACTTGGGATTGTGAAAAGAATGACCATAGCTATGATTCAGAAGGACAGGTGGTGGCCACCTCAAAATAGAAGCGACGCGCAGTGAGACATGCTTCTGGTATGTTCATTGTAATATTCGCGCCTAGAAGAAATATGATGCAGTAACGTGAGTGGCTGATAAATATGCTAGACACTCCTACTAGGCCAAGGTCTGATAAATACCGCCAAGTTACAGAAAATATGGAACCAATGGGAGAAGAATGCTTACCAGCGCGGCAAGTCGAGCTTGGGCACGCTACGGCTAGCATTCACGCGCGAGATCGCCTAGACAACATCTCTACGATCGATTCTAGGATTAATGGGCATATTCTTGACGTGCGCTATTTTTCGAGTTCAATGATATTTATTTCATTCCTGTACCACCATTATTTTGTGAAATTTTTATCTAATTTCCCCCTCTATCTATACCTAGGGCCGGTTCATTTATATGTGGCGTGAAGAGCCAAGACATTGCTTATTATTTTGGTTCGTTTGTGGACGGAGCTATTTACTTTGGTGTGTCAGTGGACACAGGCTATCATACTTTGCGCGTCTAAGGACGTAGACATTTATACTTTTGCGTGTCATGAAGGACACAGAAATTATTATTAAAAGTGTTAAATTCAGTGTTAGATAGTCACAGTACTATATTTGTAGGGGCAGTATCTTCGATAATTCGCCAACAGACAGTTTTGGGGAAAGTAGTACCCGAACGGCGAATTTAGTAGTCAGATATCAAGTGTATAATAATTTAATTTTTGAGTCAGCACGAGAGATGACATCATTGACCATGGAGGAAGCCAGGATCTATCAAGACTCCGTCAAGATGGTTGAGATGAGATAAGAAGCATCCAGTTGGGAGATGGCTGCGGATGTTCTTTGACGGGTGGCTGACCGAGGATGAGTACATAATATTTCTTATTATTTGATAAATTAACTTATGGTATATGGGACATATTTTGTTTTGTAAATAATTTGCTTGTGTGATTAACGTAGTATATTTAGTTTTGGTCTGACACACCGTTTGCATGGAAACAGCTCGCATATGTTATTAGTAGAAGGTTCTTTTCTTGTTTGTTGTTTTAACTAACGTAGCTATGTGGACGACCGTGTTTGCATATGTTACGCAATGCGGTTAAAAACGTCTCTCGGAGATATGTTGTGTTTCAGATGTAGGACTGAAGTAATACAATTATACAGTAGATTGGAGGGTAATTAATTTCTTTTTGTTTATTATTGATCAGTTTCAGTGAAATTATTGCCTTTGGAGCAATGTGATTTGTGACGAAGAGCAGTCAGCTCTATCGTAGGTTTTAATTTTTTTTAATAGTTTGCGAGCATCTATTCAGCCGATCTGTGTGAAAAACGTAATGTCATTCCCAGAAGTGTGTGTGAGTGTGTGTATTTGTGATCATTACAAGCGGGAATTTCAGCGTAGACTGATTTCTGGCAGCTTGGTGACAAATCCATATTGTGACCTTGCGAGGGCAATTGTGGATATTTTGATTAATGTCTGACCATATGTTAAGGTGGTTGAGTTTGTTGCTGTTGATTCCTTGAGATAACGGCACAGCTGGTCAGTTATTTTTATACACTGGACTTGGGACAATGACAGGTAATTGAGGAAGAGGGGAGATGTTTCACAAGACGGACTGAAGGTTGCCAGCGAGGTCATTAGGGGAGAGTGCCTGTGTGGCTCCGTAATAACTTGAAATACAGAATTAAGAACTGATCAATGATAAAAATTGTTTAAATAAATGGGAGTTGCCAACGAATCACGATAATCTCCGAAGCGTTAGCTTAACATGCAGTTTTGTTCATATAAAGTAATATCAGCCAGTCAGGCTTTTGTTGTTGTTGGTTTATTCCATGTTTATATTCCATTCAGTGACCCGTGAGTCACGTGCTATGCTGTATTTCCTAGCTTGTGTATTGAACAATTGGCCAGTGTTGGCAGCTCATAGTCAAGTGCGTCATCGCGCTAAATGAGGGTCTCGAGAAAGATTCCTGTAAATAGTAGATTTTAGGGTGTGTGTCAGCATTACATTTTTTAAGGGTTTTTATTAATGTCATGTTCCATATCCGTAAACGTTGATTTACGAGATGATTGTTCGTAAGCATCGTGGCTGTTAACCCGTTGTAAACGAACAGTCATCCAAAGTACTCATTCCTCGTAGTTAGTCATTACGCGCACATAAAATCCAAATTGCAAGTTAGTGGAACCAGGATCCACAATTTAATAAAGGGGAGATCCGTCTGACTCCTCAGAATTGATAGATATTCCTGTCATGGGAAATTCAGGGAGGATTGTTTTATATTTATTATTGTTGTTTATTTTCTTTTTTATGCACTTTTAGTCATTAAATCATGTTATTATTTTACATCTTGTCACCTTTCTTTCTTAATTATAGTTTATATCCTATGACCCTTACCTCAGTAGAGCATGTTGTTTGGCGAACGTAAACATCACATAGGAACTGAGCGCGACCCCTTGATTAAGATTTCTTACATTAAACACGGCTTTTCTGAAGGGTTCACTACACATTGTAAAGTTCTCGCATTTATCAGCATCACGGTATGTATAAGTAAATAAGTATCATTATTGATAATTGCCATTTCAGTTTAATTAGTATACTATATTTCCCTATATACTGTATATATATTTTACGAGGGAAGTGGAAAAATCTTGCATAAGACCTTGAGAAGGGTCCGCACTCCTCAAGAGTGTGGGATTCTTACCCACTAAAAAACCACACCCTGTCCTCTTGACAAAACCCATCCCGGGACCACTTTCGTATTACTTCAGGATGGAGTCATTTTCTTTGCTTCACAAGCACCATCTTACTTCTCCATTCATAGTCCGCGGATCGCAGACTCAATCGACTAAATCGAGCAAGTCCCCATCCGATTTCTTCTAACGAAGGACCACCTCAACAAAGAAAGCGACCGTATCCCAGCTGAGCTCATTCCTCAGCATAATGGCAACTATATTGTCCGGCGTTATTGGACCAACCTCAGCTTCAAGTTGTTGTTTTTCTGCTGCCCAACGATCGCAGACGAAAAACGTATGATAAAAGTCATTTCGTTCGTTCTCGCAGTAAATACAAACTGGACTCCTTACTTTGGCCATACGATGAAGGTAACACCGAAAGTAGCCATGACCTGTCAACATCTGTGTCAGAAAGTAATTAGTTTCTCCGTGTTTCCTACTCGTCCAGTCGACCAGACTCTGTATCAGCCGAGCTGTCCATCTTCCTCTGTGATCGTCATTCCACCTCTTCTGCCAAAGCTCCATCTTGCGTGCTACGGCTTCCTTCCGGGCTTGAGTCTTGCCCAGTTCTACTCGTCGGAAGTATACGTCTTTACGTTCTTGCGCGAGTAAGTCTATTGCCGCAACACCTGAGACAACCAGAACTGCAGGTTCCGAAACTGTACGGTAAGCACACGCCACCCTCAGAGCTCCTCTCCTCTGAATTGCAGCTAGGCGTTTTCCCTATAATAATAATAATAATAATATATTTTTAAATTAGTAATATTTCTGTAATACATTTTTCAACGATGTACCTAAATATTAATAAACATGAATTGTTGTTTTCTCTTTATTTTCCAAATTCCTAAAACTGTAAAAAAACAAAAAAAACGGAAATTCAAAAGATGATTTGTTTATGAAACCTTTTGAAAACAATCAGAATCTTATTGACACTAGTGTGTACTGGCTAAAACAAATATTAACCACCCTGATTTGAAGTATCCTGACAGGGACGTAAATTCAAAGCTCCCATGGGCGCCTTAATACATAAATATGCCTCTGGTATAATGGCGATATTGGCAACAGTGAATGTCAAACATAAAACAATGTTTTAATATGAAACAACAATAACAATAATATCATCTGGCCCACCCTGAAATTTTAGTCTGGAGCCGCCCCTGCTGTATTTTATTTTGTTCTACATTTATTGATTTTCATCATGAATTGTTTCCTCAAGACGGAGTCCATGCCATTTAAAACTCATTCAAATCTCATGGTGAATCGGCTAAGATACATAGGCCTACGTATAGGTGATTAACATCTAATAAGGGCGGCTTCGGTGGTGTAGTTGGTAGCATGCGGAGCTTCTATGCCCAAGATTGCGGGTTCAAACCCGGCCGAAGTCGTCGGATTTTTAAGAGCGTTAAAAATCCCTCAGTATGCCTTCCTTCGGAGGGGAAGTAAATCCGGCGGTCCCGTGTCATAGATTTTTGACATGACAAAAAACCTTCCACTAATTACACTAGTGTGAAGTTAATTATAGGTTAGATTTGAATAGCGCTCTTAGGTTCCAACGTTCGTCGCCAGGAGCCGACTGCGGTGGCATCTAGTAACTAAGTTGAGAACTAGTTGGTCGTTGACGGTGGCGTTTGGTAGCGAAAGTAGGAACTACTTGAAAATTGAATGTCTGCAGTCCTTACTTGAATTAATTACAGATAACACACACTAATACAGCCATGACAATTAAGACTGGTTATCAGCCAGTTTTTACACACACCCAAAGTACACGGGGCTACATGACCGCGTTGTCGCAGCCCCTAAACTGAGGAACCAACCAAACAACAAACATCTAATGTATAGTAATGTCCCTACTAATCATGTTCACGTGGTGGCACAGGCAGACAGCAGAGGAAGTAGTGAATGGTGGAGCATCCAAATTCTTGTGATGGCTGTGGTGCCGGAGCCATTTATAAATAACCAGAGGCCATGGCTATGTAGTATGCGTGCGTATGGCGCCATGGTGTATCCACTCCAAAAACGTGCGATTATGTTGAAGTATTGAGCAAAACTATTCGCAAACGACGTCTAGACATTTCTATTAAGACTTGTTTGTGGATTCACCTTGTCACACGCCGCAAGGCTACGTGTTTATGTCCATTTAACTGTCTACTCTTCGTAGAAGAGCTTGACATTTCATTCGCTTGACTCACAAGGGAACATCGCGAGCATCAAGAAATGTTGGCCACGTCGCGTCGCATGGGATACATATGTGATGATATTTCATCTAGGACATCCCTAGAGAGGGTGAAATGGTATGCGTGTTAATATAGACGCAAGACTTGGAAAAGCGCAAGGTATCGCGCCTCCCGTCATCACAAAGAAATTGGTCTATTTTTTCTCAAAAAATCCCTCATAAGTTCCATTAATATTGACCCCTTTTGCCGACTGCCATTGGCATATCGCTCAGTTCGGAGAGGACGAGGTGTAACTCTCGTTCCGCCCTTCGCTCGTGGCAATGCTTACCTGACAGGTTGCTACGGCCGCTGTGCGCGGTTATGGAATGCGCTGCCAGGGGTTGCCAAGATCTTGCATCTTGAGAAATTCAGGCCGTAAATAAAAAGATGCATTGTATAAATAAACGTCTGTATGAGTGATTGATTGTCTCGCTGAATGAATGAGTATCTGATTGGAGTGAATGAATGTATGGAGTGATTGAGATTATGAAAGTGCGTGCGTGAGAGAGTGAGTGAACAGGAAAAATGTACTATGTCAATATTCTATATATGTAAATACATCAAATATCTTTGTATAACATGTAAATATTGTAAAAACAAATTTAGATGTAAATATTGTGCCTGTGAAGCATGAAATATGTATGTGGGGCTTGCCCTCTTTCACTAGGCCTTCCATATTTCTTATAAAATTTATGGTAAATAATAATAATAATCACCGATTTCGTCCAAATTTAAGGTATATGCACGCTTTGGGCAGAAATGGAAGTGATGGAAGAGGGCGCTCTAGATGGCCAAATGTTTAGAAAAAAATGCGCGGGTCGGGCGAGTTATGAGCAATTTATGTTAGCGTAGTTTCCAGGCGATATATAATACAGTATAAACTGCCTAAACCGCACCCTTTATATACCGTAAACCTGGACAAACGGAAAACAAAATTTCCTGTGTAAAATGGCACTGTAAACTGGAAAACTGCCTATCGCGGAAACGGAAAGAAATTCCGGAAATGTAGGCGTAAATAACCTGACTAAGACGGTCCGGCTCCGTGGCTATATGGTGAACCCTTAATAAGCTACGCATATTAATGATTCTAATTATTCATTTCATTATATTCTGATTTTACTGCCAGAATCATACAGGAAGGCCAGACTGGATTGCGAAATGTCAAGCTTATTTGGAGACAGTACGTTTGAACGTGCCCAGTCCTGAAACAAAGGAGTGACGAGATCGGAATGTTTGACAGACACTTTATCAGACAAAGGTGTGTTGGGGTCCTGACTCATTTCAGACCGTAATTTCTGTGTCACCCTAGCGTTACGAGTAAGATAGTTGCTGGATGAGAGAGACGAGAGGAACTTTCAACCAATCATAGGACAGAGGCTTCTGTTCTAAACTGCGATATTGACGTCATGAACTACCAATCAGAGAGGGTCACCAATTTTAGCGCCAAGGGAGCGTCTGACGCCGGCTTGAAGTTGAAAGCGGGAAAGATTGGATTAACGAAATCTATGATCGATTCCAGAGCACGATAGCCCCATTGTGACCTGTATAATTTTTCAAACTGTTTGATACCTGTTGCATGCCAATAGTCGCATTATTATAGAAGTTAGTGATAGATTTCCCTCTCCCTCCGTCCTTTTGCTAAATTCACATAAATACTGTCGTCTGAGTGACGAGGTTGTTGATTCTTGGTGACACCGTGAGGTGATCACTTATTCTTTTCCATACCGTGAAGATATACTGTGTTAAATTTATCAGAGATAGGGTCATTATTGAAAATATTATAATAAAGTTGTGTGCGCACAGCTGAGTGTGAAATTTGTGTATCGGTAAGATTTTAGTAGTCTCCCACGACTACAACTATTAGGGAAAGTCTACATTTAATTTTGCACTAGACAAATGGTGAATAAAGTAACTATTGGCAAAATTTAGATAGAAAATTACGTGTGACTATAAATAACATTTTATTTTTGTTATTTTTATTCAACGTCAAGATGGAACTCCAGACCCAGAGGAAGACATCGAACCAACGTTTCTACGGCTCCATGTGGTCTGAGATGAGCTAAGCACTTTGGAGAGAGAATGTCAGGCGATGTTCGATGAGACGACGCAGAAAGAGGAATAAGTACTAAATAATTCAATTATTTGACAAACTGGTTATGGTTTTGTGGGAACATATTATTTTGTGTAAATATTTTATTTTATTTTTGTCTTCGTGTTTTATTGTAGTTGGTTTGTGGTACTGACACACTTTAGTTTAGTTCATGAGCAACGTGGCATGTATTCTATCTGTATGAAGATTTTTTTTGTTGATGTCAAGTACACGGGGCAAGCGTACTCGAGTGCGCTTCGCTACCGTAAAATGCGCGGCTAAGCGACACAAATTGGGAACCGATATCATAACAGAAGCGAAACTGAATTAACTAGAGTAGATAATAGAATTGGTGGGAAATCTTTTTATTGTATAGATTTTTATTGTTACACAGGCTTGTGTGTTAATTGCCGTTTGTTGCATTTTTGTTAAGTGAGGGGTCATATGCCCAATGACTTTATCTGTTGATGAAGTTTCCCTTTTAGTGTCCTGGTACACAAAATCTATGATATTTGATTGGAGTGTCGGCCCGTGGTAGATTTGTGTTGTGTTCTGCCCAAAATATGCTTTGTTGAGTCTGCAAATATATGTTTTATGGGATAGGAGTTTTCGGGAACCCTGGTTTCTGTCTGAAGCTTTGGCTAGGTTAAGCATTTAATCCTTGCGAGGAAAATGTTGGAATCCCCTTCTACGATGTCTTGCAATTCTTTGGAATTGACAAGAAGTGTGTGAATTTATGTGTCGCGATTAACAGGTGGCGGAACGGGACTGTCTAGTCTCTTGTTATAAATAGCATGACTCAAAGCTTCGACAAGGAGGGCTGGTTTGAACACTGACGCTAATGAGTGGTATGTGAAGGTATTTCTACCCGGCGCACTCCATCAGATAAGGAGCAAGCTGTGCTCATTAGTATTCACGGCCCAGGTCTCCGTTCTTCGTAAATGTTTATCTTATATTAAAATAAAGCCTGTTTAATGATAAAAGAATTGTAATCGGTAATTGGGTGCTGTTCGCGTTTTGATTGATCGAGTCCCAGCGTGTTAGCTTATTCATGCTTTTATTTCATGTAAATATCATCGGATTTTAGGCATCTTATTTCTTGTTTAATTATTGTCATGTTCTTTGACCTCGGGTGGTCTCGATGTTCGGCCACGTTGTTGTCATGTATATGTTGAGCAATTGAGCCATTGGGCAAGCTTCTGTTTTGCTGGGAGTTTCCTGACTCACTGCGATCTCGATGGAGTTCAATTAGTTTATAAATTTTAAATGGTTGCGTGTGTCAGTAAAATTTTAATTGTTGGTAAGATATTCTTCGAGTGTGTCCCATAAAGCCATAATAATGGTTTGCAGTATGGGGGTTTGCAAGCATATTGGCTGTTCCATCTGTGAGCAAATCTCCATCAAAAGTACTTATTTCTTCTCTAGCGTAGTTATACGCGTGCATACATATTAATCAGACAAGTGGATTTTGATCCACAATTTTATTTCTTTGCAGTGGACCTTTCTAGGCCACTCAGATCTGTGTAAATTATTGTACTGTGGGAGTAAAGTTCAGGGTGGACTTTGTTTATATTATTTTTTATGTTTTGATGTTTTTATTCAGTTATTAAATGGTGGTAATTTTTATTTGTTTTTCACTCATTTCTTGTTTATAGTTTTGCATATGGTCCTTGTAATTGTAAGCAGCCGTCTGGTATTTGAGCTCTAGTGAAAGCATACCCGGACTGAACGCTCCCCGAAGTTTGATTCTCGTATATACGACGCTGTTATATACAAGGGCACATAGGCAACGCTGGCATTACCCAACGTGGGGCATTTCACTGTTTTAGGCTTTTCTAGCGCATTTTTTTGATAAACTGACACGCCACAAGTGGAGGCAGAATGTGACAGTATTTGAATCACCGAATGTGATAATTTTAAGTAACGTAGTTATGGCGAAGGTATTACCGCCAAGTGAGTGAATTATACAGTAAAATCAGGAGTTGCAATGTAAAATACAGTACACGTTTTTGTTTCTTGCATTAATTGTAAAGATAATATCGTGAAACTGGGCGCCCATATTAATGATAAAAATTAGCTTTGCATAGAAAGACAACTCCATGAATGTAATAGGAAGGCGTGTAGCTTTTCCAAGGCAATTAATACTTGATTAATTAGTCTGTTCTTGTAGCGTTTTGTAAGGCTAGCATTTAATAACTGAATGTGTGGGTTAAGTTTTAAATTATGTAAAATGAAGGATACTCAGGGATGCTATTGGATTAATGGGATTGTGTTTATAAATTTAAACGAACTGAGTATGTGTAAATTGATATAAATGTGTGTTAATATGTATGCACGTATCGGAGGACATCGCCAATTGGCATTTTCTCTATTTTCTCAAGTGTATTGTGGTGATGGCTTCTTTAGACGAAATAAGACAGGTTGTAGAGAGCGCTGCGGCACGCACTCAGCAGCAAATGGTGTTGTTACGGCAGGAGATGACAGCGGAATTAATAGCACAGAGTGAAACATTTAAGGCACAAATAGACAGTGGCAGGGCTGAACAATCAGCGGAATTAATAGCACAGAGTGAAACATTTAAGGCACAAATAGACAGTAGTAGGGTTGAACAGTCAGCGGTGATCAAAGCCCAAATTAATGAATCTATTGGCACACAATTAGCGCTTCAAAATGAATCTATTAGTACACAATTAGCGCTTCAAAATGACAGTATTAATACACAATTAGCTCTACAAAATGATAATATTAGTTCTCAATTGACACAACAAAGTGAATCAATAAACTCTCAAATAGACGCGCAAAACAGTCGTAACACTGAGCAACTCGATAATGTAGTGGTTGAAATGAAAGAACATACAAGGAAACAGCTTATACTACTCGCCTTAGATGTAAGTAAGAACAATGAGAAGCAGGTTAAACAGATAAAACAACTTGAGGATCAGTTTAACGCTAAACTTAATAACTTAGACGATACAGTTCTGGCAAAATTGGCACAGATTGAATTGGCATGCACAACTAAAAATAGCGAAATTATAACTGCACAGGACAGGTTACAAAACAGATTTAATAAAGTGGAGAAAATAACCGTAGTTATACAGGAACAGATAAAGGCGGTAGATGAAAACGTGACCGGCCTTATAAAAGACATAGACCGTCTCGAAAACCAATCAACAGATCGCTGGAAAAATGCAGAAGTAGACCGGGAGGGATTAAAAGCCACTATTGAAGAAAACAATGTACGCGTGGAGGATCGCTTGGAACGGATCGAAGTGAGCCAGGACACTAATAATCTGAAGATAGAAAACGTTAGGAAGGATTGGCAAAAATTATGTAAGGACTCCAAGGAAGAAAGGTTGGCGGTAATTAAGAAGCTGGGGGAGAACCACACACGGATACAGACGTTAGAAGATGAGATAAAAGCAAAATTTAAAGAACAAGGTGACAGGCTGATAAAAGCAGAATTATTTTCTATGGAACATAATGCAGGGTCATTAGGCGTGAAGGGGAGAGATGGAGACAGAGATAGCCCGGGGGCGACTCATTCAACTGGTAGTCAGGTTGACACGGAAAGTCCAATTGCTCGGAACACGGAAGAATTTCGTAATCACATAGGGAGAAGTTCTACACCACATGACGGTAATCAGCACCCTCAACTTGTACAAATCATCCGTTCTAATGAATTCAAACCGGCTAAGTTTATGGAAAATTCTGGAGTCACACCCAAGGCATTCTTGCGGGAAGTCGATCACTATTATAATGATAATGATATAGCTCCCGCCCGGCAACTGCGCATGATGGAAAAAATTTTAACTGGAAATGTTTTAACGTGGTACTTGAGCTTCAAATACACGTTTGAAAGCGTAGATGCATTCAAGCATGCTTTCCTTCGAAAATATTGGTCGTCTTCATATCAACAGGGGTTAAGAATGGAATTGTACTCCAGAAAGTACCAATCTACTCAGCAAACTAAGTATTCAGATTTTTTTTCATCACAGCTCCTTAAATTTAAAGATCTGGATAATCCTTTAAGTGAGGCCGAGCTAGTCATGACTATCGGACGCCAGCTTCCCGTTAACGTTCAGCAGGTATTGGTCGCAGCTAACGTTTCAGACGCGGTACACGCTGAACAGATCCTGCGCCAGATAGATGAAACCACGTCCCACTTACACAATAGAGTTGGAAGACAGGTCGAAATGGTAAATACAACCGAGGTGATTAAGCCGAGCCAGGTAAAAACTAGATCCCAGGCTACCAATACAAATACAAACATTTCAACACCCGTGAGAGGTCAGGATGATGTCGAGAATAGACAGCGCCAACATTACGATAACAACCGTAATAACAACAGACAGTTCCAAGGACAGAATAGATTCCAACAACGAGGATTTCAACAATGGAGGGACAATCGGAGACAAGATGTACCATACAGGAGATGGGGAGATCGGAATGAAAATCAGAGATGGCAAGACCGCAGATTTCAGAATCGTGAGGACTCTAGAAGCTACCGAGACGACTGGAACGATAGGCATTCTCAATCGCAGAAATACTTAGAGGAAGTTCATGTAAACGAGGGAAATGAACAAGGACGTTGGAAACAGGCAATTGACAAGCGGAAAAATCCCGACACCTACAATGAGGAAGGAAGAACAAATCAAGGGTTTGAAGCCATGCACATAGAGACGCAGAGATACTTGGATCAGCTGCATGGAGAACAAGCACATAGCGAAGCCAGCAAGGAAGACGAACAAAGATTAGCGGCACAGGGCATTAGAGAACGCAGCCCGGTGGGGAAGAGAAACACCGGTGCGATCCGAAAAACTGGTCACTACTAAAGGAAGAAGATGGCAACACGCGGGAGAGAGGAAGAGGATGGCAGCATGGAGGAGTAAGAACCGTTCAGCATAGTGAGGAATCTTGGAAGTAATGCAGCGATTTAAATACGTGATCGTCCAACATCATGCAAGTAAACGGGGGGCAAGCAGAAGCCAGCACGACATCGAGGAAGTGATTAGCGTCTGGCCTGTTAACATCTTGAAGCAAGCAGAGTTGACAGGTATGTCGACAGACGAGAAACAGAGAGGGGAATAGTCTTCAAGCAACAAATAGCCCCAGGCGAAGCGCTGGGCAAGTGAGCAGCAGACTGGAACTGTCCTAATGAATGGGCGAGAATGTAAACATTGGAACGAGGAAAACACTTGTCAACTAGCAGAGGCGGACTGACTGAGCACTTTGAAGGGAGGCTAACCCAGTATCTGCACCATGTGACTTAGGGAAGAAAAATCGACTTTATCTCTAAGTTCGATTTTTCCCAACTAAGGGAGTTGTGAACCCTTAATAAGCTACGCATATTAATGATTCTAATTATTCATTTCATTATATTCTGATTTTACTGCCAGAATCATACAGGAAGGCCAGACTGGATTGCGAAATGTCAAGCTTATTTGGAGACAGTACGTTTGAACGTGCCCAGTCCTGAAACAAAGGAGTGACGAGATCGGAATGTTTGACAGACACTTTATCAGACAAAGGTGTGTTGGGGTCCTGACTCATTTCAGACCGTAATTTCTGTGTCACCCTAGCGTTACGAGTAAGATAGTTGCTGGATGAGAGAGACGAGAGGAACTTTCAACCAATCATAGGACAGAGGCTTCTGTTCTAAACTGCGATATTGACGTCATGAACTACCAATCAGAGAGGGTCACCAATTTTAGCGCCAAGGGAGCGTCTGACGCCGGCTTGAAGTTGAAAGCGGGAAAGATTGGATTAACGAAATCTATGATCGATTCCAGAGCACGATAGCCCCATTGTGACCTGTATAATTTTTCAAACTGTTTGATACCTGTTGCATGCCAATAGTCGCATTATTATAGAAGTTAGTGATAGATTTCCCTCTCCCTCCGTCCTTTTGCTAAATTCACATAAATACTGTCGTCTGAGTGACGAGGTTGTTGATTCTTGGTGACACCGTGAGGTGATCACTTATTCTTTTCCATACCGTGAAGATATACTGTGTTAAATTTATCAGAGATAGGGTCATTATTGAAAATATTATAATAAAGTTGTGTGCGCACAGCTGAGTGTGAAATTTGTGTATCGGTAAGATTTTAGTAGTCTCCCACGACTACAACTATTAGGGAAAGTCTACATTTAATTTTGCACTAGACAAATGGTGAATAAAGTAACTATTGGCAAAATTTAGATAGAAAATTACGTGTGACTATAAATAACATTTTATTTTTGTTATTTTTATTCAACGTCAAGATGGAACTCCAGACCCAGAGGAAGACATCGAACCAACGTTTCTACGGCTCCATGTGGTCTGAGATGAGCTAAGCACTTTGGAGAGAGAATGTCAGGCGATGTTCGATGAGACGACGCAGAAAGAGGAATAAGTACTAAATAATTCAATTATTTGACAAACTGGTTATGGTTTTGTGGGAACATATTATTTTGTGTAAATATTTTATTTTATTTTTGTCTTCGTGTTTTATTGTAGTTGGTTTGTGGTACTGACACACTTTAGTTTAGTTCATGAGCAACGTGGCATGTATTCTATCTGTATGAAGATTTTTTTTGTTGATGTCAAGTACACGGGGCAAGCGTACTCGAGTGCGCTTCGCTACCGTAAAATGCGCGGCTAAGCGACACAAATTGGGAACCGATATCATAACAGAAGCGAAACTGAATTAACTAGAGTAGATAATAGAATTGGTGGGAAATCTTTTTATTGTATAGATTTTTATTGTTACACAGGCTTGTGTGTTAATTGCCGTTTGTTGCATTTTTGTTAAGTGAGGGGTCATATGCCCAATGACTTTATCTGTTGATGACGTTTCCCTTTTAGTGTCCTGGTACACAAAATCTATGATATTTGATTGGAGTGTCGGCCCGTGGTAGATTTGTGTTGTGTTCTGCCCAAAATATGCTTTGTTGAGTCTGCAAATATATGTTTTATGGGATAGGAGTTTTCGGGAACCCTGGTTTCTGTCTGAAGCTTTGGCTAGGTTAAGCATTTAATCCTTGCGAGGAAAATGTTGGAATCCCCTTCTACGATGTCTTGCAATTCTTTGGAATTGACAAGAAGTGTGTGAATTTATGTGTCGCGATTAACAGGTGGCGGAACGGGACTGTCTAGTCTCTTGTTATAAATAGCATGACTCAAAGCTTCGACAAGGAGGGCTGGTTTGAACACTGACGCTAATGAGTGGTAAGTGAAGGTATTTCTACCCGGCGCACTCCATCAGATAAGGAGCAAGCTGTGCTCATTAGTATTCACGGCCCAGGTCTCCGTTCTTCGTAAATGTTTATCTTATATTAAAATAAAGCCTGTTTAATGATAAAAGAATTGTAATCGGTAATTGGGTGCTGTTCGCGTTTTGATTGATCGAGTCCCAGCGTGTTAGCTTATTCATGCTTTTATTTCATGTAAATATCATCGGATTTTAGGCATCTTATTTCTTGTTTAATTATTGTCATGTTCTTTGACCTCGGGTGGTCTCGATGTTCGGCCACGTTGTTGTCATGTATATGTTGAGCGATTGAGCCATTGGGCAAGCTTCTGTTTTGCTGGGAGTTTCCTGACTCACTGCGATCTCGATGGAGATCAATTAGTTTATAAATTTTAAATGGTTGCGTGTGTCAGTAAAATTTTAATTGTTGGTAAGATATTCTTCGAGTGTGTCCCATAAAGCCATAATAATGGTTTGCAGTATGGGGGTTTGCAAGCATATTGGCTGTTCCATCTGTGAGCAAATCTCCATCAAAAGTACTTATTTCTTCTCTAGCGTAGTTATACGCGTGCATACATATTAATCAGACAAGTGGATTTTGATCCACAATTTTATTTCTTTGGAGTGGACCTTTCTAGGCCACTCAGATCTGTGTAAATTATTGTACTGTGGGAGTAAAGTTCAGGGTGGACTTTGTTTATATTATTTTTTATGTTTTGATGTTTTTATTCAGTTATTAAATGGTGGTAATTTTTATTTGTTTTTCACTCATTTCTTGTTTATAGTTTTGCATATGGTCCTTGTAATTGTAAGCAGCCGTCTGGTATTTGAGCTCTAGTGAAAGCATACCCGGACTGAACGCTCCCCGAAGTTTGATTCTCGTATATACGACGCTGTTATATACAAGGGCACAATGGTTAGCGCGCTAAGCTTTGGCTCAAAGTGCCCCGGGTTCGATTCCCAGCCGATACATCAGGGACTTTAATCGCCTGGGGTTAATTACCGTGGATTGGGGATTGGGTGTATGTGCTGTCTTCATCGTCACTTCATCCTCATTACGACGCGCAGGTCGCCCACGGGCGTCATATAGAAAGACCTGCACTCGGCCTCTCCGGAGGCCACACGATCATGATTATTATTACCTGCCTAAGACGGATTATCTTATCCATAATACAAAGCTATGTACAGTACTAAACTTTAGGAAACATTAACGATTGAAGACATTCAAAGTGCAGTTGATATAGGCCTAGCTTCCGAAAAGAGCAGGTCCGAAGTCATGGAAGAAATGGACGACGACGATGTTGAAGGCAACGAAAGGGAGCTAAAATACACACTTTTGGAGAAGCACTAGGCCTATCTGTTGTGAGCGACCTTCAGGAATTTGCAGCTTCCAAGAATGTTCCAGAACTCCTGGAGTTAATGCAGGATGCAAGGGAGATGATGAAGTCGCGACAATGCACTTCGAAAGGCACGTGGAAACAATGAAACGAGCAGAGAAACTATTTATGTTTACGAACGCTGAAAATACAGTGTAATGCATGTGAACCTATTTTCATTTTTTGTATTTACAGACCTATATTTTAAATTATTTTTTCATTGTAATCCTATGCGATAATACAGTATTTCCTTGTAGTGTGAAATGAAAATCCACAGCCTGCTTCCAGTCGACCGACTGAGTCAGGGAATGGAATGAATGAAGCCCCCATCTACTGGCGAGGATATGAACTGTGCCGGCTGCCGTACCCTGTCGCACTCCCCTGGGGCAATGATTAAATGATTGACAGATGAAATGAAATGATAGGGGAGAGTGTTGCTGGAATGAAATTTGTGACGGGGTAAACCGGAGTACCCGGATAAAAACCTGTCTGCCTCTGCTTTGTCCAGCACAAATCACCCATGGAGTGGCCGGGATTTGAACCACGGACTCAGCGTGAGAGGCCTTGTAGAGTATTTTGTCCTATTAAAACTCAACCCTTTGTAAAAACGGAAACCTGTGAAAACTCAAAAATAAATCCGGAGCGATTGCGTTCCGCGTGTACTTGTATATTTGATACGTGGATATTTACAGTATTTGTAATCCCAAATGTTCCTTTGCCTTTTCTTTTCATGCATTTTCTTACAAGCAAATCCCGAAGGTCAATCACCACTTCCTGTATCTTAACAAAACACCACATAGACCATAACCAACAAATATTGACGAGTTGGATTATCTTAACTAATACTGCAACTAAATAAGTGTATATATTGTAAATATTTTCAACCATATTTTCAGACATAGATTTTATAGCCTAAGTGTAATGGATCTGATGATGATCGCTTGACGATCTAAACTGGTCATCCAAGTGTATTTATTAATCTCATGTAATATTTTCCAGGATTAGGGTATAACCCATCTCATTTGGGTACAATCGTGTTGACCGACTGAAAAGCATCAAACTTTTGAATAATATTATAATAATGTTAAGGACTTAACGTCCTTTTAGCTACTGTAGGTTAGACCCCCTTGTGGTATAGTGGCTAGCATTCTTGGCTGTCTCCCATGAGATCTGGGCTGGTTTCTTGGCCCTGCTAAAATAAAATATTTCTGGTTTGAGGGTTGGAGCACGGGTACACTCAGTTCTCACCTCAGCCTTACCAAAAGTGTTTTTCCGTAGTTTTCCACTTCTATTCAGGGCTGATGACGGGGTGGTTTCTGACTTATGACCACGGTTTCAAATACAAATACACTTCTACAGACAACGCAATATCACAGGTTATTGGTAAAATCTACAGAGAGCCGAGAATCCTGGTCGAAGTGTCGACGATTAACAAGCCCCTTTTTCAATCAATAAATCAATCGATACTGAGATTATCAGATTCTTTTATATGGTTCCGAGGATATTTTATCGATATAATTTTAGAGAGAAAATGAGCGGCACCATTACCCTTTCTTTCTTACATGTTGTTCTGGCTGCGTGGCTCAGGGGTAACGTTCTCGCTTGCTGAGCCCATGGTTGCAGGTTCGAAACCTGGCGCAGTCAGCTGGCATTTGAGGGTGCGCAAATGCGAGGGAGCCGTGTCAGTAGATTTACTGGCACGTTAAAGATCCCCTTCGGGGCAAAATTCCGGCACCCCGGCGTCTCTAAAAGCCAGTGTAGTTAAAAGGGACGTAAAACCAATAACATTGATTCATTACATGTTGTTGTTAATTCATTTAAGGGTTTGATACATCTTGGTCATCCGGCCCCGTGGATAAATAGTTAGCACGCTAGGCTTTGGCCCGAAGTGCCCCGGGTTCGATTCCCGGCCGAGCCATCAGGGATTTTAATCTCCTGGGGTTAATTCCCGTGGCTCGGGGACTGGGTGTATGTGTCCGTCTTCATCAACACTTCATCCTCATTACGACGTGCTGGTCGCCCACGGGCGTCAACTAGAAATACCTGCACTCGGCCTCTCCGGACACCACACGATCATCATCATCATCATCATCATACTTCGTGGTCATCAGCTCCGTGTACTTGGGTGTGTGTTGAACTTGTCCGCTAAACTGTGTTTCTGTGATGACTGTAGTAGTGTGTGTAGTTGTATAAGGGACAGGGATGGGGTAGGTGCCCCTGAACTTGAAACACGGTAGGCCCTTCTACCCAAGCATTTGGCTAGACCCTGTGGTGTTGGGGTAGCACGCCTGCCTCTAACCCGGAGGCGCCGGGTTCGATTCCCGGCTCCGTCAGAGATTTCAGAAACTGACGAGAGGGCTGGAACGGTGTGCACTCAGCCTCGTGAGGACAATTGAGTCGCTGTATGACAGTGAGGCAGCGCCCCGGTCACGAAAGCTAAGATTAACGGCCCAGGGGACCCGATGCAATGAACACTCGTCTCCCCAATATCTGCAGGCCAAATGGTTGAGCAGCGGCTCTTAGTAGGTCTAGGCCCCCCAAGAGCTGTAGTGCCAGGGGCTATTTATTATTTATTATTTGGCTGGGGAAAACTTGGAAAAACCTGGGAAATACCACACACAGGACAGTGCCAAGAATCCAGACTCCATCCTGTCAAGGTTGAGGCACAGTTCAACGCTCAAAGCTACGTCATGGGGTAGTTTTCTTACATTGTAATGTAGTCCACCTCGTTGCGTAGCGGCTAGCATCCTTGGCTGTCATCGCAGAGGCCTGGCTCTGCCAAGAAATTTAATTCTGGTCTGAGGGCTGGAACGGGGCACACTTAGCCTCGTAAAGCAAAACTGATAAGGGGTGGGTTCGATTCCCACCTCAGCCATCTTGGAAGTAGTTTTCAGTGGTTTCCCACTTCTATTCCAGGCAAATGCCGGGATGGTTCCTAACTTAACGCCATCGGTATCATCTTCCCAATACTCATCTGAATTACAGATAAACACACTAGTAGGACCTACATCAGTCTCAATAACACACGTTATCAGACAAAATCTACACACACCCAAGTGCACGAGGCTTCATGACCACGATGTCGCAAAGAACCTAAAAGAATAATCAACAGCAAAACACAACAAGAGATGATGATGATGATGATGATGATAATTTTTTTAAAAGGGGCCTAACATCTAGGTTATCGGTCCCTAATGATTTGGGTGATAGTGAAAATGAAAGATGGTCAAATGAAACTTACAACTAAAACTAACTACTCTCTTACAAACTATAACGGAAGAGGAAATGGGAAACAAAAAGGAGAAAAATGTAAATAAAGGACAGGAGGAAAGGAAATGCCCTCAACCCTCGAAGAATGAGAATTGAGGGACTTGGGAGGAAGGAGAGCCAAGAAAGGCAGCGAGGAAAGGGAAAGACGAGAGGGTCCGCCCAAAAGGCAATATATAAAGGAGGAAAACGGGACCCAGCTTAGGAATCCCTCGGGGTCGCCAACTCCCGAACTCATCAGCCGTGAGCCCTTGAGGATATAGCACTATCCAGGGAGCACTAGATGTGGTGGGGCTACACACACCCTGCCTCGTTGAGGGCCTTCTGCAGAAGGCAGGAGATATGAAAATAAAAAAGGGGCTGACCTCTTGAAGAATGAGGGTATCAGGAAAATGAGAAAAGGACCAATTAAGGCGGGAAAGTGAACGATTCCCTAGGCCTAGGATACGCTAATACCGTCGGGGTCGGAAGAGAACAAGAGTTGGCCAAGGGAGGCCGAAAGAAAAGGTGACAGTGAGGAGCCCGGCACAAGTAAGTGGAAGCAATGCCGGACTCAGCTGGGGTCCCGTGGTCGCCAACCCACGTCCCACTAGTGAGCTCCTGGGGGGACAACAAGAGAAGAATAATGATTACCAGTAAGATTGTTATGCCAAGAGACCCCTCGGTTGCCCGGTTGTGCTATGGGAAGAGTAGTACAAGAAAAAGTGCGTCAACTCCCGAATCTGCCCTATCTTTAGTATTCGTAGTTGCTGCGCCCGCCGACAGACTGCGCAGCGGTTGACTCTTGCTGGCTGGAGTCACATTCTAAATGCTCGCGAATTTGAAACACAGAAATGCTGCCGTATTTAGTCCTTATTTCTTGGTGTTGACAAGTGTATTCAATCAAGAAGCGATTTCCTCGATAAAAGTAAGTAGCTGTACAAAAATCAAGAAATAGATTGTAATTACTACGGACAGGTTTATGCCATGGACACGTTCCCCGAATTCGCAGGCCTTAAAGCTTGTCCAAAATTGACTTCCACACACATAAACCTTACGTCTTTCTAAAGAACGAACGCGAGACTCGCTTTCCAATTATTCAGCAATGCGACCGCGAATGCCATTAAGTTCTTCCTGCAAACTTACCTCGACATTTTAGCGGCAGTGAGAATACAGTGTTATTCACGAGAGATTACCAGATGCGCTTAACTCCAGAATACCAACAAACGCACTCTACAAAGATGCCCTTTCGCACAAGGCATTAATTTAATAGACTTTTATGAAACCATTAGATCAGAAATTTTGCCTCAAATAAGACAATGGAATCTCTTAGAATCACGATAAAGAGTACCTAAGAAGTCTCTCATTATTTATGGTCCAAATGCTTTAGGTACGTGTTGACAGGGAAATTCAATCAAGACCCCTTGGAACGTCTATTCGGAATTTTAAGGTCCATAAATTGTGACGATCGCCCATCAATTGTAGATTTTCTGCATTTGCATATGTTACAGTGTGTATGTTCCAATTAATATGGCTATATCTCTGTCCGGGAACTGCGAACATAAGTTAGAACCACCTCTCACATCATTCGTTAATCAAATGCGATTATGTGTGAAGCAAACTGAGGAACAAAACAAATCTGTTAAGTTGTCTGCGGACGACAAAATTAGAGACAAAGCGGTGATGACGGACTGGGAGAATGATCTTCCCCTTCCTTATGAAGACATCATTCCGAAACAACGCTTGGTGTCCTATCTAGCAGGGTGCATTGCCAAGCAACTAAGACAAGGAATCAGCTGTGTGAAGTGTGCAACAACCCTTCAAAGTGAAAGGCCGTCAGACACAACAGCTGCGACTTTCGCTAACATACAGGACTTGGGCTCAATAAATACCCTTACTTACCTAACCCACCCGTCCGACAGTGTCTTCAACATTCTTTTAAAGGTCGAAGTAGTCGTTGAAAGGAACTGCGAACTCGCTGGACGTGTCTATGGCCTAAACCTGTCCGTAGTAATTAAAAATCTATTACTCTACCCTCTCAAATTTGTGGGGTGTTTGGACAACATTTTTTTTTTTTTTTTTTTTTTTTTAGCTTATGGCTTTAAGTGCCGGGAGTGTCCGAGGACATGTTCGGCTCGCCAGTTTTGTAGCTGCTTCGAGACGGACACCCAATGGGTGAGCTACAAGTGCCGTTGGGGAGGGAATTTGGAGTGTAAGGACGAGGAGTTGGAAGGTAGCGGCTGTGGCCTATAGTTAGGGACCAACCCCGGCATTTGCCTGGAAGGAAGATGGGAAACCACAGAAGACCATCTTCAAGGTTGCCGGCGGGGGGATTCGAACCTCCTCGCCTCCCGGATGTGAGCGACTGCCAGCAGTCATGCCGTAACGACCACGGCTAACTCACCCGGTTGGACAACATTGATGAGATTGTTTTAGGGCCCTGTGATTTAGGATATATTATGGAACATAAACTGGACCGTATTGGAAAACTCGTTTTTCATTTCATGAAGTGCCGCTTTATCTTTCGTACGAAATTTGGAAAGTACAGGCATTTGCTAAGTCTGCAAAATCGTCCCGTAAGCTTTGCAAAGTTTCGAACAACTGACAGCTCTAATGGGTGAGTTTATGTTATATTATGTGTACCGCATTTGTGCAGTAGTGAATGGTCTGTAGGTTATGATGTTTACACATTCAGTTACATTTTGATCCCCGCCGGAATGTTTTATTTTCTTATTATATGAACCTATGACGTAACATGATGTTTCATAATTAACTCGACGGACATCAGCGTTTTATGTATTCAGTGTGGAGAATTATATATTTGGGTCATCTTATCTAATACAACGTAGTGGAAGCTGATAACTGAAACGTAACATTTAACCATATTCAACTGCTAGTATTGATACCGTCCGCACTCAGCGCCAGCCGACGCTAGAGCTGCCTAGCGGCTGGACCACACAAACTACACAAGTCCGTCACTTTCTCTTCTATACGCCATGGTAGTACCAAGAGAAAATATGCCGTTGATGACTCCCAAGCGTTGTGGTTAGCTGCGGTGGAGCAGAGCAGTCTTGTCACAGACACAAGTGTAGTGAAGATGGCAACATGTCGCGAGTTAACCGACTTTGAACGAGGGATGATCATCGGCGCACGGCGCATGGATCATAGCATTTCGTTGATTACACGCGAATTCGGGTTTCCGAGGTCAACAGTGTTGAGGGTGGATCTTCAATATCGCAGAGATAATGTTACAATCAGCATAAACCGCCGCACGGGACGACCACAGGTGTTTAACGAACGGACATCGCGTCGCCTCAGCAGAACCATACGGGGCGATCAAAGGGCTACTGTGAGTCAGATCACAGATAAGGAACTTTCTTTCGCCAAGTAACACAGCACGCAAACCAGGCGAAAGCCTATCTCAGGCTGTTCCAGCCGAGCTGCTCGCCAGTGTGCAGCGGAGTACTCGCCGCGTCGCGTGAGTAAACCTGCAACATGCAATACAGCTCAGCTGTGGGGGCTGCCGTCACTGCGCGGTGGATACATCAAGACTGGCAGGAAGCGCATGGACTTGTATCATGACGTTCGCCCAGTGACGTATTGGCTATCATCCCCAGTCCCTCTCCAACCGTACTTCAAGCATCACAGCTGGGTAGTCGCGTGTACGCATACTCAAACTCGTGGATTTGGAACAGCCTGGCCTATCTAACGAAGCTCTGGCCTCTAATGTGGTCCCAGAGCTACCTTGATACCTTCAACAAACGCCTGGCTGACAGCACTACTTTGCGGCCAGTTATGGAATACGCTTGTCCTGTGTGGGGGTACGCCACCCCCACCTACATCAACAAATTGCAGGTTGTTGAGAACAGAGCGCTTCGCACGATATCTGGCGCTCAGTGGTACAGTACGTGCGATACGCGCAACTTCAAGCCGACTAGAGGCGCCCCCTACTCAGAACGAGAATACTGAACCAAGCCAGAAGCCTATATGGAACCAGCACTCTGAATCCCCCCCTTATTAAACGGATGGGTGATTAGCGAGCCACAGGGTATCGTTACAAACGGCCCAGAATGTTAACCCTAGATTACTAAGCTTTCGTCTAGCGGACGACGCGTGGGTACATTAGTAGCTTCCCTTCGCCCTCCGGCAAAGGTCTTCACTCTAGCTTCATTAGTGCTAGTCCTGACCTAGGAGATAGCAGTTGTACCGTGCGTTGCTTCACTGTGTTTTTACAGGGATCCCGTCGTCTGGGGTACGAATGCTTAGTGATAATGTATTTTTTGATGTGTAACATCCTTCCACTCGGTATCTGGATATTTTTGTGGCACTCGGTAGCTGGACATTTTTGTGGGAGTGATTTTGGAAAAGAGACGGAAGTGGATGGGACGGAAGTGCATGGGACGGAAACAATGAGCGCGCGCGGTGGAGGAGTTCGGTACAACGACGTACTGTAAGCCATGTGACTATGTGGAATGTAAATCGCATATGGTTTACCTCAAGGTTTGGAGGCCCCATTAAAGAAATTCCTGCAATAAATCATCTTTAAGTTGTCGTTCTTTGGTGTGAAAATATTCATTATATCATATTTGCTGAAAACAATTACGATTTATTAAATCTTCATACTTTTGCTGTATTCTTATTTAATGTGAGCACTCTATACTTCGAGTGCTATAACGTATCAACCAACACTCCAAACAACGTAGGAATTCAGTATATTAACACAGTGGCGTTTTCTCCAATACCACGGGGTAAGCACCGCTTACCAAGCATATTCTCATAAAAATGAAGTTTATATTATGAATTTCTAAAGCGCGACGAACAGCAAAATCGCCGCTTTGAATGAAGTTCCTCGTTCTCTACCCCAGTTTGTCACGATCGCCCACCACTACTTTGTAGAGAAAGAGCACGGCCGGTTGCTATGACAACGGCTGGCCCGAAACACCACTATGGCCGATGGAGTGGTACACTAAGAACGTCAGGTCGTCCTTGATTGGCTAAGACAAGGAGTGTGGCGTTCCACAGCCACAGCGCTGTCGTCAAAACAAGTCAAACCTGGTAGCAGGGTCTGCTTCGATACGGACAGCTTACCGAGCTTGCCCTCGTGAGCAAGGAACACCAGCACTGCGCGCTTCCCTAGTCCCAACCCTCCATCGCGCGGAGAAAGTTTCTGACCATCAGACCCCACCTTTGATGGGTGCGTTAGTTGCAATTCTGCTTCGTCCGGTGTATGTATATGTCCGGTATATGTTTTTGAGTGCAATTAGCAAAATTTAGTATACGGTACCGTAACTAGATATTATGGTGTTTTAGTGTATAGTTGAACAAATTACCGTCCGTCATAAATTATCATGTTTAGCGAGTAGTAGCCCACGTTAATATCCTTTTAGTTTGTACTCTTTGGTGCATGGGTATTTCAAAATTGAGACTGCACAACAGGGATGGCAAATACATATTCACTTCACGTCTAATATTTCTATTTCTCGTCGGAGAAATCGCTTGCTTCTAAGAAATGATCTCGATAATTTAGTGAATACTTTCGTTTGAAATGCATATTTTTCAAATTATTATATTTGAATGGTGTCTTACGTAATAATTTTTTGCATCAATGGCAACTTCTTTTCTAACGCAATAAGCAACAACTATTTTTTAAATAATGTGATATGTCTTTAAAATATTATTCAAATTATACGGATGTACATTTAAAATGATCTATCCTTGACACCTACTCTTTGAAAATAGGCCTAATTTGAATGATATTCAGAGCAACTTTTCGGGTTGTTGGGCTACTCTGAAGATACCTACGCTGGCCGTGAAAGCCTACGTCAGTATAATTTGAGGAATATCTGAAAAGAAATATTAACCGAACATGCAATACCATGTCATAAGGTTATCTATTACTAGTAGCATGTTTATTATTTTAATGTTCACTTAGGTCCCATAATAGAAAATAATAATGTTATTGTTTTTACGTCCCTGTTAACTTCTGAGGCTTTTAGAGACGCTGGGGTGCCGGAATTTTGCCCCGAAGGGAATCTTTAACGTGCCAGTAAATCTACTTACACGCCTCCTTCGCATTTACGCACCCTCAAATGGCGACTGACTGCGCCGGGATTCCATCCCGCTATCTTGAGCTCAGCAGGCGAGAACGTTGCCGCTGAGCCACGCAGCCAGTCATAATAGAAAATTTCCGGGTAATAACCTGAACGTTTAGCTCCTTAGGCCAAGAAATGCGAACAACAAAAGCACAAACTCCCACACTGTTCAAATGACACACGATCAGAAAAGCTCGCCAACCCTGATGAATAATTTGATGCACCCTTAATATAGCTAAATGGATTGGCATGCCTGAAATTGAAAAGGGACCTGTGCTGTATTACAATTTCTTCATTTTTTAAAATGTGAAGGTCTCATAATTATGTGTGTACGGTTGAGTAGTTGTTGCTACTTCAGACATCAACCTCTACATTGACAAGGGCGTCGCTAGAACCAAGTGCTGAAGTTGCTCTATGGTGTAAGCCAATACTTTCAATCTTCTTCACAGCTTACCCTCGAAATAATTCCACGCCACGCCACTGTATTAACACCGACTACTAACAATAATTGAAACTTCATTGGTCTAAACGTATCACTGGGAGAAACTCATTTAATATACCTACTGCACACCTAATTTTTAATCGCGCCTGTACTTGGCAGTGCGCTATATCGGCAATAAGAGGCCATTTTCAATAACACCGCTGGCATGGGTTCACTAACTGGCCGGTAGAAAGCGCAACTCGCATCAAGTAGGCCTTCGAGCATAAATACAATAGAGTGCGCATTGCCACACTGCGCCTGTACTGTGACGTGAAACCAACATCTCGATCAGCTGATTAAAGGGTAAACAGAGGACCTCGTAATGGAAGGTGATAGGAGTATGTGGGGAAATGATTTTTAATGAGGGTTTAAACACACATTTTCGTAATTTATACGGCATTGGGAAAAGCATCGCATGTTTCTTTACGTACCGGAAGGTAGCAAAGCTTAAGAATGTAACATATTTGGTGTTAAAAGTGGCTGTCGTGTTCCGTAATACTCATACATCTAGGATCCCCTCTTGTAAATAATTAATAACAAATCCAACTCTGAATTTGGCCTACTGATTTTTGAACAGAATTGTGTTTGTATAAAAAGCGTCTGTCGTGTTCCGTAATACTCATACATCCAGGATCCCATCTTGTAAATAATTAATAACAAATCCAACTCTGAATTAGGCCTACTGATTTTTGAACAGAATTGTGTTTGTATAAAAAGTGGCTGTCGTGTTCCGTAATACTCATACATCCAGGATCCCCTGTTGTAAATACTTAATAACAAATCCAACTCTGAATTAGGCCTACTGATTTTTGAACAGAATTGTGTTTGTCTAGCTGGTCATTTTTGATTGTACGCCCGAAAGCTCCAAACAAGTTCAATCTATTAACTTACGACATCATTTCCCAAATTATTTTTCATCATTAGAAAATGTATTTTGGCTAATTTCAGTACCGGTACGTAAGAACATTTTATCGTACGATGAGCTCTCATTCAGCGTTACCCTTCCACTTCAGTATTTTATGAAAGTGAACAAAACAACATGGGCAAATAGAAATAAGGAAATCTATCGATTTAGTGAGCGTTGGTTTTTAACAACTATGCTTTACATTTGCTACATAGGAAAATATTTTAATCAATGAACTGTTTCCTTTTAAATTCCATTTTCCATGAATCATAGAAACCTTCGCAAAAATAACCCAGAATTTTGAAATTCTACGAAGAATTGACTAATTTAGGGATGCAATGTAGCCTATCCTAGAAGAATCTCAAAATTCCCTCAACCAAACGCACTGTCCATAACTTACGTTTAATATTTATTATCGAAGACTACACCGTCACATCTGTAGCATAACCTGCAATTTGACACTGAACATGATTGACGACTGCATTGTGTAGTCCACACTACATTTAATCCAGCATAGGGACATAAAGCATTTTTATGTTCAGAGATGCATTTAGTAGCAGTCTCAACAAAACACCAAGAAAAACGTCTAGCGTATGGACATGTAAATACTTGATACCTTCGAACATAAATACATGCCTGTTCGGTGGCGTAAGGGATAGGGTAAATTATAATCATTTATAATAAATTCCAGCATTTCCGTGTTTAATTATTTTTCTTTCATGTTTCGGAGTTAAGAGGAAACGTAGGCTAAAGAAATGCAAGTAATTAAGTCAAGAATTTTAGGGTTATTTAGCAATGAATTAACATACGTATGGAAAGAAATGCCCGATCCTTTCTTAAACGTCTCCTTACATCCATACGCGACACAGTAGTACACCATTCTGACTTAGTAATGAATAGAACTCACTTTAAATAACCCAATTCTATCATCACGTGTAGTATTTCAGTGCTCCAAACTACCCTCAGTTCCCTTTAGTCAGCTGATCGAGATGTTGGTTTCAACAACGTGACGTCATCAGCCATCTATTGGATTTATGATCTAAGAAGTAGGCAGTGGATTGCTCCCGCATACAGTTGCAGGTATACTGTATGTCTCGACTGCAGATGCATTGGAGAATCCTTTCATGTATGCTGGCACAAGGTAGCACTATGAGTTCATTCTTTAAAAAATGCGAGTAAGTAATATGGAATTATTCGAATAACATGTCAGATGTTACACATCATATGCGACTACTGTAAGGCTCATATTTTTTTTCTTTTTTCACTTAGTTCACTATTTATTTGTTTACGGTACTCGTTCTGCATGCTTCTAAATATCAACAATACGTTACTGCACGCTGTAATAATGAGTATACAGTGTCACTAACTGTTTATTGTATGTGTTGTAATAAGGAAGCCATGTGATTGTCCCTAGATTACTGAGCTTTCGTCTGGCGGACGACGCGTGGAAACATTAGTAACTCCCATTCGCCCTCCGGCAAAGTTATTTGTCTCGTCTTCACACTAGCTTCTTGTGTTTGTATACAGTACATAATGTATCATGTTCTGAGTTAGATATTAAGTTTCAAGAAGTAATTCTGGGAATAATAAAAGTTTTATTTTCGTAGTCCCATATACGAATGCTTAGTGATAACGTTGCGCCGATAAAGGTCTATTAATAATAATAATAATGCGCGTCAGAGTAGCAGTGGAAGATAAAATCAACAAGGTCGCAAATGGATGGGGAAAAGACGTCTTGCTCGACCCGGTGCTGGGCCCAAGGTTTTCGGAGCGAGCAAAAGATGATTTCCAAAAAACCAAATGCAAACGAATAATTGCTTAATGCAATAATCAAAAGTGCAGAAACGAGATTCCCATAAAATTAATTAAATAAATCCCAGAGCCGTGTTAATCGTGCCTTTGTTACGTCACAAAGACAAGATTGACGAAATCGAGATAAGGATAAGGAAGGGGAACTTAAATGTAAGAAATGAAAAGACAAGGGAGCTATATTACTTAAAATATAAAAATGTATTAAGGATAAAAGAAAGAGCGTGTACACGAAATAAACATATTATTTAAAACAAAGAAAAAGGCAAGCTATGACAAGATCAGTAATACAAAAGAAACCCAATACCAAGAATAAAGAATTCAAAAACTTAAAAAAAACTGAAAAGCACGACAGAACCTGAGTACCGCTCAACAACATGAATCTAACGAAAAGATACAAACTTGAAAGAAAATAAAACGAAACTTACAAAAGTTAGAGAGAAACGACAAACTTGCAAAAAGTCAAACTTCGAACTGCTAAGACGCGAAGCTTTTCATGATGTTATGTAAACATACCAGAGGGAAGGGGGAGGAGTGAGGGGAGTAAAACAAAGGGGAGAGAGATCTCACGGAGATAGGAGGAAGGAGAAGACAAGGGGAATTATAATTAAGTTATGTAATACGGCGAAAATCGAAAGAGAAAAACAAAACAAAAGGAAAATGAGATATACGGAGATACATTACATTACAATTGACTTGGGACGAAAGAGACCGGTAAAAATCGAAAGCACGCTATAATAAAATAGGCTTATATTCCAACATAATGCCGCACCAACGCGACATATAAAAAAAAGAATAATATGACATCGGAGCTGGAGAAAATCCCAGTTAACCACCGTCACATATATTCTATAAACAAAAGGGACACGTATTAGTGGGACGTTGGACATCAGTCCCGTTACCTCACACATACTGTCCACAAACAAAGGTCCAATTGCTACCAATCAAATGAAACATTTGTGGTACAAAGAGACACCGACGCAAAAGACGAGCACTAAGGCCCGACAGGAAATATATATAAGCCAAGACGCAGAAACGCAATACTTTCGAATCTTACAGGTATTAACCAAAATAATAAAACTGTGAGAAGGGCACATAACAAAAGCAACAAAAAGAACTCCGCCGTATGACATTACGCAAGGTCCCGGAGATCTGGTTCAAGGATTAAAATACTAACAATAACATCTTGAAAAGGAAAGAGAATTAAGCAAAAAAAGGAACGTTTAACAAAAACAATTACATTGCGTTAGATAGAAATACATTGAGCCGTACTCACATTCCGCTGCGCCATGAGGGTGGGCCTCTGCCCGAATACACACGTTCGCCTTACATCTCGGCGCGTCTAAGACTGACTTAGCTTCTGTCCCCCCAGAGGGGAGAGAAGCCTCTCAGAAAAATCAAATGCGTAGTTTGGGAGTGGCCCCAAACTCGCGTCAAATATTGTCAGAGCCAATGGCAGAACGAATTGCACAACAAAATGCAAGGTAGCAACAACACTAGCCAATACGAGAGAACAAGGCAGTATGTAGCCAGGGGTTGCACAACGTTAGACAGAGAGATACATACAGACAAACTGCGCACTTTTAAACTCTCGAGGCGTAATATAGAGATGTCACAACACATGACAATAATAATAATAATAATCATGATGATAATAATAATAATTACAATAAATTCTGAAAAGTGGTTCAAATTCCACCGCTTTCTCCAAAAAAAATTCTTTTACATAACAAAGGCATAAAAGAATTTTTTCTTTTTCATAACAAAATTATATAAAATAACATTCTTCGATTAGATACATTTGAACAGGGTGAAGGAAAGAAGATTACATCATGTACACCAGATACACACATGAAAAATTAAGACATAATAAAATGTTCTCACATTTCTCTTATTCATAAGACGCAGCTTAATTAAAAGTTCTTTGAACGTCATAACTTCCATAAAAGGCTTGACGAAACGCAAGTCTCTTTTCTCAAACACACATATATTTTCATACACACGTATTCACGAAGATGTTCACTGGTGAGGAAAATTTTTCCTTTTTTGGTACGAAAGAAAAAAAAGACTTTAAAATGAAATTAAAACAACAAAAATTGAAATTATATAAAGGATCAGTACAGCCGTGAAATAAAGGCGGATCCTACCTCTACTGCACGTCAATACGTCACACATATTAAAAATGGATGTACCAAAAAGAAAATAATGATAATAAAACGGTCAATCTTGAGCTAGACTCTGCCAGATGACGTGGAGAAAGCGAAGTCTTCTTAATGGCGACCTTCTGGAAATCAGCCAATTTTCTAATAATAAAAGAAAGAAAAAGGTTAAATCATGATCACAAAAAAATATAAAGGGGAGCACCCTGTATACAAAATAAGGCTTGCGTCGGGGAAATATTTGGGGTTACATAAGCTCCGTAAGAGGGAAAGTGGATTCATTCTGCCAGCTGGAAAGTAAAAGTATGAATAGGCAGGGTCGTCAGACCAAATGAAAGAAGAGAAAACGAGCCGTGAACGGGGTCTAAAGGATACACCGGCCACTTCTCAGGTACTTGGAGACTAGCTATCGCTACCGGAAACACTCTCCAAATATATGACAGATACAGGAAAATAATACACATTATCTTAGAGAAAACATTAGATTGAAATGATTTATAAAAACATGATATCACAAAAACGTAAAACAGAAGTTACGATAAATAGTAAACAACTATATCAATAAACAAGTCACTGTCACTACAAGAAAAGAATGTAAGTCAACAGACCATCTCAGGCGCTGTCGAACAATAGCAAGTCGTGTCTGCAGCTCGGACAATGGGCCGGGCCGGCTCCCTACAACAAAAGCAGGCAGGTACCGGAAATTGCCTTAGGCAGAAGTATAGTTCAACACATCTTTCGAAATCCTCCGTGTAACTCAGGCGGCCACGGGTGTCTCCTGCCTAACTAGATACATAGTAGGAGTAAAGGGGAAAATGTACTAATAACCTTCATCAAAAGACATTAGATACTAACAAATGAAAAGGAATAATAACTCAAAGTAGCTGTCGAAACAAAAAATACCATTCCGGACAGAGAACGAAAATCCAAATAATTACGTTACAAAATACCTTCCAAATAAAAGGAACAGACTGGAACCTCGCATAAAACCAATCAAGACCAGACATACAATCAATCAAACTCGAAACCCAATAATAAATATTACCAACCCACAAAAATAAAATGGTTACAGCGTCAATATACGGGCCGTAGACCTCAGAGGTACCGCATTAAAAAAATTAAAGACAGAGAGGGTATGGCCTATCCCATACAAATATAAGAAAATTGGGTAATGCACGCCAGAGTAGTTCACACGAACATCAATGTCCCATACCAAGGATGCCGTAGACCTAAAATGGTTGGTATCTCTGAGTAATACTTATCGTATATTTGGTTTGCCAATAAAAACGAATAAATAGTTCGTACGTAATATATATATAGTTTAAATTGAATAGGGTATAAAATCAAAATTGAACTAAATTTGAAACCACCCACAAATAACTGTTGATAAAAATTCATTAAACTCATTGACTCACACATTCATCTCAAAATACAACCAACAACAACAACACTACATACATACTCCTTCCCATAAACAAATCGAAATTTCCCCATTACATCAGAATGCTAATATGAGTCGTTGGAACACCATGGAAACTCAAATAACGGACTACAGGTCATCGTGACAAACTTCATCCCATACTAAAGATTGACGAATCGTGTAGAATCTATGTACATCCTAAGTGGGCGTCGAAGCCGTGGGACAGGTCCCATACCCTAATCCCGACGGAGACCTCACCTAGCAGGTTTCCCAACGAAATACACACTACCATACTGAACATATAGTAACATCAAGCTTATATAAACAATTTTAAATGAAAACCAAAATTGAAAATCCCCTGACAAAAATAAAACAATCACCCTCCCTAATTATGAAACAAACTTAACTCCCAATCATAACACACATAATAGCTCAACAGACCATTCATTCATAACTGAAACAACAAACACTATACTAACATCAAACGTTAGTATAATTACGCGAGGCTCAAGGTGGGTCGGGGCGACCGTAGGATTTAAAGAGACGGTTCCCATAAGTGGGCCCACCTTCATTGGGGAAAACTTCGGAGAAAGAGGGGCGGGGGGTTTTAGGCTGTACGGTAATGACAAGGAACCTGTCAGCAGCTGTTCCAGACTGAGACGTATGAAGGGGTGAGGCGAGTTCTGAGAAATATCACAGTTAACAAAGCGACTATTTCCAACAAAGGTAAGGACTCAAACCCTTGAGAGAAATGCATTTTCTACTTCACAGAAAGTAAAATAAAAACGTCCACAACACTGACGAAATGAAAAGGAAGAGAAAGCAAACAAAATTTCCTGTCGCCTTAAAATCACCGTTAACTAAACAAATGTCTACTAGAGGAAGCAAATACATAAAAGTAGGTTACAATACCGTGACGTGTCGTGTTCCAGCGATGCGATGTACTCACTGATATGTTGCCACTGTTCACCTCGAAGCTGGGTCTTTTGGATGTCTTGTTTACTTGAGGGAATAAACCACCTTTCCTTGGAGATGGGTTTCCTGGATGCCCGTAGTTCACACAGAAAGTAACTTCACCCTTTCTTCAGGGGTGGGGAAAAACAATTCACTGAATTCCTTAAACTCAAAGAAAAACAAATTTTAATACAATGTAAATGAAGAGAAAAATAATAAAAGGTTAATAACTTGAGAGAGGTGAGGAGGGAACGATTTCGCACGCAACCACGCGATCTGCTACCATTGCGCCGATAAAGGTCTGTTAATAATAATAATAATGCGCGTCAGAGTAGCAGTGGAAGATAAAATCAACAAGGTCGCAAATGGATGGGGAAAAGACGTCTTGCTCGACCCGGTGCTGGGCCCAAGGTTTTCGGAGCGAGCAAAAGATGATTTCCAAAAAACCAAATGCAAACGAATAATTGCTTAATGCAATAATCAAAAGTGCAGAAACGAGATTCCCATAAAATTAATTAAATAAATATCAGAGCCGTGTTAATCGTGCCTTTGTTACGTCACAAAGACAAGATTGACGAAATCGAGATAAGGATAAGGATAAGGAAGGGGAACTTAAATGTAAGAAATGAAAAGACAAGGGAGCTATATTACTTAAAATATAAAAATGTATTAAGGATAAAAGAAAGAGCGTGTACACGAAATAAACATATTATTTAAAACAAAGAAAAAGGCAAGCTATGACAAGATCAGTAATACAAAAGAAACCCAATACCAAGAATAAAGAATTCAAAAACTTAAAAAAAACTGAAAAGCACGACAGAACCTGAGTACCGCTCAACAACTGAACCCTTATCATTGTGTCCAATAATAATGTTTCATATTAATAAAAACGATGGAAATACTAAATCCATGAAATGCTGGATATTTGAGTAAAATTGATGTAGCAAGAAATCTGGACTTGGTAAGACATGCTACGTGCTGGCTGGAAATGACCAATAGTTTCACAACCAATGTTATTCTTGGATTTCTGAGAAAATCAGATATGACGCTGTGGCGTACGTGACCATAAAAGGGCAAAATGCTGCGTACAAGGCAAGGAGTGAGAGAGAGGAGAATAGTCGTGACGTCAATATAAGGGCGGGATTTGTAAGGTCAGAACTCCGAAGCCAACTTATCTGACCAATAAGAAAACATGACGCCAGAACATAGCGTCAGTGTGTTTTGCGCGGCAATCGGATATAAAAAGATCTAGCGATCGGTTTGCTTGTTCGACGGCAGATTCGCGACCTGTGAGGAAATACAAGAATTTTGAGAGGTCACACATAATTATAGGCCCATTACTTAAAATATTGAGGAGCTGTTTTACTCCCACCATTGAAACTTTAGGCTTTCTGTATATATACAAATGTCTGAGATGAACCGAGGCACTCCTAATTATTCTTCGACAGTCATTTAAGACGTCCTTAAGACGATATGGTTTTAAAATTATAGTTGTGTGTCGGCAACGAAGTTGGAAAATTTCATAAATTGTGAGATGGCAATTAGCCATAGAATAGGGAAAGTCGACGATTCTGCATAGGACGATCTGAGGAAATAAAATACTTAGAACGCAGATAGAACAGTTTAAAAACTTTGATTTAATTGTGTTTTAACAGCAGCAAAATGTCGACCATGGAGAGAAGACAGCAAGCTTCATCCTCCATTACCATCAGTGTTATGGGCTAACGGCCTAATGATGGGAATTGACGAGGCGGGAGGCCTCTGGAAAGCAGTTTAAGTGATGAGTATTAAAAAATTGATTTATTGATTTTGGACGAGGGGAATCGCGAGAGATGTGTGGAACTTTGTATAGATTTTATTTGTGTGATTTAATTTAAATTTCAGGGTTTGATTTCTTAACTGACATGCGTGTAGTAAATTTTGGCATTGCGTGACAATTATGTTGTACAGTAAATTTTGTAATTTAAATGTTTTCCTTATGTTACGTAATTCTTATAGCGAAACGGCCGCATCGATTAACGTATCTATAAAAAGTGTAGCCATGAATGAGAACCTAGGAACGACAATGATAAATGGACTGATTTAATGATATGTTAAACTAATTACTACGTGGGGGGAATATTTGCATTTGTTGCTTTGATAACTCGGGCTAGGACTGATCCTGTTATTAATTCTTTATTGTCATTTGGACATGTTGTGTGTCATTATCTGAGGGGTGTGCTGATTAATGCTACGACGAGATCTTCGAGAAATGTGCCACGTATTTTTGGGTGTAAGTGATGATGATGAGGAGAGGTAAAGCCTGTCCATGACTGCGATATCATTCCGGCAAACTAGTTATCCGTGGGGATAAGTTTGACCTGGGAATGTATTCTTAAAAATCCCTGAGAGGATGTTTTGAGATAATGTGTTATTTATTTGTACGCGTTTAACAGGTGGCGATTAGCAAAGGTGCTGTACGCTGGCTAAGGGCCAGAATCTATATTTAGCATGGCACTAATTACTACTTGGGGGAAGAAATCAGCCACTCTCTCGGTGATGCGATAACAGGCCCGGTTGTCTCCAGCTCGTTATGACACGTTATGTTTGCTTTAAAGCCTAATGAGTTAAGGTTATTTTATTTGGTTTAATTTGGGAAGTTGCCATGTTGTCGATCCAAGTTTCTTTTATCATTACTACGATTTATTTGTTCATTGTTTTAAAACGCCAAACTTTCCGGCGTGAAAATTAAAAGTTGTATTTTGTTGTTGTTGGCTCTTATTTTCAAGGCCATTGTATTCATATAAATATAATTTGGCAACCGGCCAAACCTGTTCATGTCATGTTATGCCTTCCTAGTGTTTAAGGTATAAGTCGGTAATTCCGCAGCCCTTATTTTAAATAATACACACGTGTATTTGGTTGTGGTAATCTAAGGTTAGAGCATGTCAGTAGTGTATATAAATATGTAATTGTTGTTCCCACATTTCCGTAATTCGTCCTTCGCAGTACGGAGTCCGTTCCCGAACCAACTGTTTTGGTCGGAAACGAGCGCCCGTCAAAATGCTCATTACTTGAACTAGTCTTAAAACCCGTGTCGCTCATAAATATTGAATTTTTGTACTATTTTATTTGTTTGTTATATTTGGATCTTGTGATCCGTTTTCTTTTGTTACTTTGACTTAAGTGACATTTCAGTCACAATGCTTGTTGACAGCTGTCATACCGTGTCGTCATGGTACGTCAGGCTGGTCAGTGTTAGATCTGTTCACGCGAGTGAACAAATAAAGGGTGGTTATAGTTTTCCTCTTTATGTTTGATTCAGTTAATAAATTTCATTTGTTAGTAGATCCTGTTGTTTTTCTTGGCTTTATAATAATAATAAGTTAACCTTATGAACCCTGGAAGTTATGTTGATAGCAAAACCTCTAAATCACATTCACAAGAATCCATTACGACCCCGAAAATTTGAATCTTGTCTACATGCTATTTTCAAAAGGGTTTAGTATTAAGGATAAAAGAAAGAGCGTGTACACGAAATAAACATATTATTTAAAACAAAGAAAAAGGCAAGCTATGACAAGATCAGTAATACAAAAGAAACCCAATACCAAGAATAAAGAATTCAAAAACTTAAAAAAAAACTGAAAAGCACGACAGAACCTGAGTACCGCTCAACAACATGAATCTAACGAAAAGATACAAACTTGAAAGAAAATAAAACGAAACTTACAAAAGTTAGAGAGAAACGACAAACTTGCAAAAAGTCAAACTTCGAACTGCTAAGACGCGAAGCTTTTCATGATGTTATGTAAACATACCGGAGGGAAGGGGGAGGAGTGAGGGGAGTAAAACAAAGGGGAGAGAGATCTCACGGAGATAGGAGGAAGGAGAAGACAAGGGGAATTATAATTAAGTTATGTAATACGGCGAAAATCGAAAGAGAAAAACAAAACAAAAGGAAAATGAGATATACGGAGATACATTACATTACAATTGACTTGGGACGAAAGAGACCGGTAAAAATCGAAAGCACGCTATAATAAAATAGGCTTATATTCCAACATAATGCCGCACCAACGCGACATATAAAAAAAAGAATAATATGACATCGGAGCTGGAGAAAATCCCAGTTAACCACCGTCACATATATTCTATAAACAAAAGGAACACGTATTAGTGGGACGTTGGACATCAGTCCCGTTACCTCACACATACTGTCCACAAACAAAGGTCCAATTGCTACCAATCAAATGAAACATTTGTGGTACAAAGAGACACCGACGCAAAAGACGAGCACTAAGGCCCGACAGGAAATATATATAAGCCAAGACGCAGAAACGCAATACTTTCGAATCTTACAGGTATTAACCAAAATAATAAAACTGTGAGAAGGGCACATAACAAAAGCAACAAAAAGAACTCCGCCGTATGACATTACGCAAGGTCCCGGAGATCTGGTTCAAGGATTAAAATACTAACAATAACATCTTGAAAAGGAAAGAGAATTAAGCAAAAAAAGGAACGTTTAACAAAAACAATTACATTGCGTTAGATAGAAATACATTGAGCCGTACTCACATTCCGCTGCGCCATGAGGGTGGGCCTCTGCCCGAATACACACGTTCGCCTTACATCTCGGCGCGTCTAAGACTGACTTAGCTTCTGTCCCCCCAGAGGGGAGAGAAGCCTCTCAGAAAAATCAAATGCGTAGTTTGGGAGTGGCCCCAAACTCGCGTCAAATATTGTCAGAGCCAATGGCAGAACGAATTGCACAACAAAATGCAAGGTAGCAACAACACTAGCCAATACGAGAGAACAAGGCAGTATGTAGCCAGGGGTTGCACAACGTTAGACAGAGAGATACATACAGACAAACTGCGCACTTTTAAACTCTCGAGGCGTAATATAGAGATGTCACAACACATGACAATAATAATAATAATAATCATGATGATAATAATAATAATTACAATAAATTCTGAAAAGTGGTTCAACGTACGTCGAAGAAGAGTTTAGTAATCTAGGGTTAATTGAATAAAACTTTCACTTCCATATAGCTACTACAGCTCTTTGACTCAATAGTCCTCTCTACTTTTCAGCACGCTTCTCTTAGCAATTTAACGTTTCACCTTTCATCTTCAGTACTTCTCAGTACCTCGTACACTAGGCCATATTCTGGCCCCCCTCCAAATCAATACTGTCAGGTCCAAACTCGTTTGATACAGCTCTAAAGGCCGCGGGATGAAAGGCAAAATTTTCTCGCTGACTTTACATCGCTGGGTTCGGTACGGTTGGCTGGTTGGTTCCTTAGTTTAGGGACTGCGACAATGCTATCATGTAGCCCCGTGTAGTTTGGGTGTCTGTAGAATCTGTCTGATAACAGGTGTTAATTATGATGTCTGTATTAGTGTGTGTTATCTGTTATTAATTCAATAAGGACTGCAGACATTGAATTTCAAGTATTTCCTACTTTGCCGCCAAACGCCACCGTCAACAACTACTAGTTCAGAACTTGGCTACTACTAGATGCCCGCGGCCGACAAATTTACTACTAGTTCAGAACTTGGCTACTACTAGATGCCCGCGGCCGACAAATTTACCATTTTGGATGAATTTGTTTTTCACCTGCCAAATAATTTGTTGATCATCCTAATCATTTTTGCGGGTCTACCGACCGATCACTGCATCATTTCCGATCAATCCGTTTTTCACCAGTCAAATATTTTGCTCGGACGAAAAATCATTTTTTCGATGCCCGCGGCCGACAAATTTACCATTTCCGATAGTAGAAGCCACCACAGTCGGCTCCTGGTTTAACCTATAAGTTAATTCAATTTCATACAGGTGTAATTAGTGGAAGGTTCTTTAACATGCCATAAATGACCGCCGGCTTTACTTCCCCTCCAAAGGAAGGCATACTGAAGGATTTTTTACGCTACTGTACGGTACGGTGCCCAGTTGAATGCTGGGAGTCAGGAACCCATTTCTTGTCGAGTCGATGCCTCGCCGTATCGCTGCCGTTTTGAGGGCTCGCGGAGGAGTGACTCGTTATTAACATCATATTCCATGCCTTCCCATGACCTTTGGCCACTGAGTGTACAGTGCTCTAGTTATGCCTTCCCTTAATAATAATAATAATAATAATAATAATAATATCGTATGGCCTCGGGTGCCTGGTGCAAGCTTTGTTAATTGACACCCAGAGGGTAGCTTGCATGTCGAATTTCGTCGTTCCTTTGAACTCTATGAAAGTCAAGGAGGTTAGATATGTAAACTCCTTGACACTACAGCGCTTCCAAGTAGAGAATGGAGGTACTTTGTGTTGGCGGAAAATCCCGAGATTAATTTTGCCATTGAACACGGCCTACTGAATTCAAATGGGTTCTTTAACATGCCAACAATGTATGACATGAGTGTCGTGATTTTTGTCGCCTTTCAAAAATCACTTACCATGGTCAGGAGCGAACCTGCAAACTTGGGGTTGGTAGTCCGACACTATAACCACTCACCCACCGTGGCCAGCTTGCCTTCCCTTTAAAAAGCTGATAAGCCTTCCTGAAATGAACCGGGGGCACTGGACTCCAATGCGGAATAAATTGGCCTCAATCCAAACACTTCGTGATGTGACGAGGATAATATCGTCGAGTTCCATTTAATTTTAGTTTTGACGGACGCCAGCCATTATTTTTTTCGCCCGATTCGAGGATGATGAATCTGATATTGAAATGTTGGTTGGCAGTGACACACTCTGACTTAACTGCTGCCAGGACAGTGCCCAAGCTAAGGCACAGAAAGAGGTGCTTAAACATTTACACAACTCTAATTCTATTTGAATTAGGTATCCATAGTTAAAGCCCTGCGCGGATGCGGATATTCGCAAAATGTTTCGCCATGCGGATAGAGTTTGTATGACTGTGCGGATAGCGCATAATCTGCGGGAAATATTTAGAGTAAATTTGCGGATAGTTTTTAGAATACAATATTAACTGGATTTTTTTTTAAATAATTTTAGTTTTTGCAAAGATCTGCGTCTTTCACGTTTCTTGTTATTTCCCTATTTGCTTTCGCTTGGATAGTATAAGAATAATGGAGAAGTGAGAGAAGCCAGTCATGGAAATACCCTCAATTAGTGTTGATTTACCCCCCAAAAATGTCCTTTATACCTGCGCTTGCCTGAGAGCGTATATCCAACGACTAAGTAAGTGTTATAATTAGCCACTCGCTATGTCACATGCCGTTACTTCGAGGGACAAAACTCAGTCAGCATTGTCTTGCGATTTACACATAGCCTAGGGGAAAGAATTTCTCCCCAAATGTCTAAATGTGTTGCTTGAGTACGTTATGCTTTATCTAATAAATGAATAAAAGTATTATTGTAATGTCAGCGGATTCGGATAACAAACGTGCGGATGCGGGGCGGATGCGGATAACATTTTGTTTATCCGCGCAGGGCTCTATAGTTTTACCACAGTTAGCTAGTAGGCCTACCTGTCAAGAAATGAAACATCAGTAAAAGAATTAAGAAGGGAAGTTATGTTTACAGACCCCGTTGCGTAGCCGAGTGCTTTGAATCGTTCATCATGAACTCGATGGGGAGCTGCAGGAAGTCCGGAGATCACAGGTTCAAATCCCTGCCTTGATAGTGGTTATCCTCAGTGTGGTTTTCCACATTCGCAAATAGGAAGATGCCGTGATAGTAGCTTACTTCAAGGTCGGGCCACTTACCTAATCACCTACCCTACTATTTACAGTTTCACCCACTACTACAGCCACCACAGAAACACAGGTTAACACAAATTCAACACATATCCAAGTAATCGGGGCTGATGATTAATGATGTCTCAATTCTCTAAAAATGAATTAACAACATCATTTTGCACTTTGGGGTAAGCATACACACAGAAGCACAGAGTGCTGATGACCAGGAGCCATACTGGTGGCATACCACAGTGAATATATCTTGTCTCGCACCTCCGGGAAGTCACACACACAAGCACACAGGGCTGATGACCAGGGACCATATTGGTGGCATACCACAGTGAATATATCTTGTCTCGCACCTCGGGGAAGTCACACACACTCAAGCACACAGGGCTGATGATCAGGAGCCATATTGGTGGCATTCCACAGTGAATATATCTCGTCTCGCACCTCTGGGAAGTCGCACACACTCAAGCACATAGGGCTGATAACCAGGAGCCATATTGGTGGCATACCACAGTGAATATATCATGTCTCGCAAATCGGGGAAGTCACACACACACACGCACACAGAGCTGATGACCAGGGACCATATTGGTGGCATACCACAGTGAATATATCTTGTCTCGCAACTCGGGGAAGTCGCACACACTCAAGCACACAGGGCTGATGACCAGGAGCCATATTGGTGGCATACCACAGTGAATATATCTTGTCTCGCACCTCGGGGAAGTCACACACACCAGCACACAGGGCTGATGACCAGGGACCATATTGGTGGCATACCACTGGGAATATATCTTGTCTCGCACCTCGGGGAAGTCACACACACACAAGCACACAGGGCTGATGACCAGGAGCCATATTGGTGGCATACCACAGTGAATATATCTTGTCTCGCTCCTCGGGGAAGTCGCACACACACAAGCACACAGAGCTGATGACCATGAGCCATATTGGTGGCATACCACAGTGAATATATCTTGTCTCGCACCTCGGGGAAGTCGCACACACACAAGCACACAGAGCTGATGACCAGGAGCCATATTGGTGGCATACCACTGGGAATATATCTTGTCTCGCACCTCGGGTAATTCGCAAACACTCAAGCACACAGGGCTGATGACCAGGAGCCATATTGGAGGCATACCACAGTGAATATATATTGTCTCGCACCACAGGGAAGTCGCACACACTCAAGCACATAGGGCTGATGACCAGGGTCCATATTGGTGGCATACCACAGTGAATATATCTTGTCTCGCACCTCGGGGAAGTCACACACACAAGCACACTGGGCTGATGACCAGGAGCCATATTGGTGGCGTACCACAGTGAATATATCTTGTCTCGCACCTCGGGCAAGTCACACACACCAGCAAAGAGAGCTGATGACCAGGGTCCATATTGGTGGCGTACCACGGTGAATATATCTTGTCTCGCACCTCTGGGAAGTCACACTAACCAGCACACAGGGCTAATGACCAGGGTCCATATTGGTGGCGTACCACGGTGAATATATCTTGTCTCGCACCTCGGGGAAGTCAGACACACTCAAGCACATAGGGCTGATGACCAGGGTCCATATTGGTGGCGTACCACGGTGAATATATCTTGTCTCGCACCTTGGGGAAATCACACACACCAGCCCACAGGGCTGATGACCAGGGTCCATATTGGTGGCGTACCACGGTGAATATATCTTGTCTCGCACCTCGGGGAAGTCACACACACCAGCACACAGGGCTGATGACCAGGGTCCATATTGGTGGCATACCACGGTGAATATATCTTGTCTCGCACCTCGGGCAAGTCACACACACCAGCAAAGAGGGCTGATGACCAGGGTCCATATTGGTGGCGTACCACGGTGAATATATCATGTCTCGCACCTCGGGGAATTCACACACACTCAAGCACACAGGGCTGATGACCAGGAGCCATATTGGTGGCGTACCACAGTGAATATATCTTGTCTCGCACCTCGGGCAAGTCACACACACCAGCAAAGAGCGCTGATGACCAGGGACCATATTGGTGGCATACCACTGGGAATATATCTTGTCTCGCACCTCGGGGAAGTCACACACACACAAGCACACAGGGCTGATGGTCAGGAGCCATATTGGTGGCGTACCACAGTGAATATATCTTGTCTCGCACCTCAGGGAAGTCTCACACACACAAGCACACAGAGCTGATGACCAGGGACCATATTGGTGGCATACCACTGGGAATATATCTTGTCTCGCACCTCGGGGAAGTCACACACACTCAAGAGCACAGGGCTGATGACCAGGAGCCATATTGGTGGCATACCACAGTGAATATATCTTGTCTCGCACCTCGGGGAAGTCACACACACAAACACACAGGGCTGATGACCATGAGCCATATTGGTGGCATACCACAGTGAATATATCTTGGCCCGCACCTCGGGTAGTCGCACACACACAAGCACACAGAGCTGATGACCAGGAGCCATATTGGTGGCGTACCACTGGGAATATATCTTGTCTCGCATCTCGGGGAAGTCGCACACACTCAAACACACAGGGCTGATGACCAGGAGCCATATTGGTGGCATACCACAGTGAATATATATTGTCTCGCACCTCAGGGAAGTCGCACACACTCAAGCACATAGGGCTGATGACCAGGGTCCATATTGGTGGCATACCACAGTGAATATATCTTGTCTCGCACCTTGGGGAAGTCACACACACAAGCACACAGGGCTGAAGACCAGGAGCCATATTGGTGGCATACCACAGTGAATATATCTTGTCTCGCACCTCGGGGAAGTCACACACACCAGCACACAGGGCTGATGACCAGGGTCCATATTGGTGGCATACCACGGTGAATATATCTTGTCTCGCACCTCGGGCAAGTCACACACTCCAGCAAGGAGGGCTGATGACCAGGGTCCATATTGGTGGCTTACCACGGTGAATATATCTTGTCTCGCACCTCGGGGAAGTCACACACACTCAAGCACATAGGGCTGATGACCAGGGTCCATATTGGTGGCGTACCACGGTGAATATATCTTGTCTCGCACCTCGGGGAAGTCACACACACCAGCACACAGGGCTGATGACCAGGGTCCATATTGGTGGCGTACCACGGTGAATATATCTTGTCTCGCACCTCGGGGAAGTCACACTCACTCAAGCACATAGGGCTGATGACCAGGGTCCATATTCGTGGCGTACCACGGTGAATATATCTTGTCTCGCACCTCGGGGAAGTCACACACACCAGCACACAGGGCTGATGACCAGGGTCCATATTGGTGGCGTACCACGGTGAATATATCTTGTCTCGCACCTCGGGGAAGTCACACACACCAGCACACAGGGCTGATGACCAGGAGCCATATTGGTGGCATACCACGGTGAATATATTTTGTCTCGCACCTCGGGGAAGTCTCACACACTCAAGCACATAGGGCTGATGACAAGGGTCCATATTGGTGGCGTACCACGGTGAATATATCTTGTCTCGCACCTCGGGGAAGTCACACACACCAGCACACAGGGCTGATGACCAGGGTCAATATTGGTGGCGTACCACGGTGAATATATATTGTCTCGCACCTCGGGGAAGTCACACACACCAGCACACAGGGCTGATGACCAGGAGCCATATTGGTGGCATACCACTGTGAATATAGCTTGTCTCGCACCTCGGAGAAGTCACACACACCGGCACACAGGGCTGATGACCAGGGTCCATATTGGTGGCATACCACGGTGAATATATATCTTGTCTCGCCCCTCGGGGACGTCACACACACAAGCACACAGGGCTGATGACCAGGAGCCATATTGGTGGCGTACCACAGTGAATATATCTTGTCTCGCACCTCGGGGAAGTCACACACACACAAGCACACAGGGCTGATGACCAGGGTCCATATTGGTGGCGTACCACGGTGAATATATCTTGTCTCGCACCTCGGGCAAGTCACACACACCAGCAAAGAGGGCTGATGACCAGGGTCCATATTAGTGGCGTACCACGGTGAATATATCTTGTCTCGCACCTCGGGGAAGTCACACACACCAGCACACATGACTGATGACCAGGAGCCATATTGGTGGCATACCACGGTGAATATATTTTGTCTCGCACCTCGGGGAAGTCGCACACACTCAAGCACATAGGGCTGATGACAAGGGTCCATATTGGTGGCGTACCACGGTGAATGTATCTTGTCTCGCACCTCGGGGAAGTCACACACACCAGCACACAGGGCTGATGACCAGGGTCAATATTGGTGGCGTACCACGGTGAATATATATTGTCTCGCACCTCGGGGAAGTCACACACACCAGCACACAGGGCTGATGACCAGGAGCCATATTGGTGGCATACCACTGTGAATATATCTTGTCTCGCACCTCGGGGAAGTCACACACACCGGCACACAGGGCTGATGACCAGGGTCCATATTGGTGGCATACCACGGTGAATATATATCTTGTCTCGCACCTCGGGGAAGTCACACACACAAGCACACAGGGCTGATGACCAGGAGCCATATTGGTGGCGTACCACGGTGAATATATCTTGTCTCGCACCTCGGGGAAGTCACACACACACAAGCACACATGGCTGATGACCAGGAGCCATATTGGTGGCATACCACGGTGAATATATTTTGTCTCGCAACTCGGGGAAGTCGCACACACTCAAGCACATAGGGCTGATGACCAGGGTCCATATTGGTGGCATACCACAGTGAATATATCTTGTCTCGCACCTCGGGGAAGTCACACACACAAGCACACTGGGCTGATGACCAGGAGCCATATTGGTGGCGTACCACAGTGAATATATCTTGTCTCGCACCTCGGGCAAGTCACACACACCAGCAAAGAGAGCTGATGACCAGGGTCCATATTGGTGGCGTACCACGGTGAATATATCTTGTCTCGCACCTCTGGGAAGTCACACTAACCAGCACACAGGGCTAATGACCAGGGTCCATATTGGTGGCGTACCACGGTGAATATATCTTGTCTCGCACCTCGGGGAAGTCAGACACACTCAAGCACATAGGGCTGATGACCAGGGTCCATATTGGTGGCGTACCACGGTGAATATATCTTGTCTCGCACCTTGGGGAAATCACACACACCAGCCCACAGGGCTGATGACCAGGGTCCATATTGGTGGCGTACCACGGTGAATATATCTTGTCTCGCACCTCGGGGAAGTCACACACACCAGCACACAGGGCTGATGACCAGGGTCCATATTGGTGGCATACCACGGTGAATATATCTTGTCTCGCACCTCGGGCAAGTCACACACACCAGCAAAGAGGGCTGATGACCAGGGTCCATATTGGTGGCGTACCACGGTGAATATATCATGTCTCGCACCTCGGGGAATTCACACACACTCAAGCACACAGGGCTGATGACCAGGAGCCATATTGGTGGCGTACCACAGTGAATATATCTTGCCTCGCACCTCGGGCAAGTCACACACACCAGCAAAGAGCGCTGATGACCAGGGACCATATTGGTGGCATACCACTGGGAATATATCTTGTCTCGCACCTCGGGGAAGTCACACACACACAAGCACACAGGGCTGATGGTCAGGAGCCATATTGGTGGCGTACCACAGTGAATATATCTTGTCTCGCACCTCAGGGAAGTCTCACACACACAAGCACACAGAGCTGATGACCAGGGACCATATTGGTGGCATACCACTGGGAATATATCTTGTCTCGCACCTCGGGGAAGTCACACACACTCAAGAGCACAGGGCTGATGACCAGGAGCCATATTGGTGGCATACCACAGTGAATATATCTTGTCTCGCACCTCGGGGAAGTCACACACTCAAGCACACAGGGCTGATGACCATGAGCCATATTGGTGGCATACCACAGTTAATATATCTTGTCTCGCTCCTCGGGGAAGTCGCACACACACAAGCACACAGAGCTGATGACCATGAGCCCTATTGGTGGCATACCACAGTGAATATATCTTGGCCCGCACCTCGGGTAGTCGCACAGACACAAGCACACAGAGCTGATGACCAGGAGCCATATTGGTAGCGTACCACTGGGAATATATCTTGTCTCGCATCTCGGGGAAGTCGCACACACTCAAACACACATGGCTGATGACCAGGAGCCATATTGGTGGCATACCACAGTGAATATATATTGTCTCGCACCTCAGGGAAGTCGCACACACTCAAGCACATAGGGCTGATGACCAGGGTCCATATTGGTGGCATACCACAGTGAATATATCTTGTCTCGCACCTTGGGGATGTCACACACACAAGCACACAGGGCTGAAGACCAGGAGCCATATTGGTGGCATACCACAGTGAATATATCTTGTCTCGCACCTCGGGGAAGTCACACACACCAGCACACAGGGCTGATGACCAGGGTCCATATTGGTGGCATACCACGGTGAATATATCTTGTCTCGCACCTCGGGCAAGTCACACACTCCAGCAAGGAGGGCTGATGACCAGGGTCCATATTGGTGGCTTACCACGGTGAATATATCTTGTCTCGCACCTCGGGGAAGTCACACACACTCAAGCACATAGGGCTGATGACCAGGGTCCATATTGGTGGCGTACCACGGTGAATATATCTTGTCTCGCACCTCGGGGAAGTCACACACACCAGCACACAGGGCTGATGACCAGGGTCCATATTGGTGGCGTACCACGGTGAATATATCTTGTCTCGCACCTCGGGGAAGTCACACTCACTCAAGCACATAGGGCTGATGACCAGGGTCCATATTCGTGGCGTACCACGCTGAATATATCTTGTCTCGCACCTCGGGGAAGTCACACACACCAGCACACAGGGCTGATGACCAGGGTCCATATTGGTGGCGTACCACGGTGAATATATCTTGTCTCGCACCTCGGGGAAGTCACACACACCAGCACACAGGGCTGATGACCAGGAGCCATATTGGTGGCATACCACGGTGAATATATTTTGTCTCGCACCTCGGGGAAGTCTCACACACTCAAGCACATAGGGCTGATGACAAGGGTCCATATTGGTGGCGTACCACGGTGAATATATCTTGTCTCGCACCTCGGGGAAGTCACACACACCAGCACACAGGGCTGATGACCAGGGTCAATATTGGTGGCGTACCACGGTGAATATATATTGTCTCGCACCTCGGGGAAGTCACACACACCAGCACACAGGGCTGATGACCAGGAGCCATATTGGTGGCATACCACTGTGAATATATCTTGTCTCGCACCTCGGAGAAGTCACACACACCGGCACACAGGGCTGATGACCAGGGTCCATATTGGTGGCATACCACGGTGAATATATATCTTGTCTCGCCCCTCGGGGACGTCACACACACAAGCACACAGGGCTGATGACCAGGAGCCATATTGGTGGCGTACCACAGTGAATATATCTTGTCTCGCACCTCGGGGAAGTCACACACACACAAGCACACAGGGCTGATGACCAGGGTCCATATTGGTGGCGTACCACGGTGAATATATCTTGTCTCGCACCTCGGGCAAGTCAAAGAGGGCTGATGACCAGGGTCCATATTAGTGGCGTACCACGGTGAATATATCTTGTCTCGCACCTCGGGGAAGTCACACACACTCAAGCACACAGGGCTGATGACCAGGAGCCGTATTGGTGGCGTACCACAGTGAATATATCTTGTCTCGCACCTCGGGCAAGTCACACACACCAGCAAAGAGGGCTGATGACCAGGGTCCATATTGGTGGCTTACCACGGTGAATATATCTTGTCTCGCACCTCGGGGAAGTCACACACACCAGCACACATGGCTGATGACCAGGAGCCATATTGGTGGCATACCACGGTGAATATATTTTGTCTCGCACCTCGGGGAAGTCGCACACACTCAAGCACATAGGGCTGATGACAAGGGTCCATATTGGTGGCGTACCACGGTGAATGTATCTTGTCTCGCACCTCGGGGAAGTCACACACACCAGCACACAGGGCTGATGACCAGGGTCAATATTGGTGGCGTACCACGGTGAATATATATTGTCTCGCACCTCGGGGAAGTCACACACACCAGCACACAGGGCTGATGACCAGGAGCCATATTGGTGGCATACCACTGTGAATATATCTTGTCTCGCACCTCGGGGAAGTCACACACACCGGCACACAGGGCTGATGACCAGGGTCCATATTGGTGGCATACCACGGTGAATATATATCTTGTCTCGCACCTCGGGGAAGTCACACACACAAGCACACAGGGCTGATGACCAGGAGCCATATTGGTAGCGTACCACTGGGAATATACCTTGTCTCGCATCTCGGGGAAGTCGCACACACTCAAACACACATGGCTGATGACCAGGAGCCATATTGGTGGCATACCACAGTGAATATATATTGTCTCGCACCTCAGGGAAGTCGCACACACTCAAGCACATAGGGCTGATGACCAGGGTCCATATTGGTGGCATACCACAGTGAATATATCTTGCCTCGCACCTTGGGGATGTCACACACACAAGCACACAGGGCTGAAGACCAGGAGCCATATTGGTGGCATACCACAGTGAATATATCTTGTCTCGCACCTCGGGGAAGTCACACACACCAGCACACAGGGCTGATGACCAGGGTCCATATTGGTGGCATACCACGGTGAATATATCTTGTCTCGCACCTCGGGCAAGTCACACACTCCAGCAAGGAGGGCTGATGACCAGGGTCCATATTGGTGGCTTACCACGGTGAATATATCTTGTCTCGCACCTCGGGGAAGTCACACACACTCAAGCACATAGGGCTGATGACCAGGGTCCATATTGGTGGCGTACCACGGTGAATATATCTTGTCTCGCACGTCGGGGAAGTCACACACACCAGCACACAGGGCTGATGACCAGGGTCCATATTGGTGGCGTACCACGGTGAATATATCTTGTCTCGCACCTCGGGGAAGTCACACTCACTCAAGCACATAGGGCTGATGACCAGGGTCCATATTCGTGGCGTACCACGGTGAATATATCTTGTCTCGCACCTCGGGGAAGTCACACACACCAGCACACAGGGCTGATGACCAGGGTCCATATTGGTGGCGTACCACGGTGAATATATCTTGTCTCGCACCTCGGGGAAGTCACACACACCAGCACACAGGGCTGATGACCAGGAGCCATATTGGTGGCATACCACGGTGAATATATTTTGTCTCGCACCTCGGGGAAGTCTCACACACTCAAGCACATAGGGCTGATGACAAGGGTCCATATTGGTGGCGTACCACGGTGAATATATCTTGTCTCGCACCTCGGGGAAGTCACACACACCAGCACACAGGGCTGATGACCAGGGTCAATATTGGTGGCGTACCACGGTGAATATATATTGTCTCGCACCTCGGGGAAGTCACACACACCAGCACACAGGGCTGATGACCAGGAGCCATATTGGTGGCATACCACTGTGAATATATCTTGTCTCGCACCTCGGAGAAGTCACACACACCGGCACACAGGGCTGATGACCAGGGTCCATATTGGTGGCATACCACGGTGAATATATATCTTGTCTCGCCCCTCGGGGACGTCACACACACAAGCACACAGGGCTGATGACCAGGAGCCATATTGGTGGCGTACCACAGTGAATATATCTTGTCTCGCACCTCGGGGAAGTCACACACACACAAGCACACAGGGCTGATGACCAGGGTCCATATTGGTGGCGTACCACGGTGAATATATCTTGTCTCGCACCTCGGGCAAGTCACACACACCAGCAAAGAGGGCTGATGACCAGGGTCCATATTAGTGGCGTACCACGGTGAATATATCTTGTCTCGCACCTCGGGGAAGTCACACACACTCAAGCACACAGGGCTGATGACCAGGAGCCGTATTGGTGGCGTACCACAGTGAATATATCTTGTCTCGCACCTCGGGCAAGTCACACACACCAGCAAAGAGGGCTGATGACCAGGGTCCATATTGGTGGCTTACCACGGTGAATATATCTTGTCTCGCACCTCGGGGAAGTCACACACACCAGCACACATGGCTGATGACCAGGAGCCATATTGGTGGCATACCACGGTGAATATATTTTGTCTCGCACCTCGGGGAAGTCGCACACACTCAAGCACATAGGGCTGATGACAAGGGTCCATACTGGTGGCGTACCACGGTGAATGTATCTTGTCTCGCACCTCGGGGAAGTCACACACACCAGCACACAGGGCTGATGACCAGGGTCAATATTGGTGGCGTACCACGGTGAATATATATTGTCTCGCACCTCGGGGAAGTCACACACACCAGCACACAGGGCTGATGACCAGGAGCCATATTGGTGGCATACCACTGTGAATATATCTTGTCTCGCACCTCGGGGAAGTCACACACACCGGCACACAGGGCTGATGACCAGGGTCCATATTGGTGGCATACCACGGTGAATATATATCTTGTCTCGCACCTCGGGGAAGTCACACACACAAGCACACAGGGCTGATGACCAGGAGCCATATTGGTGGCGTACCACAGTGAATATATCTTGTCTCGCACCTCGGGGAAGTCACACACACACAAGCACACAGGGCTGATGACCAGGGTCCATATTGGTGGCGTACCACGGTGAATATATCTTGTCTCGCACCTCGGGGAAGTCACACACACTCAAGCACACAGGGCTGATGACCAGGAGCCATATTGGTGGCGTACCACAGTGAATATATCTTGTCTCGCACCTCGGGCAAGTCACACACACCAGCAAAGAAGGCTGATGACCAGGGTCCATATTGGTGGCTTACCACGGTGAATATATCTTGTCTCGCACCTCGGGGAAGTCACACACACCAGCACACAGGGCTGATGACCAGGGTCCATATTGGTGGCGTACCACGGTAAATATATCTTGTTCCGCACCTCGGGGAAGTTACACACACCAGCACACAGGGCTGATGACCAGGAGCCATATTGGTGGCGTACCACGGTGAATATATCTTGTCTCGCACCTCGGGGAAGTCACACACACCAGCACACAGGGCTGATGGCCAGGGTCCATATTGGTGGCGTACCACGGTGAATATATCTTGTCTCGCAACTCGGGGAAGTCACACACACAAGCACACAGGGCTGATGACCAGGAGCCATATTGGCGGCGTACCACAGTGAATATATCTTGTCTCGCACCTCGGGCAAGTCACACACACAAGCACACAGGGCTGATGACCAGGGTCCATATTGGTGGCGTACCACGGTGAATATATCTTGTCTCGCACCTCGGGGAAGTCACACACACTAGCACACAGGGCTGATGACCAGGGTTCTATTGGTGGCGTACCACAGTGAATATATCTTGTCTCGCACCTGGGGGAAGTCACACACACAAGCACACAGGGCTGATGACCAGGAGCCATATTGGTGGTATACCACAGTGAATATATCTCGTCTCGCACCTGGGGGAAGTCACACACACAAGCACACAGGGCTGATGACCAGGAGCCATATTGGTGGCGTACCACGGTGAATATATCTTGTCTCGCACCTGGGGGATGTCACACACACAAGCAAACAGGGCTGATGACCAGGAGCCATATTGTTAGCATACCACAGTGAATATATCTTGTCACGCACCTGGGGGAAGTCACACACACAAGCACACAGGGCTGATGACCAGGAGCCATATTGGTGGCGTACCACGGTGAATATATCTTGTCTCGCACCTGGGGGATGTCACACACACAAGCACACAGGGCTGATGACCAGGAGCCATATTGGTGGCGTACCACGGTGAATATATCTTGTCTCGCACCTGGGGGATGTCACACACACAAGCAAACTGGGCTGATGACCAGGAGCCATATTGGTAGCATACCACAGTGAATATATCTTGTCTCGCACCTGGGGGAAGTCACACACACAAGCACACTGGGCTGATGACCAGGAGCCATATTGGTGGCGTACCACGGTGAATATATCTTGTCTCGCACCTGGGGGATGTCACACACACAAGCACACAGGGCTGATGACCAGGAGCCATATTGGTGGCATACCACAGTGAATATATCTTGTCTCGATCTCGGGGAAGTCACATACACCTTGTTCGAAGGGCTCCATGGCTTACTCTATTTCTAGGAGAATTCTTTTGCTTCTTATTTTTCCTCTCGGCGGCATCCCTCTGCGGAAGCTAACTTTAGCAGCCATGCCTACTTCCTCGGTCTCTTTGTACCATAGATATGTATCAGAGTTGGCTTTCCTCATTCGGCAGTACCAAAAAATTGATTTCGCAGTTTGTCGTTTTAGTTGGCGTTTCATTTATTGGCTTAGATATAGTGGAAGGAAAGGAAGGAAGATTGTTGTTTTACGTGACCGTGAATATTGTGATTATGAGCTACGGGACCTCCTTTTCACGTGAAATCCGAACTACAGGGCATGGTATTACACTTCAAAAATCGTCACATGCATTGACCTGTAATCAAACCCAGTCCACCATGGTGAGAGGCCAACAGCTTGATCGCTGCGCCACCACGCCCCACCTCTTGGACATAGTGCTAACTCAGCCCTGGTTATTTAGAACTGTGTGTAAATAATGATAAAATGTGTATGATAACCTGTGTTATTGTAGTTTTTTAGTAGTGTGTGTAGTTGAAATTGAGAAGAGGATTGGGATGAAGGCAGTCGGGCCCTTAAGTTATGAACCGTAACGGCTTTTGCCTTGAGAAGAAACGTCGTTGTTCTTTATTTATTTGAGGGGCTTGTTCACCGTGGCCATTTAGTCGCGTGGACATACTCTAAAGTCTGTTCGCCGAGTCGATATAGTGGAAGTAAACACAGTTGTACACGTGATTGCAGGGCTGCCCGCTAGGGGTGCATAGAGCTGTGCCTGTTGAACGTACGCCAACTTCAGTGCTGTGTATTGTGCCCGTTTAGACCGGAGTCCGCACGACCACATATGCATTTTACCAATAATCAGTCAGCACGAGAGTCAAAATATCCCGGAGCGCCAGATGGGTTAAAGCAAATCGCAAAAACGACATCAAATTAAAAAATGCTTTACTGATTTTTGGCTCAATGCAACAATAAGGATAGAAGGAGATTTAATTGGGAGAAACACATCTGGTAAAATTATCTCAGTTTATTTTAAAGTTAAAATCTGACTGCAAGAATGCTCAAAGCAGCATCATCCACGTGTGGCGATCCACACTCTTAATTACACACAATATACAGAAATCTTCCAAACACATTTGACAATCTTTTTGGAAACACAAGTCCGATTAATAGTCCTGTGGACTGTGTTCCAAAATTATTAATATTTAATTCCAGTTCAAAGTTAATTGTCCATACTGGAAATAACGTAGATCACTGTTTGACCATTTACATGATATTAACACTCGTAGAATAAATGTTTATAGAATTTTTAAACTTTCACTTAGTTTTCCAGTTTCAAAAATATATCGTCGAAAATATTATCATCATTGAAGCAACATAAATCATTTACATATATTAATAACATCTGAAAAGTATTTGACCTTGAGCATAGCATCGAAGTACTGTGCGAAGCACAACAACAATTAATTGTTCTTCTGACATTAAACATTCGAGAAGTGACTCGATTATGAACTTCAAGTTCCAAACAAAATACATGATTTCTGAATCATCAACTTGATCACTAAATGGTTGAACCATTCAACTATTCAATTTTCCACTTGGAAACATTATTATAAAAAATATTTATATTCATGGCCATTTTTATCAACTTTCACAACTTGCAATTCTTCGACAGAATGCGGAAATAAGAATTGTAGTTTCATAATGAATTCATTTAGTTCATGGCACTAGGATTGAAAATATCCTTCAAATTATTCGTGGTTAAAGAATTATTTTTAATTGGCAGTGGCCCATTCTATTATTTGTGTAAGAACACAATATTACAACAACAACGGCAAAGGTCTTCCTCTGAAGAAGAATGAACTACTATCATGACAAATCCGGGTTCTAGCAAAATCAAAGTCTAAATGGAATTCGTAAACAAGGTTGAAATAAGAACTGATGGTTTCAAAGAAATAACCTTCGGGTTATTCATACGAAGAAATGTGTGGCTCCAATACTCCTACTATAAACCTGAGCCATCGAACCTGCTATTTGATTGATGCTCGAAAAAACCTTCATTCCTGCGACTTAACATGCGCACCTGGGAATGGCATTTCAACTACTCCACACACATATATTATCTTCCCAAAATTTATACAATAAATCAAGCCTCTGCTTGTTATCAACACTGGAAGATTAATAAACTTACAAGTTTATTTTATTTTACCATTCAGTTCAACCCGTGAATTTACCATACTTATGAAAAGCTTTATTTCACTTTCGAGTGTATTTGCGTCATGATTTTATATAAATACAAAAATATCCTATTTGATACAAATATTATTTGCTTCCCGTTTCATGCCTCTCCGTGTTATCTGAAACATATACTTTGCTCAATGCAAATATCATCTGTTCAACCAGAACTGAAATGTTGGTTGAATGCGGGCTTGCGCTAACCACTCTCCTTCGGAAAATCTCCTGTTCCAGACTAGAAATGATTAAACTACTTCATAGGCTCTTTCTCAATACATATGATTATTATAAAATATAATATCCAAGAATTATTTAGAAAAATTATAAAAATTATTATTATTATTATTAGTGGATTATTATTATTATTATTATTATTTGTTGTGTTTAATTATCATCTCATTATGTGAGAATCCACATGTTCGAACCTTCGAATATGGAAAAAATATCCATTCCTTAACAAAAATAAATTTAACTTTTACAGTTACATCGGGGGTTTTCCGTGGTTTCCTTAAAATATGAAAAATTCAAATAAATGCTCGAAATGCTCGGTCATCGATCTTAAACTGTTCTGAGTGCTGAAAATGCTCAGAATAACTCTAACAAGTCTTGCGTAAATCATTACAAGCTTTAAATACGACGAAAAAAATGTGTTGGTCATCTGCAGAAAAATAGTTTGTTCCAATTAGCTAGGCATAATATAATTCAAATGTGGCTTACATTTCTTGATGGTCTTGAAGTGTAGTAAACCTGGTCTATACCAGATTTATCCATAGACATGCCCTATCGGACAAGCATGTATAATTCTTGTATCGGCCGCCATTGTAGACCCACAATTCGTCTAGTCAGACATAGTGGTAGTATCTTTTGACGTTTGAATAAACTGTGGTTCCATTTTAATATGGGCTTCTATCAAAGCCATAACAGTTTGTTGAAATAGGGTCAGATCTAAGTGATCTCTTCTTAAATATGTCAGTTGTAACATAACTCACTGTAATCTCATCAGTACAAGAAAAACATTGACAGTCTAAGCAATTAACGGCTGTTCTGAAGATCGTTCCCTGGGCATGGTTTGTATATCACCATCTGCCATGCGCTAGACAACTTGCAGTTTCCCTTGCGTAGACTAATGAACGCCACCGTTATAGACTAGTCTTCAGTGTACTGACAGATCGAAGTGGTTAACTAGTTACAAAAATGAAAACTGACTTGAAATGGATTTAAACATCCAAGTATTAAGTTACTACTGGACTGTGACAAAATACTATTTTCTAGACAGAGTCTAGCATATGTCCTTTTTAGAAATATAAATATTTCCACCAATGTCTGTAGAAATACAATCACCTCAGTGATTCTCCTCACCAGAAACTTACTAAGTTTCAACTCGTTTGCGCAGCACTTCTCGTGACTATCACGACTTGAAAAGAACTTCTGCGTAGATTCGGCAACCATGTGCCTTGGCTCAGCGTAGACGCAACTTGCTTGCCAAGTGCTTGTGTTAGAATGAGCTGACCATGCCTGCTCCAGCTGGCTTTTATTCAAAACGGTCAGGGTCACGCGTCATCACCTGATATCTAGAAATCCTCATATCTCTTGAATCCCTGGTCCGATTTACTTGATACTAATTGCATTCTCTTTCATTTGGCCGTGCCAGTAATCTGATCTCAGTCTCAAGTCTCTACTCCATAGTTAACTATTTAATCAATAAATAGCCTCCACCTCTGCTATCACTCGCTACGTCACTTGACATCCAACTATCAGTAAAATTCTTCTAAATGCTTCTCGAAGCAATGTAGCGCGATATTCAAATATCTGAACTTTCAAAAGCGGCTACAGCCTTTCCCTTGATATCTAGGTGTCTGAAACTTGGAATACCCATTCCTAGAGTTGGGCACATCCACCCCACACCTAGCAAAAAATAAAAATTGAAAAATTTTTATTTTTCCTATCTACACATTAAATCATCTGGTTCTTGAATAATAGATCTTCAAATTCGATGCATTGTAAGTTCCCACGATGTTACCAGTTCGTGTATTGGCTACTTCATAGCTTCCATTATTGTTTACTTCCACAATATTCAAAATCTTCAATTTCACCAGGCTTAATATCAAAAATATCGTGATACTCTTCCAAAATCTTCCCTAGCTCTGGGGACTCCTTCTCAGTGTAGACTTCTCTTCCTTCAGTTTCATGAAAAATCAGAGACCATTGAGCATCTCCCTCGATGTCTTCCTCTTCTTTTCCCTCGAAGTTAATCTCTTCGGTATTCTTGAATTTGATCGTCTCTGTCTTCATATCTATCACTGCTTGATATTTCTGTGTGAAATCTGCTCCCAATATCATGTCAAAAGCCATGTCCTTCATTACAACAAATACATGTCGGAAATCATGTCCTCCAATCGTAATACATAAGTATAATTGTGCTTTACACAGAGATATTTTATTGGGTATTATTCCTTGGATCTTAATTCCTGATACTGGAATTTCCTCTAAATTCTCTTTGAGCTTCCACAGAATATAAAGCTTCTCACTCACCAGACAAAGCATAGCCCCAGTATCGATCAAAGTATCGACAGGCATACCGAATACTTCGCATGATATAATTGGCATTCTAATTCTTGTACCCATTTCTTTTCGTTCGTCATTCTGTTGAATTAAATCATCATCCTCTGCTTGCCATTTAATAATTCTGGAAGTGAAAGTGTTCAAAATTCTATCTTCTACTGTGAATTCGAAGTTTTTTTTTTCATTACCATTCCCCCGGGATTGTTGTGTTCCCGATGGACCTGGTTCGTTGGGCCTCTGCTCCAAAAATTGCAAGTTATCTTGGTGTCTTGCTTCCAAATTTTTCCTCGTCTCCTTGTTAAACTCTTCATTGGACTGACGAGTATCTACATTCCCTCTGTTATTGTAGTTGTTTCTACCATAATATCTTCTTTCCTGGTACCTTCCTTGACTATCCCGTGGTCTTCTCCATCGAGTATTGTATCGATTACCACCATCCGGTCTTGCATATGGCTTGTAACTGTATCTGTTACTGTACTGGTTCCATCCTCTCTTATTGGAATCTTCCCTCGGCGATTTCTCTTCTCGCTCCTCTCGAATCTCTCGAGGTGTCTGAGAATAACTATCAGCCATAACAGCATACACAGCGTTGTTATTCTTTGCTCCCTTCTGATGGAAGAATTGAGCGTTTGTATGATCCAGCTTCTGTAATACTTCATCAAATTGTTCCATATTATAGATATCAGCAGCGATCAAAGTCCTCTGGACGTCTGCTGGAAATTGACGTATCAATGCAGTAATCAACTCGTTATCTGGCATCGGCGGATCTAAATGTTGAAGTTTAGACAGCTGTCCAGAAAAGTACGTAGAGTATCGAGTAGGTTGTGACGTCGAGAATCTCTTCGAATATAACTCTGCTCTGACTTGCTGTTGGGTTTCCGGGGACCAAAACTTCTTCAATAGCCCACGAGAAAACTCCTCAAAAGTGGTTAGAGTGGATCTAAATGCTCTGAACCAAAGAAGTGCAGGACCTTCCAAGAACTTCCCTATCACTCGGATCTGTCTTTCTTTAGGGATCTTAGAATCTTTCAGGTAATCACCTGCTTCTCTCAAATATTCCACGGGTGTCACAGAATCTCGCCCTGAAAATTTAGACGGCTTATCCTCTATATTCTTAAATACAGTTATGGGGTTGGATTGAAATACTGTCCTGACCTCATCCTGTCTTTGACTATCCGTGTCTCTAGCTCCTCCTAGATTTATCTGTATCTGTTCCTTTCCCCTTACATTTGGCATTTTCAACAGATGATCAGACTGTTTCTCATCCTTTATTTGAGTTTTCATAGCCTCAAGTTCCTTCTGGTTTTCTTCTGCCATCTTCTTAATTGCTTCAGTTTCTTTACAATTTTCCTTGACATCAGTGGATATCTGGTTCATAACAGCCTCATGACTTTTCAATGACCCTGTCATATCTGATATGTCCTTCTGAGTTGTTTGGATATCTTTGGCAATTACTTCAATATGGGATGACAAAGATTCCCTAATCTCCTTGATTCCCTCTTGATTCTCCATCTTGAGTGTGTCTTTAATTTCATTGACAACTGTGGTTTTAATTTCAGTTTGCAACTCATTAATCACACCTTCTCTTATTTCTCCCATGACCAGTTCTTTGAATTGTTCCGTTAAACGTTGAACAACTAGAATTCCCATCTCGTTACTCTCCTTCTTCACTCTGACTTCCAGGTTGACCATGTCTTCACCAACTTTCCTAAGACCATGTTCTATCCTATCAGCTAAGCTTTGAGATCGAAGATCGGCATCGCGAAATTTATCGTCCATTAAACTAGCGTTAGTAGCTAATGAAGTTTCGAGCTCATGTGTTTTTTCGCATAATTTATTCATTTTACTTTCAAGTGTCATTTTCAAAATTTCAGAATTCTCTTTAAATTTACTTTCCATTGAATTAAATTTACTGTTTAAATTTTCTTTCAAGTTCCCTTTTAACCTGCTTTCTAAAGAATCAGAATTTTCTTTAAGTTTATTTTCCAAAGAATCAGAATTTTCTTTAAGTTTACTTTCCAAAGAATCAGAATTTTCTTTAAGTTTATCCTCCAAACTTTCTTTAAGTTTATTTTCTAAAGACTCAGAATTTTCTTTAAGTTTATTTTCTAAAGAATCAGAATTTTCTTTAAGTTTATCATTCAAATTTTCTTTAAGTTTATTCTCTAAAGAATCAGAATTTTCTTTAAGTTTCTTTTCTAAAGCCTCAGTATTTTCTTTCATAATGGCTGCTACACGCAGTCCAGCCTGTTTTGAACTCTCCTCCAAACTCCTCATCATCCTCATCATTTCTTCCATAATTTCAATTATTATTCAACACTTAGGGGTATGCAACAGTGGCAAACACAAGCTTATAACTAGAACAAGAAATATGAATAGCTAATTGGAACACTATAATAAAATGAGATTTATCCTAATATCGACGTGATGGAAAAACAAAAGTCTCTACTTTTACGAATTACATTTACCACAATATCACAAGAAAAATATGCAAGTTCTCAAATATCCTCCACCTGGATTCTAATAATGTGTATGTCCAGTCATCGAACGTTTACTACTGAATTTACTTGACGCCCTAATGGTTAAGCCATTATCAAAAATAATCAAACCCATTCTAATTATTAATCAAGTTAAATTTTTAATTTTCCCCACTAATTGGGTTTCCTACTAATTTATTCATCCAAACCAGACATCTTTCAACTCCCAAAATATTTCTATAAAAATTATCACAATTTCAAATCGGCATGCGATTGACCATGTCTAAATCGAGACCCACGTTCGAAGCCATTTCTCTCTCTATCTTATTTTATGTGCCCGTTTAGACCGGAGTCCGCACGACCACATATGCATTTTACCAATAATCAGTCAGCACGAGAGTCAAAATATCCCGGAGCGCCAGATGAGTTAAAGCAAATCGCAAAAACGACATCAAATTAAAAAAATGCTTTACTGATTTTTGGCTCAATGCAACAATAAGGATAGAAGGAGATTTAGTTGGGAGAAACACATCTGGTAAAATTATCTCAGTTTATTTTAAAGTTAAAATCTGACTGCAAGAATGCTCAAAGCAGCATCATCCACGTGTGGCGATCCACACTCTTATTTACACACAATATACAGAAATCTTCCAAACACATTTGACAATCTTTTTGGAAACACAAGTCCGATTAATAGTCCTGTGGACTGTGTTCCAAAATTATTAATATTTAATTCCAGTTCAAAGTTAATTGTCCATACTGGAAATAACGTAGATCACTGTTTGACCATTTACATGATATTAACACTCGTAGAATAAATGTTTATAGAATTTTTAAACTTTCACTTAGTTTTCCAGTTTCAAAAATATATCGTCGAAAATATTATCATCATTGAAGCAACATAAATCATTTACATATATTAATAACATCTGAAAAGTATTTGACCTTGAGCATAGCATCGAAGTACTGTGCGAAGCACAACAACAATTAATTGTTCTTCTGACATTAAACATTCGAGAAGTGACTCGATTATGAACTTCAAGTTCCAAACAAAATACTTGATTTCTGAATCATCAACTTGATCACTAAATGGTTGAACCATTCAACTATTCAATTTTCCACTTGGAAACATTATTATAAAAAATATTTATATTCATGGCCATTTTTATCAACTTTCACAACTTGCAATTCTTCGACAGAATGCGGAAATAAGAATTGTAGTTTCATAATGAATTCATTTAGTTCATGGCACTAGGATTGAAAATATCCTTCAAATTATTCGTGGTTAAAGAATTATTTTTAATTGGCAGTGGCCCATTCTATTATTTGTGTAAGAACACAATATTACAACAACAACGGCAAAGGTCTTCCTCTGAAGAAGAATGAACTACTATCATGACAAATCCGGGTTCTAGCAAAATCAAAGTCTAAATGGAATTCGTAAACAAGGTTGAAATAAGAACTGATGGTTTCAAAGAAATAACCTTCGGGTTATTCATACGAAGAAATGTGTGGCTCCAATACTCCTACTATAAACCTGAGCCATCGAACCTGCTATTTGATTGATGCTCGAAAAAACCTTCATTCCTGCGACTTAACATGCGCACCTGGGAATGGCATTTCAACTACTCCACACACATAAATTATCTTCCCAAAATTTATACAATGAATCAAGCCTCTGCTTGTTATCAACACTGGAAGATTAATAAACTTACAAGTTTATTTTATTTTACCATTCAGTTCAACCCGTGAATTTACCATACTTATGAAAAGCTTTATTTCACTTTCGAGTGTATTTACGTCATGATTTTATATAAATACAAAAATATCCTATTTGATACAAATATCATTTGCTTCCCGTTTCATGCCTCTCCGTGTTATCTGAAACATATACTTTGCTCAATGCAAATATCAACTGTTCAACCAGAACTGAAATGTTGGTTGAATGCGGGCTTGCGCTAACCACTCTCCTTCGGAAAATCTCCTGTTCCAGACTAGAAATGATTAAACTACTTCATAGGCTCTTTCTCAATACATATGATTATTATAAAATATAATATCCAAGAATTATTTAGAAAAATTATAAAATTATTATTATTATTATTAGTGGATTATTATTATTATTATTATTTGTTGTGTTTAATTATCATCTCATTATGTGAGAATCCACATGTTCGAACCTTCGAATATGGAAAAAATATCCATTCCTTAACAAAAATAAATTTAACTTTTACAGTTACATCGGGGGTTTTCCGTGGTTTCCTTAAAATATGAAAAATTCAAATAAATGCTCGAAATGCTCGGTCATCGATCCTAAACTGTTCTGAGTGCTGAAAATGCTCAGAATAACTCTAACAAGTCTTGCGTAAATCATTACAAGCTTTAAATACGACGAAAAAAATGTGTTGGTCATCTGCAGAAAAATAGTTTGTTCCAATTAGCTAGGCATAATATAATTCAAATGTGGCTTACATTTCTTGATGGTCTTGAAGTGTAGTAAACCTGGTCTATACCAGATTTATCCATAGACATGCCCTATCGGACAAGCATGTATAATTCTTGTATCGGCCGCCATTGTAGACCCACAATTCGTCTAGTCAGACATAGTGGTAGTATCTTTTGACGTTTGAATAAACTGTGGTTCCATTTTAATATGGGCTTCTATCAAAGCCATAACAGTTTGTTGAAATAGGGTCAGATCTAAGTGATCTCTTCTTAAATATGTCAGTTGTAACATAACTCACTGTAATCTCATCAGTAAAAGAAAAACATTGACAGTCTAAGCAATTAACGGCTGTTCTGAAGATCGTTCCCTGGGCATGGTTTGTATATCACCATCTGCCATGCGCTAGACAACTTGCAGTTTCCCTTGCGTAGACTAATGAACGCCACCGTTATAGACTAGTCTTCAGTGTACTGACAGATCGAAGTGGTTAACTAGTTACAAAAATGAAAACTGACTTGAAATGGATTTAAACATCCAAGTATTAAGTTACTACTGGACTGTGACAAAATACTATTTTCTAGACAGAGTCTAGCATATGTCCTTTTTAGAAATATAAATATTTCCACCAATGTCTGTAGAAATACAATCACCTCAGTGATTCTCCTCACCAGAAACTTACTAAGTTTCAACTCGTTTGCGCAGCACTTCTCGTGACTATCACGACTTGAAAAGAACTTCTGCGTAGATTCGGCAACCATGTGCCTTGGCTCAGCGTAGACGCAACTTGCTTGCCAAGTGCTTGTGTTAGAATGAGCTGACCATGCCTGCTCCAGCTGGCTTTTATTCAAAACGGTCAGGGTCACGCGTCATCACCTGATATCTAGAAATCCTCATATCTCTTGAATCACTGGTCCGATTTACTTGATACTAATTGCATTCTCTTTCATTTGGCCGTGCCAGTAATCTGATCCCAGTCTCAAGTCTCTACTCCATAGTTAACTATTTAATCAATAAATAGCCTCCACCTCTGCTATCACTCGCTACGTCACTTGACATCCAACTATCGGTAAAATTCTTCTAAATGCTTCTCGAAGCAATGTAGCGCGATATTCAAATATCTTAACTTTCAAAAGCGGCTACAGCCTTTCCCTTGATATCTAGGTGTCTGAAACTTGGAATACCCATTCCTAGAGTTGGGCACAGTATAGCCTACATGTGAAGTGGGCTGACTTATCGGTTACATGCTACAGCACGGTTTATTTATTGTTCGTTTATTTATTTAATTACTTAATTGATAAGTTCTTAATTGCTTATGACAGGCAACAGTATACAGTGCAGCACAGCGCTAACGTAAGTGCAGCAAGTCTTGTCTTTTCTAGGGCTACGGCATGACTAATGATCTCGGAGCTTCTTGGCTACCCCTGTCCGGCAGAGCTGATGACGTGAACTGAACGTGTTTCCATGTCCAGGTAGCCAGGGGCACTGTCTCGACTCGGCGAATAGACTTGAGGTGTGTGTGTATAGCTTACAGTATATGTACAGGATTAGCACAAATGATTTAAGCGATTTCATGCACGTGCATTATTGAAAGTATATAGCTTACAGCATGACTGCCCAACCTATGGCTCGCGAGACTGTTTTGTCTGGCCCGCGCCGTATCGCCAAAACTTTGAAACAAGTTCCAGTCGTCGCACTAAACTAAATTATCATGAACTTTATTTTATAATTTGATTATTATTTGTGCCAAATTAACACAAATAGGCCTACTGACTCTTTGTCATTCGTGCTGTATGAGGGTATCGAATATCATCGTACTTCTATTTTAAAAGGATTTATTAAAAATATTTAAATTTATTTTTAGTGTTATATTTTTTTATCCACTATAAATAAATATGGAAAATAGCAATAATACTAAGTAAACTAAGCTCAGAGAGCCAAGTAACTCACCATATAGCACCTATATTTTAAAAATAATCCGTACCCCTCAAACCCCTCGGGGTGTCATTGGTCCGCAAGGTCCCCTGACTATTTACAATGTGGCCCTCATTTAAAAAAATGTTTGGCATCCCTGGCTTACAGCATTGAGTCATATACCAATTAAAAGAGAAACTCGTCAAGATTTTTGAGTCTGCTTGCTATACTCTGATTTACAAAAGATGAACGGTGAAAGCTGTCACCCGCTTGAAGGGTGAGGTGAGGAGTGGAGACGAGAGGGGTAACGGTCTCCATAGCAACAGCGAGCAATGTTGCTATGTATGCCGACACAGCAGTGAGCACATGGTTTGACTGAGTGTTCTACTGTGTCTTCACTAGTCACGGTCATTAGACCGCCCGGCAGGGGGTTAACTTCCCCAGTATTTGTGTCTTCCAGCAAGCCTCTTGGAATGTTATGAGTCATGATCTGCCTCAGTGGCAACGCAGCATTTCCCCACGTGCTAGCTTTGACAGCTGTCAGCGACCAAAGTGTTCAGCTATACCTACCCCCGTAATGCGTGCGCTAAATTTTCAGTCGCATTTGAATGAGTCACTGCTGCTTTGAACAATAGTATTATTATACACCACACAGAGCCTTCGTGGCTCAGGCGGCAGCACGCCGGCCTCTCACCGCTGGGTCCGTGGTTCAAATCCCGGTCACTCCATGTGAGATTTGTGCTGGACAAATCGGAGGCAGACAGGTTTTTCTTCAAGGAGTCCGGTTTTCCCTGTCACAATTTAATTCCAGTAGCACTCTCCACTATCATTTCATTTCATCTGTCATTCATTTAATCATTACCCCAAGGGAGTGCGACAGTCTTCGGCAGCCGGCACAGTTCATATCCTCGCCGCTAGATGGGGGCTTCATTCATTCCATTCCCTTACTCGGTCGGAGGACTGGAAACAGGCTGTGGATTTTCATTTTCATACACAACACATTGCTGGTACATCACAACATAACTAAAGTCTATTCGCCGAGTCGAGACAGTGCCCCTGGCTACCTGGACATGGAAACACGTTCAGTTCACGTCATCGGCTCTGCCGGACAGGGGTAGCCAAGAAGCCCCGAGATCATTAGTCATGCCGTAGCCCTAGAAAAGACAAGACTTGCTGCACTGTATACTGTTGCCTGTCATAAGCAGTTAAGAACTTATTAATTAATTAATTAATTAATTAAATACATAAACGAACAATAAATAAACCGTGCTGTAGCATGTAACCGATAAGTCAGCCCGCTTCACATGTAGGCTATACACAGCACTGAAGTTGGCGTACATTCAACAGGCACAGCTCTATGCACCCCTTGTGGGCAGCCCTGCAATCACGTGTACAACTGTGTTTACTTCCACTATCTCGACTCGGCGAACAGACTTTAGTTCCTTAAAGCCTTGGAATAAGATACTGTAGGCTACTGGGGATTACGCCCGTACCTGCACTTGCATTGCCTCGTGACAGGGGCGACCAACTCGCTATATTTGCTGAACCTTACAGTGTTCATTAATTGGAGATTCTTGCTTTCGGGGAATGCAATATCATTCAAAGTAGCTTGCTTTATTTTCATTCGGACAACCACTAGATCCGGCCTGTTGTTCGATACCAATTTATGAATCATACTCGTAATAAATCGGTCCCAATAGGCTATAACTTGTAGACATTGTTATCAAGCGAACTCTCTGGCCGAGACTTGCTGCTAAATAGCGATGCGATCAATGCGTAACAGTTATGACGGTCATCGGCCCTTGCCAGACCTATTGTCATAACAAGTCCGAACTGCCAAACAGACAGAGATGCTGGTAATCTCAAAATCCTTCACAACAAGAATCGTCACATACAGTGATTATACATGTATATGAATATTAAACCAAAAGTAAAACGGAAATTCCCCATTAACTTAAAAACAATTTCTTTCGACCCTTTACACAAATTCTGTATAGATCAAGAAATAAATATACTGTATTATAAACTAAATCAATATATATCCTAATAAAAGGAGCCTCGCCAAGATGACTCTTAGGCTATAGACCTCGTTCGAATGGCGATATTTTAGCTGCTGGCGCCCCTAGCGGAAACTCGCTCACTGAGTCCATAGGAGTAGTGTGTATGATAGCTCGTGCTGGATAACCGATTAGGACAGTAAAATAAGTTATTTAATGGTGAAATGTCGTCATCCATGGAAGTTTATCAGGGTTTAGGGAATATTCGGAGAGATAAGTCGTATTTCACAGCCTCTCAGGTTAAGAAAGGCGGAAAGGTCATTGTGAAATGAAAGTTGGGAGAAGACATAATTATACAGTTTGTGTTTGCGAGAAACTAGCATTAATTAACCATCTCATGCTGTTAAATTTGAGTTGTAATTCCTTACGTTTTGCAGTGTTAATCATATATATTAATCTAGAGTAGTATTATCAACGTACAACTTTACTTTTCTCTTTCACATGTTTAAAAATATTTATTTAACAGATAAATTGCAATTAGAAATCTCAATCCCCTGAGAGTGGATGTAAACCATGTCTTTCAAAATTTAATCATTCGTAGGTTTCAAAATGTTTAAAACACATAAGAGAGATTGAAGTCTTCCTTCATGCAACAACGGGAAAACCCTAAGAACGTTGCCGTGTAATATTGCAAAGGTCTGAGGGTTAGAACACGGTACACTTAGACTTGTGAGGATACATGTATGGCCGTTAGATTGCAACAAAGAAAATAAGCTGAGTGTAGGACGATTCAATTCCCACCTCAGGTATCCTATAGGTCAAGTTGTTTTTCTTGGTTTCCTCAGGAAAATGCCGGGATGATTCCTAGTAACATAGGCTTTTAAACAATTTCTACACACACGCAATTACATGGTCACAAATAATGAGCAGGCTTCAGGAGTTGTTTATTGCACAAATTCTGCATAGGGGAGCTGGATTTCTAAAAGAACAACCTTGATGCTGCTGCAACCCGGACGGAATATTGCTAGGTCAGGACTGTCTCACTCTTATGGAGATTGGGTGCCCTTATTCATGTTGTGATTGATGACAACTCGTGCTATGTTAACTGTGGTGGTGACATCATGCTCACCTCAGTCTGATCACTATTTATGGTGATGATTAGGACTCAGATTTTTAGGTGCCAAAAATCGGGAACATATTTATTTTTTATGTATTAAAAATACCTGAAATATGTGACAAAAAGGAAAAATATTTAATTATAATTTAGTTTATTAATGTGAATATAAAGAATATGCACCACCCACGAATGCAATTTATGCTATGGCTCACTGACTGCTGAAGAATTACAATACACAATGAGATACATCTTCAGGTTGTCCATCACTAATGACCAACGATTATCGCGAAACACTTATTCTGAAGGCGAGAAACTGCGGCAATAGGTTTCTTGTCCTCGAGGTGTTGTGTAAATTGAGATCGCTGTACAAACTTGATCGCTTTCCCACATGGTTGGCAGAACAGAACGCCCCCATCAGAAGTAAAATTATCCTTAAATTCTGCAACATACTGCTGCAGACGATAATCCTTAGTTGCTTTTACTTTAGGCATCGTAGAACTGCCTTACACTTTACAGTGCCAGAAATGAACTGCATGTCAGTGACACTGATTTCAGGTAGCTAGGGGTAAAGGTCTAGAACGTGGTGCAATATGGCTACGGACAAGGAAATCCCCGGCTTCCACAGTGAGTGGGACGGGGCGACAAGATAAGAAAAAACAGCGGCAAGCTGTCATTAGATAGCTAGACAGATTAGATAGCTCACTGGTTCATCACCGTTGAAGTAACACAGAACAAAAATGCAATAAACTGAAAGATCTAACATACTGATTTTTTAAACAATGTAATTATTAGGTCTTTTTATGTGCTAATAAGTGAAAAGCAGGAATTTATGAAATTATAGAAAAAATGTTTAAAATATGTATTTACATAAAAATATATTTATTTACCTAAAAATCCGAGCCCTAGTGATGATATTTGTCGATATACTCGCGTTACATAATAATCCATATTTAAACACACTTCCTTCACATCCCTCATTTTCATGAAACAGTGAATCTTCCCCAGTGGCTCACAAATATAGTAGAACGTGGGTTGATGACCACGGGACTCCAGCTGAGCATGGCATTACATCCACTTGTGCTGGGCTTTTCTCTGTCATCTTTCATTTCGATCACTCTTCGCGCAGTTAATCTGCTACCCTCCCCTCGTTCACGCTGATCTGATTAGTTTGGCTTCATATAAGACAGTGCCTGGGTCTGTCAGGACCTCTTGTCGGTGTTCTATTTATAAAAATGCCGACTGCAAATACCACTATTAAAGAGGCGTTCCTTCTAGGAATGTACTGTTTTTGTTTGTTTCTGAATACGAAGAATTACGTTCCAGGTGGATATTTCTGTACATATGTGTAGTTACATTCAACCACAGAACGATTTGCTCTACTCTCTGTAGAACTTTTACCATCTTGAACTTGAAATCTTTCCGCAACATGATCTAATCACGTTGCTCCACTCACACACAAGTCCTGCAGAATATTTGAGTGGCTTGCTGCCAGAGCACAGCAACGTTCATTCACACGAGGTCTATTGCTTCAGCAGTGTCAAATGAAAGAGATTACGAGACTAAGTACTGAGATGCTGTAACTTACATTCCAACACCTGATGATGATGATGATAATTGTAGTTTTAAGGGGCCTAACATCTAGGTTATCGGCCCAACACCTGATGCATCATGCCTTTGTTTGTGCTCCGTCATCAGGAAATGCCCATATACAGATGCAATACGCCGTATTGTTTCTCACGCTTGACAATCATAGCGGCACGTATCATCTTCTACAGCTGGATCTTTTACAACAGAGGTGGGCACAATTCTGCTCATAGAGCAGCGCTCCCGCTCCGGCAGGACCAAGAGCCGACCGAGTATGCGATCTCACCGAAGTAAACTTTGTAGCTGCTTGCACAGCGGCGTACCACAACAGCTTTACACTTGTGCCCTGTTTGTTGTGCATTAGATGATTAGATTATGGTGCTACGTACGTACGTTTAATTATATTCCTTTTATTAGGTTCTGTGTAGGAAACATAAATAATTACTTTGACAGCTGATAAGTACACACTCCTTTACCCACCACCGATAGTCCTGAAACTACAATAAGCCAACCTAAGAACTTGTTTAGAACACAAGGAACGAAAACTTGCTGTAGGAGTACAGAAATAAATACATTAATATATACCATTCACCATAAACAAAATATAGGCCTATGTGTTCTTACATATCTGAACTGTCATTCTGCAGATGATGATGAGGTGAGCGTATCCTTTCGCTGAAGCAGATGGGTTACATTTGGAGCCATCGATCTTGCACTTGCAATTCGAAGAACGGCAGTGAGATGTGCGTCAGGAGTGGCTCTTCGTGGAGATGTATTTATCTTCATTAGAGAGAACAGTTTCTCACACAGATATGTTGAACCAAACATTGATAGAAGTTTGGCAGCCATTTTGTGCATGTTTGGGAAATCTGTTTGCGAAAACTGTTCAGAAACATGTGCTAAGCTTGTTCGTGATTCATATTTAGCGTACAGCCGTACACGTAATATAGGCCTACTCAGCCCTATGCTTGTGCCTTGACTGCGCATATTGCCATCTAGTCGTTCCAGCACAAACTATTAGCGAGCAGTCAGCTGGTCCCGGCTCCTTGGCTCCGCTCGCGCTCATGCAGTTGGCTCCAGGAGCTGTGCTCTCTCATTGCCCACCTATGTTTTACAATGATGTTGTTAATTCATATTCGGGACTTGAGTCTTCAGCCTCGAGTACTTCTGTATGTGTTGTACAGTACTTGTCTGATAACCCGTATTCGTGTGATGACTGTAGGAGTGTGTGTGGCTGTATTAGGCACAGGTTGAGGTACTGCTCGGTTCCAAGGTCTCTGAACTTGCGGGATGAGGTGTCGCGGGATGCAGGAACAGAAGGGCCTGTCAACAGCCCGCCGTGTTTTCTGGAATTCCTCTCTATTCCAATACTGCTAACATAGGAACGTTGCCTAAACCACTGTGGTGTTGCGATTGAGTGAGTGAGTGACCGACCAATGTATTTGGTTCTGTTAATATTCTCTGTGAGCTGCCAGAATGGAATTGACAGTTCTCGCCTCGCCATGTGGTCTGAGAACGAGGTTGCCAAACTGTACAAGCCAGAGATACAGCTGACCAGCCACTGAAGCACGTGGGCTGTAATATTGCAACGCAGAGTATTATGACATCAACTATGCGAACATGGATTGGTCAAGAGGCAGAGGGGTGATGACTGACGTGGAATTTCCGGCCAAATGTCAATACCATACTGGCAGCTCACAGAGTATACGCACGGACTGGCAACCCCCCACGCAGTAGTAAGGTAATCTGTGCCCCCACGTCTCTATTCATCGTCCGCGATCCACATTCCTCTCAGGTTCACGGAGCTTGGACTCGAGCAGTAGACTTGAAGTAACGTACTTTTCCAAAATTAGCCTGGAGGAAGTGTGAAACTCGGAAACAAACAGTCATTGTGAGATGCGCTAGGCACAGTTCTGCTGTTTCCCGCCATTTTAAAGATGTTTTAGAGAGTTGAGTGGCCAGATTTGGCCATTTAACGTAATTCCTTGTTAATGGTACGTTAACGAGCATTTCAGTTTGGTGAAATGCTCGTGCAAAAGAGTTTGTGGAAACGGCCCTTCACTAACGATTATTTAGTTAATTCCCAATTTAACTTAAATACGAGATTTAATGCGTGATTATCTTCGATGCGTACACGAGGCCATTTGGGTTCGCAATTACTTAAACAAGATTTACGGATCTCGCGCATGCGTAGACTAGGAGAGCATGGCGGACAGAACAAGAAGCGTCTAGCACTGATCGTTGTTTGCGATGCTTCCGTGAGACTTTCTAGAATATAATTTTCAACATATGTCGGGGATGAGATCCGTTGAAAGTCTATGTGGTGAGTGGTTTTACGGCCGGATGCCTTTTCTGAGGCCATCCTCATGAGAAAAGTTCGTGAGGGATGAAAAGAATGGTGAATGAAACTGGGCAAGGGTGTCTAAGGAAGAGGCCGTGGCCTGTCAGGAGGTACCATTCCAGTATTTGCCTGGAGTTGAAAATGGGAAACCATGGAAAACCATTTCAAGGATGGCCGACGGTGGGGCTCCAATTCACGTCTACCGAGTCCGTAGATAGCTTGACCCCATTGGCTAGCTGTGCTTTTTTCTGCGCTATTATTATTATTATTATTATTATTACAATAATAATTTATCCAACCAGGCTCATAAACAACAGAATAATATGTTCTTTTATATAAAAGAACAGCGTTTCTACATTTTACTTTAAATCCATTCCTTGAAAGCTTAGGTGGCAGCACGCCGGCCTCTCAACGCTGGGTCCGTGGTTCAAATCCCGGTCACTCCATGTGAGATTTGTGCTGGACAAAGCGCAGGCAGACAGGTTTTTCTCCGGGTACTCCGGTTTTCCCTGTCCCAAATGTCATTCCAGCAGCACTCTCCTCTGTCATTTCATTTCATCTGTAATTCATTTAATCATTGCCCCAGGGGAGTGCGACAGGCTTCGGCAGTCGGTACAGTTCATATCCTCGCCGCTAGATGGGGGCTTTATTCATTCCATTCCCTGACCCGGTCGGTCGACTGGAAGCAGGCTGTGGATTTTCATTTCCTTGAAAGCAGAAAAAATCAATAACTTGTCCTTTTATGTCCTACTTGTCCAGTTTCGTGGCTGTGTGGATAGGACGCTTGCCACTAGTCATGACAGTTAATCTTTGTTTGATTATTTTCTCTGTCTCGGGGAATCATGATGTCTTCCTCATATATTCATTTCGTCCTCATTACGGTGCACAGGTCGCCCACGGGCGTCGTCCACCTCATGGCGTAGTGGCTAGTATTCTTGACTGTCGCCGGGGAGGTCCGGGTTCGATTCGCGCGTCTGCCAGGGAATTTAAATCTGGTACAAATCTGGGACAGGGTACACCCAGCCTCTCGAAGCAGAACTGAGAAGAGGTGGGTTTTGTTTCTATCTCAACCATCCTAGAAGTGGTCTATCGTGGTTTCCCACGTCTACTTCAGGCGAATACCGGGATGGTAGCTAATGTAAGGCCACGACCGCAATCCTGGCCCCAATTACAAATACGCAGACTAGTACAGCCATCAAAATGGACAGGTTATCAGACAAAGCCCCTAAATGAAACAACTAGTTCTCCTGCTGGTTGAGAATAACAGTGATCTGTTCGGCAGCAATATACAGGTTTCCTTTAGGAATGGAACGAGGGCACTTGGGAGTCGCTGCTGTTAGTTTATATTTCCTTGTTTCCTTTCAGAAAGACAATAAGCACGTAAACTTGATTTATATTGCAGAAAAAAGTGACGGCTTTCCTTACTACATTTCGTTTCGTACATTCGTTTGAAGCGTCGAGTTATATTTGGCGCTTGCTAGTCGGCGACGCTGGGGAATTTTAACTGCTTGCACCCAAACCACAGCGATAGTCGATAAGGCTTCTTATCGATATATCATACAGGTCATTTTCAAACATTAAACATGAAGAATACTTCCAATCCACATCCCTTTCGATAAGGTTTGTTATCGATATACAGTAGCATGCAGTTCACTTTGAAACATAAACATGAAGAGTTCTTTCAAGCCACAGCGACAATCGATAAGGTTAACTATCGATGTAGCATGCAGTTCTCCCCCAGGGGCTCACATCTAGTGGGACGTGGTTTGGCGACCTCGGGGCCTCAGCTGAGTCCGGCATTGCTTCCACTTACTTGTGCCGGGCTCCTCTCTGTCTTCGTTCTTGTCGACCTCACTTGGTCAACTCTCGTTCTTTTCCGACTCTGACGGTATTAAGGTATCGGAAGCCTAGGGAGTCTCTTCCTTTCCCGCCTTAATTGACCCTTGTCTCATCTTTTCTGATCCCCTCCTTCTGCGAGAGGTCAGCCTTCCTTTCCTTTTCATGTTATCTCCTGCCTTCTGCTCAAGGCCCTCAAGGAGGGCGGGTGTATGTAGCCCCACCACTTTTGGTTCACCCTAGATAATGCTACACCCTCAGGGGCTCACGGCTGGTGTGTTCGGGAGTTGGTGACCCCGGGGGATTCCTGAGCTGGCTCCATTTTCCCCTTTTGTCCCTTACCTTTGGGGCGGACCCTCTCCTCTTTCACGTTCCTATCTGCCTTTCATGGCTCTCCTTCCTTCCAAGTCCTTCAATCGCATTCTTCGAGGGTTGAGGTCATTTCTTTTCCTCCTGTCCTTTATCTGCCTTATTCTCCTTTAGTTTTCCATTTCTTCTTCTCGTATGTAGGTTAGTAGCTAGTTTTAAGTTTGCATTTCATTTTCATCTTCACGATCACCCAAACCATCAGGGGCCGATAACCTAGATGTTAGGCCCCTTAAAACAACAATTATCATCATAATCAGCATGCAGTTCACTATGAAACATAAACATGTCGAGTTCTTTCAGTCCACAGTGACAATCGATAAGTATTCTTATCGCTAAGCTTTCTATCTGGATATTCCTAATTTTCGTCTGAAACTCTGCACTTATCCCGAATGACGTGAATAATACCAACAGGTTCTCGAGATCACATGTTACAGCCAAGAATCGGGGACTTTGTTTTATACTACGTAGATTTACTTTCAAAGCGAATGGAGACCGTTCAATTAAGGAAAATGTTAAATAACTACTAGACAGCCCGTGCTACTCAGCAGCGTCAGTTGTTATTGGAATTTGAAGATTCATTGTGGGCAAATCGTAACCTCAGTTCCTGAAATATTGAACTGGCGAATATTCTCTCTGAAATTTTTGAGTTTTCATTGTTGCCAATATACAACTGTTTCACTTCATCTATAGTAATATGTGCAAGTTTGATTTCTCCATCATAGCAACAGAGTGTGAAGCGTCCTGCTGTATTCTACTCAGATTTAAAAGTACAATGCTAGCAATGGTGACAAACTTCCAGAAGACCACCTAGAGAAAGGATTCATATCTGGAGTTACTTCACAAACAGCACACTGAAAAGCTAACCTCAATTTTTGAACGCCAATTTTGTCAACACGCTGTCTCTTAGAGGCTTTGGCAATGACTTCACGACGTTCTGTCAAAGTGGCCTTACGCATGGGCCTACAAACTTAAGCTCAGCGGTAACGTTCTCGCTTGCTGGGCCCAAGGTTGCCGGTTCGTATCCTGGCGCAGTCAGCTGGCATTTGAGGGTGTGCAAATGCGAGGGAGCCGTGTCAGTAGATATACTGGCACGTTAAAGATCCCCTTTGGGGCAAAATTCCGGCACACTTGCGTCTCTAAAAGCCGGAGTAGTTACACAAGGGACGTAAAACCAATAACATTATTACCATTATTATACTACTAACTTAAGAAGTTACTAGTGAAAGAATATCTTTGCAAGAGTTGTCTGTTTGGAAATATATACAATTTTCACCACCATTAGACGGTGCGTTTTTTATTTCAGTTTTCAAATGAACTTCTTCAATACACTTAGGCTACTTTACTGTAGCTATAGCCTACTGGTGGGACTGCTATTATTATTATTATTATTATTATTATTATTATTATTATTATTATTATTATTATTATTATTATTCAGTACACTATAATGTCCTTTGTCGAAGTTTACAGAAAATACGAGGGTCGAGTCATAAGTCATGGCATTTTTTTTCTCGTGAACAGGGGACAACATGGGAAATCTACGATATGCATTTGAAAATATGTACGTATGCATAGTGCCTGAAGATAAATTCTGACGTCAGGAGATGCTCGTAGGTTAGTGACAAAACACACGCCATTGGTATACATTGTTTTATTACGGTATAAACAGCAAACACACAAGACTACGTACAGAGGGCAGGTCTCCACTGTTTACAGACCTTCGAAATAATCACCCAAGGTGTCTACTGTGTGTTGCGAGCGGTGGGAAAGGCGCTGAATATCATTCGCTGCATGTGTATCGCTAACGTGTAACACCTCCCTCCGAAATGCTGTTACGATGTCTTCTTTGTTAGCAAAGTAGTGGCTTCTTGACTTTGGGGATTAGATCATAGTCAAATGGGCTCAGATCAGGCAAATGAGGTGGATGTGGAAGAACCTCCCATCCCCACCGTGACACTCTCACTCACACACTGAACTTGGGGGCATGCTCAGACCCACTCTGTTGTTTATATAGGCTATACCATCTAGTGCATCCTACACAAGTACAGTACAGTACATACCGTACGTTTCCAAATGCATATCGTAGATTTTCCGTGTTGTCTCCTGTTCGCGAGAAGAAAAAAGTTGCCATGAGTTACGACTCGACCCTCGTAGTAAGTCATGAATAGTCTTTCCAGAACCATGGTCAGTAATATTGTGTCACTATCTTCACGGTGTACTCTGACCACACACTCAGGAAACAGGTCACTCACACTATAAAGTTCAACATTGTCCAGCATATCCGTACTGTCCATCAGCAACCAATAAACGTTTATATTCAGTAGGGTTAGTAATATTTCGTCGAAGAGATCCGTCAATAATAATACAATTCTTATGTGCACGCCACTTATTGATAATATTATCAAGAGCAGCCAAACGAATTTCATAGTGGCTGTCTTCTATTCCATGAAGGCAACACCAAATTGCGAGGAAAATAAACATTTACCAGCGCCAACAATGCATATCACTTCGAAGCCGTTTGTATTTGAAGAACCACATGCCATCTGAGGAAGGAAGTGGTTTCGTTTGCTATTTTCATGTGTTTCGTATCGTCGTTTTTCACATATTCGCTACACACGTTTGGCTTTCCTGCCGAGACCCATATAATTAACAGCACACCAGTATTTCTTTTTCACACTCGTCCTTTCACAAGAAACAATACTTTCACGCCTTCCTCATTACTCTTTCCTACGAAGTCGGGGCTCTTTGTATGTTCATAGATATTCCAACAACGTTACTGTCTCCTAAGCTTTGTGTCGGAGCGTTAGCATTACGTGATGGCAGCGTGCGTACATAGTTCGGTTTGAGTTGAATGTTACCTCAGAACTTTCCAAGGACGCAAGCGATTTGAGTGGTCAATAGCGCGCAAAAGAGATCTTGATTTATCAAGTATTTTAAGACGGAAACCAACGCACAGTGGGTCAAAATCGAAACCTAGGGGGACAAAATAATTTTTACGTTTTAATCATGAATTTAGAGTGAAAGCAACGTATATAATTTGTTTACTTCATAATAAAATCAAATCAGTTAAGACTTTTTTAAGCTACGTCTACACATGCAAGAAATTGTCTATGACTAGGAGTTGGATAGAACATTCAGTTCAGAACAATTTTCTACCCCTAATTTACTTTTAACAAAGTCACCAAGTTCCACTTTTGACATAATCGTCGTACCCAGTGCTTCAAACAGTTGTAAACGTGTGAGAACTGGTTACGCGGCATCTTCTAAAAAGTAAAATAACTAAGTAGGCCTAAGTTGCAAAAAGATGCAAAAAATATTTTAAAAGGCGTAAACTACAAGACTTTACCTACATTTTAACATTAAGTAGAAAGTGACGCAGAGTGACGCGACATACTAAAAATCTAAGTGAAAATATAATTTTAAAATTAATAGTTAAATATTATATAATGCAAATATAGCTAAAATTTCGTAACAATTACGCCCATTAATAACTGAAACACGTTACAAAGATCATACCTTCAGCTGCATGTTCCGTCTTAAAGCATCACACTAACCACAAAGACAACCAAACCACAGCCACTTACATTCACCCTCCAATTCAGACTGCTCAAACAGTGGTGACAGATTTACACTAAGATGCGTTTATATCCCAGAATAGTGAGCGGCAATTATATGAGAATACTGCAGAAGTAATAATTTTTGATTTTTTTAATTATGAAAATAAATAATTTGGTCCTCCTAGATTTCGATTTTGACCCACTGTGCAACGGTGTACATCAATTACAACCTGAGATATAGTAGCTTGAATAGAAGAATCGCTCGATAAAAAGCATAAGTTGATTTGATTGTTACCTCAGAATTTTCCTCGGACGCAACAGTTTTGAGTGATCAACAGCGCAGAAAGGAGAGTGGAGTATTTTAAGACATAAACCAATGGTGTACAGCAATTACAGCCTGAGGAATGGATGCTTAAATTTAAAAAGTGGAAAAAATTGTCTTTTAATATAACTCAAGTATGGTGAGAGGTAGGTGGCATGTCTGGGCATACAGTATATGTATAGCTTTCATTTAAAGAAAGAATTGAGGCACTGAGAACTTGAGCGCATGCAATGTTCGAAATTAAAGAACAGTATGTATTGAAGTTGGTACTTTCAAATACATACTGAAGTTACAGTTAAGTTTTTACAATTTAATGTTACAGTGTTTTAAACACAATGACATGCCCTGTAATAATGATAATGATCGTGTGGCCTCCGGAGAGGCCGAGTGCAGGTCTTTCTAGTTCACGCCCGTGGACGACCTGCGCGTCGTAATGAGGATGAAGATGTCACATGCACCCAGTCCCCGAGCCACGGGATTAATCCCATGAGATTAAAATCCCTGATGGCTCGGCCGGGAATCGAACCCGGGGCACTTTGGGCCAAAGCCTAGCACGCTTAACCATTTAGCCACGGTGCCGGACACATGCCCTGTGAGTTATATACTAATATTAATAATGATAATAATAATAATGTTATTGGTTTTACGTCCCTTTTAACTACTGCGGCTTTTAGAGACGCTGGGATGCCGGAATGTTGTCCCGAAGGGGATCTTTAACGTACTAGTAAATCTACTGACACGGCTCCCTTGCATTTTTGCACCCTTAAATGCCAACTGACTGCGTCGGGATTCAATCCTGCTATCTTGGGATCAGCAGGCGAGAACGTTATCACTGAGCCACGCGACCAGTCCCAGTAGGTTATACAAAAATATATTCTAAAAATCCTTTAAATTTCTAAATTGAACCTATAATAATTATCCTAATATACTGACAGATTGAACCTAATTTTAACTTTTTAGAACCTACAAATCCGGGGCTTGTTTATAATGTTACAGACAGGCAATAGAACCTTGAGAAAGGAGCGTATGATACTTACTGTTTTACCCGGAGTGTGACGTTTTCCTTTTATTGAAGCATCAAACAGTAATTTATGACGTCTTAAGATATCAATGGACCTAAAATAGCTTTCTATAAATTATATATGGAGTATTCTGTTTCAGAGCGGCTTCGGTGGCGTAGTTGGTAGCATGATGAGCTTCTATGCCCAAGATCGCGGGTTCAAACCCGGCCGAAGTCGTCGGATTTTTTAAGAGCGTTAAAAATCCCTCAGTATGCCTTCCTTCGGAGGGGAAGTAAAGCTGGCGGTCCCATGGCATAGATTTATGGCATGTTAAAGAACCTTCCACTAATTACAACTGTGTGAAGCTAAATTATAGTTAAACATTTGACAAACGCTCTTAGGTTCCTACGTTTGTCGCCAGGAGCCGACTGCGGTGGCGTCTGGTAACCAAGTTCTCAACTAGTAGTCGTTGACGGTGGCGTTTGGCGGCAAAAGAAGGAACTACGTGAAAAATGAAGTCAATGTCTGCACTCTGCAGTCCTTACTTGAATTGAAAACAGAAACACAACACTAATACTGCCACCACAATTAACAGTGGTTATTTGAGAGATTCTACACACACCCAAAGTACACGGGGCTACATGACCGTGTTGTCGCAGCCAGTATACTAAAGAACCAACCAACCACCCAACCATTCTGTTTCAGAAATCTATGGAAAATATGATAATATACAAAACAAAATATATTTTTAAGGGATTTTCCGTCCAAGTCCTCTTAACTCGCGAGGACTGGCGCATGGGTATGTTTGACCCGAGGCTTAAATAATGCTTTATATTGTCGTTTTGGTCAGCCCTAAATTTCTGTCCCTTACTTCTTTGCCTTGAACTTTACCCTGCAAAAGTAACATGTCTATTGCGTTTTGAACACTCAAGTTATTTCTAGATTATTTACGATCGGGTCAGATTTACCCATGGCGCCAGTCCTCAGGTGACAATTGTCGCCTTACGTTAGTTGGAACAATCTGTAAATAATTAAGGGGGAAAATCCTCCTATTTCCGTGAAGCACATTCACATTGCTCACATTTTTGTTGATCCATGCCTAGAGTCGGTTTGTATGGAACTGCGCCCAAGCTTCACCAATGACCCTGGTCATTAGCATGAACCTTCAAAAAATGGCAGTGGAACTGCGCTCATTGAGAGCGGCCAGGTCGATTCCCTCCCTCCTCCCCTCTACCGAATTATGTTGTGTCGAGTGGTGTGAATTTGAAGTGACTCGTTTCAAATCGGTTGTGTCTTGATTGCGAACAAGTCAAAAACCGTCCAGATTGCGAACAACTAAATATACCCTGTCCTGATTGCGGACAAGAGATTAGTGTTGGCCTGGGATACATAAAACAGGTACAGTTTTCAAAACAGACTCCTTGTCACTCCATGTGAGATTTGTGCTGGGCAAAGCGGAGGCGGGACAGGATTTTCTCCCGGTACTCCGGTTTTCCCTGTCGTCTTTCATTCCAGCAACACTCTCCATTATCATTTCATTTCATCTGCCATTCATTAATCATTGTCCGGGAGGAGTGCGACAGGCTTAGGAAGCCGGCACAATGCCTATCCTCGCCGCTAGATGGGGGCTTCATTCATTCCAACCCTGACCCGGTCCAATGACTGGAAAAAGGCTGTGGATTTTTATTATTATTATTATTATTATTATTATTATTATTATTATTATTATTGAAGCCTCCGTGGCTTAGGCGACAGCACGCCGGCCTCTCACCGCTGGGTCCGTGGTTCAAATCCCGGTCACTCCATGTGAGATCTGTGCTGGACAAAACGGAGGCAGACAGGTTTTCCTCCGGGTATTCCGGTTTTCCCTGTCAACATTTCATTCCAGCAGCACTCTCCACTATCATTTCATTTCGTCTGTCATTCATTTAATCATTGCCCCAGAGGAGTGCGTCAGGCCTCGGCAGCCGGCACAGTTCATACCCTCGCCACTAGATGGGGGCTTCATTCATTCCATTCCTGACCCGGTCGGAGACTGGAAGCAGGCTGTGGATTTTCATTTCATTATTATTATTATTATTCTCAGCAGTGCAGAAGCTAGTGGTGGGAGACAGTCCGTCACTTCCTCTTAAACCGACCTTGGGCTAACAGCCGACTTGACTATGGGCGCAGTTCAATCGGCCTAATTAAAATGATCTGGAAATACCATTGATTATGGGCGCAGTTCCATATCTCCCCTAGAGTCTAGGGACATCTTCGTCATCAACTCCTTTGTAAAAAAAAATTGAGACGACTGCTTTGCCGCCACGATCAAGGTCAATTATACTGTTACGAAAATTATAGTCGTTTTTCTGCATGATACATTTGAAGAATATAAATAAACCTCATTTTATATTGGGAATAGTTCATAGGGGGTCAAAATGACCCGGCGCCAATCTTCGTGTTATATTTTTTCACGCCGGTTCTCAAGGGTTACTAATAGGTGAGTTTCCAGATTAAACTGGAATACGCCCTCAACTAGGAGCCGGGAACTAGTAGGCCTACCTCTTCATATGCACATTTACAAACCCTGTTGCTAAAAAGAAATGAAGAAACTTGTGGTTGCCATGCACACACGTGTCGTGACAAGGGTCGAGAAGCCAGTCTCAAACGATGTTAAGAATGTCGCTTTGGCAGTGTTAGCGTCTACTGCCTCTGACTGGGTGGATGAATTGTTATGGTTAGACACAGCCATTTAACACTGTGGCACAAAATAGTCCAAGGCTTGATTTCAGTATCATCAGGCTGTCGTTATCACTATTAAAAGAATGGAGACTGTAGTAGTAAGTAATATTGAGCCACCTCACTTCGCGCTGATTTGTGCATTATCACGCGCAACTAGGGTTGGCAGATTTCAAGAATGGAAAAACAGAAAACACGTCCGAAACATTGTTTCTTTTTAACCAAGGTTGTTAAATGTAGTAATAAATAATACACATATGTATTAAATAAGCATTACATAATCAAATACACAAAATTAAAACTAGATGTTGCTTACATATCATATAGGCCTATGACACCAGCAACTTACAAATGCTTTTCATTTGAACGACCCTTTGCACGGAATTTTTTATTTCTAAGTACCGTCTGATAAAATTCACTACAATTTTCGTCAATTATAATATGTGAACAATTCTTGTTTTACCAAACTAATGGCACTTCTGTTTCTGTCATCCCTCTATTTGATATTCATGACAGAAAAAACTCTCTCCGTAAAATCATTGGAGGGGAAATGCTGAGTATTAACTTCACAAGGACCAAGGTAGTACTTAATTGTGTTGCCCTTAATAAATCTATAACATGTGTCCACCTTTCTGACACAGACAATCATTCTATTTTTCTATTTTTTCTATTTTTCCTCTGTACCGCCAGATATCAAGCTAGATATTACAATCAATTCTGAAGCGGGACATTTGAAAATCGGTGCAAAATTGAATATAATATCAAATTAACCAAAGAACGGAATATTTGGTGTTCCGTTAAAGATTTAAACGGAATGCGGAACAAAACAAGAAAAAAACGGAATTGTTCCGGGTAAAACGGAACGTCTGGCAACCCTACGCGTGACTGTAAAGGCAAGCTGCAAGTCCAGATAGGCTATTTGAGGTTTGGTTCCTAGCGCTGCAACTCCCGTGGTACGTACCGCAATATTAGACTGTAATACAGTATTTACAGTTCCACAGACCATTACAATCATCAAACAAACAGTCCAGTGTACGTGGGTGTGTGCAGTGCCATAGAGGGTGATCACGGGCACTAGGTTGAGGGCTTAAGGCCCCCTCCACCTTTTCCAACCTATGACATTATTTTGAAAGTACGTAATATAGGCCTAGTTGAATTTGATTACCCCCTCCCCTCTCCCCCCCCCCCCCCCCAATAAAAAAAGATGAATGGGGACTGCGTAGGGCAGTTGGTCGAGGCGCTGAGCTTCTAACTGAAAAGGAGTGGGTCCGATCCTCACCCAGGTAGTGGATTTTAGAAACAAAACTACCACTTTTGGAAACGCAAATAGACCTGGGGTTCACTCAGCCTACACCAGAAATGAGTACCAGGGTATTTCCTGGGAGCAAACACGGCCGGGCGTGGAGCTGACAACTCCATCCCATCTAGTGCCGATGTCACAAAGAGTGGAAGCCTCTACCTTCCACTACTCCCAGGGCCTCCATGGCCTGTACTGAGTTGGCTTTGCTTTGCTTTTATAAAAATAAAAATAAAAATAAAATAGTAAACAGAAAACTCCATGGAATTTAGCATGTCCATATTGGATATCAGTTTACTCGGTTATCAGTTCTTCAGCCAGTCTTTTTTGTCTCACATTGCGTGTTGTTTTACTTCAAGAATTTGATCACTGTGCATTTAACATTTCATTTTCGTTGTATCTGACCGTGTTCTGGCTCCACAGGAAGAAGCCATGCTTCCTTGAGAGATGTATGAAGTACATAGTGGAATTGTTGTGAAATTGAATTAGTAGCTTACCGCCATATAAAGATAATCTTCAACTCCCCTACGTTATAAATTAAATGAACAAGTCAAGTAACCCGGCTGAGAACCAAAATACACAAAGAATACGTGTATTTTGTTTTTTTCGTAGTCAGTTTACCCTCCAGGTAGGCTTTTCCAACAGACTCAGCGAGGGATCCCACCTTTACCAGTGTCCTGGAGCTTGACATCGAGTTTGGGGATACAACTGGGGAGGCGGGACTAGTGCCTCGCCCAGGCGGCCACACCTGCAAAGCGAGCAGGGGGGGGGGGCTCATGGGGGATTGGACGGGATCAGAAGAATGGGAGGAATAGACAAGAAAGAGGGAAGGAGGCGGGCGTGGCCTAACGGTAGGTACCATCCCGGCATTTGCCCGAAACCACGGAAAACCACTTCGAGGATGGCTGAGGTGGGAATCGAACCCCCTCTACTCATTTGGACCACCCAGGGCTGAGTAGTCCCCGTTCGAGTCCTCATACCATTTTTCAAATTTCGTGGCAGAGCCGGGAATCGAACCGTGGACCTTCGGGGTGGCAGTTGAGCACGCTGACCACTACACAACGGAGGCGACATATGGATATTTATAAAATTCATTATTGTAACTCATTATTGCAATATCACAGAAGTGACAAAGAGGAAATCTGATATTCTACGGATCGGAGCGTGGAATGTTAGAAGTCTGCTAGGAAGTGGAAGGTTAGAAAACTTAGAAATGGAAATGGATAGGTTGAGGTTGGATTTGGTTGGGATTAGTGAAATGCGCAGGCAGGAAGAACAGGACTTTTGGTCAGGAGACTATAGGGTCATTAGCACTAAATCAAACAATGGCCAAGCAGGGGTTGGCCTCATACTGTATTGAGTAGGAAACTTGGACAGCGGGTGGAATATTATGAACAATATAGTGAACGGATTATTGTAGCAAAAATCAATACTAACCCTACCTGCACCACAGTGGTACAAGTTTATATGCCTACCAGTCAAGCTGATGATGAGGATGTTGAAAAGGTCTAAGAAGAAATAGACGAAATTCTGAGGTATATAAAGGGTGATGAAAATGTTATAGTAATGGGAGATTGGAATGCTGTGGTAGGAAAAGGGAGAGAAGGGAAGATAGTAGGAGATTTCGGATTAGGTGAAAGGAATGATCGAGGAAGCAGGCTGGTAGAATTCTGCACCGAGCATGAGTTGGTCATAGCTAACACCTTATTCAATAACCACAATAGAAGAATATACACATGGATGAGACCAGGAGATACAGGACGTTACCAAATCGACTTCATTATGGTCAAGCAGAGGTTTCGAAACCAGATTTTGGATTGTAAAACATATCCTGGTGCTGACATAAACTCTGACCACAATCTGGTTGTAATGAAATGCAGATTAAAGTTGAAGATACTGAAGAAAAGTCAAAAGCCAAAAAGGTGGGCAACAGACAGACTGAAAGAGAAGGATGTACACGAAAGATTCAAGAAGAGTATAATGGAAGGACTAATGAAAAACCCTAAACAAACTTCAATTGCAGACGAATGGGCACTTTTGAAGAATGAAATAACAAAATCCGCAGAAGAAAACATTGGTAGGAAAGAAAGAATAGGTAGAAAACCGTGGATCACTCAGGATATACTAGAATTGATGGATGAAAGGCGGAAACACAAGAATGTAAGAGATGAAAAGGGGAAAGCAGAATACAGAAGTCTGAGAAATGAGGTTAACAAGAAGTGCAAGGAAGCGAAAGAAGAATGGTTGAAAGAGAAATGTGCAGGTATAGAAAATTGTCTGAAATTAGGAAAAGTAGACACAGCTTATCGAAGGATTAAGAATACTTTTGGGGAAAAGAAGACTAAGTGCTGTAATATTGACACAAATGGAAAGCCTCTAACAGATAGGGAAGAAAAGTTTGAGAGATGGAAAGCTTACATAGAGAGTTTGTATAAGGGAAAGGAGATTGAGAATCATGTAATGGATAGGGAGGAGGAAATTGATGAGGATGCGAAAGGAGATTTAATATTGAGATCAGAATTTGATAGAGCTTTGGAAGACTTAAGCAGGAACAAAGCACCAGGCATTGATGATATACCGATTGAGTTGCCACGCTGCATAGGAGATGAAAGTCTGATCAGGCTATTTCACTTGGTGTGTAGGATTTATGAGGCAGGTGAGGTACCCCTGATTTCAAGAAGAATGTAATCATCCCTAAACCAAAGAAAGTGGGAGCTGACAGATGTGAAGATTACCGTACAATCAGCTTGATTACTCATGCTTCAAAGATCCTGTCTAGAATAATTTACAAGAGGTTTGAAAGCCAGATAGAAACGGAGTTGGGTGAAGACCAGTTTGGTTTCAGGAGAAATGTAGGAACAAGGGAAGCTGTACTAAGTCTTAGGCTGATTTTGGAAGGTAGAATAAGGAAAGATAAGAGAACATTCATGGCTTTTGTAGACTTAGAAAAGGCTTTTGATAACGTTGATTGGACTAAATTGTTTGACATTTTGAAATCGATTGGAATAAAGTACAGGGATAGGAGGGTGATATACAATCTATAGAGAAACCAGACAGCAGTCATTCGAGTTGAAGGACATGAGAGAGAAGCTGGTATTCAGAAAGGTGTAAGGCAAGGCTGCAACTTATCACCCATACTTTTCAATCTTTACATTGAACAGGCAATGAAGGAAATTAGAGAAAAATTTAAAGTGGGAGTGAAGATTCAAGGAGAAATAATTTCAACTCTGAGATTTGCTGATGACATCGTCATCTTGGCCGACAAGCCTGAGGATTTGAATGAGTTTTTGAATGGTATGGACTCTGTCTTACGGAAAGAATTCATGATGAAAATTAATAAATGTAAAACAAAAATACTGGAATGCAGCCGAAATAAATCAGAAACCTCTATGGAGATCAAATTGATAGGTGAAAAGCTGAAGGAAGCAGGAGACTTCTGTTACTTAGGAAGCAGAATAACCAGTGATGGACGAAGCAAAGAGGATATAAAAAGTAGGTTGGCTCAGGCAAAGAAAGCATTTCTACAAAAAAGGAATCTGCTGACATCGAATATAGATTTAGGTATTAGGAAGTCATTTTTGAAAGCCTTTGTCTGGAGCATGGCGCTCTATGGAAGTGAAACTTTGACTATTGGTGCAGCAGAAAAGAGGAGAATTGAAGCATTTGAAATGTGGTGTTACAGGAGAATGATGAGGATCAGATGGGTGGATAGGGTTACAAACAAAGAGGTATTAAGACGAGTGTGAGAGGAGAGATGTTTCTGGCGACTGCTAATGAAGAGAAGAGATAGGTTGGTAGGACACATACTAAGACACCCAGGAATAGCAAGCTTGGTTATGGAAGGAAGGGTCGAGGACAAGAACTGTAGGGGTAGACCAAGGTTAGAATATGTTAAACAGATTGCCTCAGATGTAGGGTGTGGTAGCTATGTAGAGATGAAACGATTAGCTCAGGACAGGGAGGCATGGAGAGCTGCATCAAACCAATCAAAAGACTGAAGACTCAAACAACAACTATTGCTATACAATTAGGCCAATAGTTTAAATAGGAACGGTTGATTTATAACAATAATAACGAAATAGGCAGACAATTTCAATACTGAGATTATCCATAATAAAAATTCAATAGACAACAGGAAACATATAGTCATCGCGGCAGGAGATGGCAGTTGAACACGCTGCGACGGGGGATGGGGTCTTGTGCGCTGAGTGAGTGAAGCAAGTAGTGACCAACTGAATGTTTTTGGAATGCGCGTTACGCAGTGAGCAGGAAGACATCTGCAGTTCAAACCCAACTGCCATCTCCTTTTTTTTTTTTTTTTTTTCGGGGGGGGGGGGGCGAAAGAGTACCCGCACCCCCCGCGTGGCAGCCGACCTTTACTACTGCTGCCTCCGACATGCAATTAAACTACGATAGTAGAAGAGAAAGCATAGGGGTTTGGGTATGATAGTCGTTTGGCGAGGCTACCTCTGCCTGTCCCAGTACTAAGTACTCTACCAGGCATCATGAAGCGGGATTGAGGACATAGGCGGGTTAGGTCAAAACTTAGGGCCAGGGAAAAACCGCATAGGCAGAAAGGAAAGATTTGCCTACACGTAAAACCTGGCGTATTGGAGATAGCCACATGCAAGGATGTGGGAGGATTGGTTGGGTTATGTTAGTGGGAGAAGGTATCATGCACCAGTTTCACGTCACACTTCTCGCCAGTTCGTCATCCGGGAATCAGTTTAACTCGGCACTGCTGTGGCTAGCGCGGGCCTTTCCGGCTACCGAGCAGGGACGCAAGTGCCTCAACAAGCACCTGCGCCATAACCCGATCTCCATGGGGTCCCTGGTACCGAGCCTCCGTCACCGGAGAGTGGGTGGGGGGCCTCGCCTGCCGAAGCAGGGGCCTAGCGGGCGGTCCACGGGAACGAGCCGCCTTCCACTCTGCTCTTGCCATGGACCTATAGACGGGGCAACTGCGGTGGGATGACGGATGGTCACCCCGGCAGTTGGCGCACACCGGCGTGTCCCGTGGCGCCGTGCATCCGGTGTGGTGATGGGCACCTGAACACCGGTTACATCGGACTGGGGAGCCACAGGACCCTTGGGAGTGACCCCACCTCAGGCAGCGGAAACACTGTAATAGCTGTTCTGAGTGGGGCCCTATATTACCTGACTGCCGCTTCTGATGGTCCTGGCTGCGGCTGGTGACGTCACGGTTGCGCCCTGGCGCACCCTCCTGGGAGCGCGGGCGGCGTTGGCGTCCATGGCTGGTGGCGTCGCGGTGCCCTGCTGCTCCCTCCTGGGAGCGCGGGTTGCGACGTCTGCGGCGACGGCGCCTCGTCTTCTTCCTTGGGGCCACCTCGGTGGCCCCATCCGCCGCTGCTGTGTCCTCCCGGGTGGCGGGCGCGAGTTGCCCCGCTAATGGCCTCGCCTGAGGTACTGGCTGCTCCTCCTCGTCCCTGGTGGCGGGCGCGAGTTGCCCCGCTAATGGCCTCGCCTGAGGTGGCTGCTCTACTTCCCCGGTGGCGGGCGCGAGTTGCCCCGCTAAGACCTCGCCTGAGGTGGTGGCTGCCTCTCCTCCTTCCTGGTGGCGGGCGCGAGTTGCCCCGCTAATGGCCTCGCCTGAGGTCCTGGCTGCTGGTCCGGAGTCAGCGTCGTCTTGGTGGAGGCTAAAGGGGCCCGGATGGGTCCCGGCCTCCACCGTCGTCGGTGGCTCCATCTGGGTTGAGGCGTCCGCACTCTGCGGCTTGTCCCGGAGGAGGCCCGCAGGTGCCCCTGGTTGGGCGCCTGGCAGCGTAGTGACCTGCCACAGGTCCAGGAGTTCACGCCCGTACAATTCGGCAGTCTCTTTCAGGGCAGGCCTGATCAAGACGCCGGTTGGGAGGTACGCCTCGATGTCGGCCTGATGTCTCTCGGCGCCTCCGCTGGTGCAGTAGTGGGCGTAGTCTAGAGTGGCCCTGATGTGGTTCCTCTCGTGCTCCTGGTTGTACCCCAGGAGCACGAGAGGAACCACATCAGGGCCACTCTAGACTGCCATCTCCTGGCGCGATATCAGTACTTATACTCTATGAGCTGCCAGAATGGTATTGACATTTGGCCGGAAATTCCACGTCAGTCATCACCCCTCTGCCTCTTCACCTATCCATGTTCGCATAGTTGATGACGTCATCATACTCTGCGTAGCAATATCACAGCCCAGGTACGTCAGTGCCAAGTTATCTTTGTCACTGGCTTGTAAAGTGAGATCGCTTGTTATTCTAACTGTTTGGCAACCTTGTTCCCAGACCGCATGGCGAGACGAGAACTGTCAATCCCATTCTGGCAGTTCACAGAGTATAATCCGCAATAATAATAATAATAGTAATAATGCAACAACCATAGAAGTGTAATATACTGTTTGTAAATAGTTAACACGGTACAAAAGTTTTTACAAACTTATGTAATATAAGTTAAATAGTGTATGTATTTATTTGTGTTAAATTGTTGTTGTTGTTGATGATGATGATGATGATGATAATTGTTGTTTAAAAGAGTCTAACATCTAGGTTTTCGGCCCCTAATGGTTTGGGTGATCGTGAAGATGAAAATGAAATGTAGACTGATAGTCAGTCTGAAAGACTAGACTTTATATCATATTAAATGCTACAAATGCTGCAAATGCTGCGTGAACTGAAAGTCCGTTAGCAAGTGCAAACCAAGGTCAAAGGAGGTAGCTAGCAGGATGACGTCACGCTCACCGGAGCGCGCGGGAAAAGGAGGAAGCTCAAGCAGTATTATGACGTCACACACCTCAGTGCATTCTCGGTACATTTCGTCCCGTCACCGTAACGTAACGCTAGACCCCAGCGTAACGACGAAGTCGACAAGATCATTTAAAATGATAAACTAACTACTAACTTATATACTAGAAGAAGAAATGGAAAACTAAAGGAGAATAAGGCAAATAAACGACAGGAGGGAAAGAAAATCCCTCAACCCTCGAAGAATGCGGATGGAGGGTCTTGGAAGGAAGGAGAGCCATGAAAGGCAGATAGAAAAGTGAAAAAGGAGAGGGTCCGCCCCAAAGGTAAGGGACAAAAGGGGAAAACGGACCCAGCTCAGGAATTCCCCGGGGTCACCAACTCCCGAACTCACCAGCTGTGAGCCCCTGAGGGTGTAGCAATATCCAGGGTGCACCAGAAGTGGTGGGGCTACATACACCCTGCCTTTTTGAGGGCCTTGAGGAGAAGGCAGGAGATAATATGAAGAGAAAAAGAAGGCTGACCCCTCACAGTAGGAGGGTATCAGAGAAGATGAGACAAGGATCAATTAAAGCGGGAAAGGAAGAGACACCCTAGGCCTTGGATACCCTAATACCGTCGGGGTCGGAAGAGAACAAGAGTTGACCTAGTGAGGTCGACAGGAAAGAAGACGGAGAGGAGCCCGACACAAGTCAGTGGAAGCAATGCCGGACTCAGCTGGGGCCCCGTAGTCGCCATCCCACATCCCACTAAATGTGAGCCCTTGGGGGGGATGTGTTTAATTGTGATTCATAAACATCATACACTAGATAAGTCTTACGTAAACAGGATCTGAGGATGAACGCGTGACGTTTGAAACTTGTCATCCAATTAAGGTGGTATGTGTAGATAAAGAGCGTGTTAGTTTGTAGAGTTTGTAAATACTTGCTTCCTGCCTAATGTAATTGGGCACAATTCGTTTTGACCGACTGAAAAGCTTTCTTTATTATTAATAGTTCATTATGCATTAAGACACGAGTATGTTTATAAAACGAGCGTACGCGAGTGTTATAATTTCCATACGAGTGTCTTAATTACCATCATAGGCGAGTTGCATACGACTGTTTATGTTCGACGATAATTATTATAACTATTTTATGTTCGAACATAAATATTCATAAATATCTGTCGAGATTTCGCCAGTTTTATGTACTTAACAGAGCGCATGAGACGCAGAGAATGCCTTGTATTTGACAATGGCCTCCTCGATTACCCTACTATGACACTAGGCCAGGCAGTGAAATTTAAATTAGAAGGCCGTGGAACTCAGCGCATCTAATTGTCTAATTGGTCAAACAACTGTTTCTTGAGCTCTGATTGGTGGGAGAAACTGTTTCATAATGAAAAATAATGTTATAATGAACCTCATTATAGTACAGTTTTCTGACATATAATAGTCAGGCTCGAACATAATAGTACATTATGCAATGAGCCTATAATGGCTATAATTAAGCCACGAGTATGTTTATAAAACGAGCATAAGCGAGTTTTATAATTTCCATACGAGTGTCTTAATTACCATTATAGGCGAGATGCATACGACTGTTTATGTTCGACGATAATTATAACTTTATTATATGTTTTAACATAAATATTCATAAATAACTGCTGAGAGTCAGCCACTTGAATTTTGTGATCGGAGAGCGAGCACTGGGTTTGATATCTCTGTCTTTCAAGATCTCTGAACGACCGACGCATGCGCTCTGTGTGCTTCAATGCCATATGTGCAGATTTTGCACCAGTATTCAGTAAAACTGTCACCGAAGTCGTTTGAAAACAACGCGTTGTGTAGAAATTGGATTTGGGGATATTAAGGTACAGTGCTATTTCTTGTCTCATATTCACCAGTTTGTTTACGCGAACATATGGACGGTGCACTTTCGGTAATTTATATAGACATGTTGGATTTTGAGCGCATGCGCGAAGGTATCCTTATCTAATTGGTCAAACAACTGTTTCTTGAGCTGTGATTGGTGGGAGAAACTGTTTCATAATGAAAAATAGTGTTATAATGACCATGATTATGATACAGTTTTCAGACATATAATAGTCCGGGTCGAACATAACATTCATTATAGTTCTTGTAATGTTGTGGATACTATGCATTGGTTACATTTACATTGAACATAGTATTCTCAAGATAAGTCGAAATGGTTTAGAAATGAATTAGAGTGAAGTCAACTGTAAGCCATTCCAGGCCCATTTAGTAAGTCCGGGCCCCAGGGCTGCAAACCCACTTGCCCCGCCCTCTCTCTCGTTGGGCCTGGGTGTGTGTTTCACTTGTCTGATAACCTGTGTTTGTGTGATGACTGTAGTATTGAGTGTGTAGCTGCAGTAGGGACAGGGATGGGTTGCCCGTGGTGTTAGGGTAGCGCCTGCCTCTCAATCGGAGACCCCGGGTTCGATTCCCGGTTCTGTCAAGGATTTTAGAAACTGACGTGAGGGCTGGAATGGGGTGTACTCTTGTGAGAACAATTGCGTAGCTTTCTGACAGTGAGCATCGCCTCGGTCACGGAGACTAAGATTAACGGCCGAGGGGACCTGCAGCACTGACCAAGCGTCGACCCGTAATGTGTAGGCCAAATGGCTGGGCAGCGTTCGCTTGGTAGGTCAGGGCACTTCATGAGTTGTGGTGCTACGGGGTTTGCTTTTCATGGGGTAGGTATCTCAGGACTTGAAATAAGGAACTGTACCGACATTTGCTTGGAGGAAGTGTGGGAAAACCACACCCAGGATGGCCAGTGCCAGCGCCTGAAATCGAACCTTCCATCAATTTTTAATGTACAGTGTATTCTATGAGGAGAGGTAGCCCATGTTGCTAAAGAAGAAATATTTGCAATTGCACTGTAAACGTGATGTCGGTCAATGACTCTTTCAGAAAGAAGTTGGTGCCAACAGTTAATTCGATCCACAACTTCCAAACAACGCATCACTCCTCTCCAGAGCGACAACAAGAATGTATTGTTTACTCAAGAGCTTCCTGGTAGCACGGTTAGGCTACTCGCACATAAATCCTGAACATGCCGTATGCCAGTGTCAGTTCCGTAACAAGAGTGTCAGAAAATTTGATGATAGTGACAGGTCCTTACACAGAGTGCACAGTGGACCCAATAGGTCTGTAGTACTGCACTCACATCCGTTCAAAAATACATCTTTTGTTTAGCATAGTGAAATTGAACGAATTATTCAAAGCCACTTTCTCGTACAGCGAGAGGTTCCAATCAAGCGAAGAAAGTAGGCCTACAAATCAAGAAACGAGCATTAATATGATCTCTGCTGTGAATACTTAAAGAAATAAGTAGTTCCGTGAAGAGCAAACATAACCTATTTTATGTTCGACGATGTCGAAATGTAAATATCATATGTCAGAAAACTCTATCATAATGAGGGCCATCATAGTAGCCTACTATTGTTCATTATGAAACAGTTTCTCCAGCCAATCAGAGCTCATTCATTGACCAATTAGGTAAGGATAGCTTCACGCATTCACTCAAAATCCAACATGTCGGACATGAATTACATGATTTGAAAGTTCAAATTGGATATCGGATCAACCGTTGTAGTTACAATCCCAAACACAAAGACAAAATCAGCACGAACATTTACGGTAACAAGAACATACTATGACATATGCAGGCAATTTATGTATCTACGTCCAGAAGTTAGCAACACAGCATCCTTCTATATAAATTACCAACATGGAAAGTGCTCCGTCCCATATGTTCACGTAAATAAACTGGCGAATATGAGGCAAGAAATAGCACTGTACTTTAATATCCCCAACACCAATTTTTACACAGCGCATTGCTTTCAAACGACTTCGGTGACAATATTAGTGAATGCTAGTTCTGATCGGCACTAGACATCATGCAGGCTGTAAACAATAGCATTGCCAAGCAAAGTAAATGTCTCTGCTTTCGAAATTCTTTGACCCACGCATGCGCTCTGTTCAGTCAGCACAGCCAGCGCGCCCTGTTCATTAACTGAAGTAACTGAATCCCACAGATATTTAGGAATATTTATGTTAAAACATATAATAAAGTTATAATTATCGTCGAACATGTACAGTCGTTTGCAACTCGCCTATAATGGTAATTAAGACACTCGTATGGAAATTATAAAACTCCCTACTGTCGTTTTATGAACATACTCGTGTCTTAATTATTGCCATTATAGGCTCGTTGCATAATGTACTATTCCAGTCGCGTATTACAGTTGCCCCAACTGTAAGAAAAAGCTTTCGAACCTATATAGATACCATTTCTGAATATGCTGTACAGGCCAACATTCTATCCACACGCTTGCTTGATAGGCGAGTCACCACACTGTCATTACTGAACATAGGCTAACTGAAAGTCAACTTATTAAAAATTGCATTGGTTTATTCAAAGTATTAATGTTTCAGGAAGAAAGAATATAATTTGCAGCAAACTCAATATAGTCTGTAAGACTCGCAACTCGCGCACTACAGAGTAACCAACATAAAGTCTGTTCGCCGAGTCGAGATAGTGGAAGTTAACACAGTTGTACACGTGATAGCAGGGCTGCCGACAAGGGGTGTATAGAGCTGTGCCTGTTGAACGTACGCCAACTTCAGTGCTGTGTATAGCCTACATGTGAAGCGGGCTGACTTATCGGTTACATGCTACAGTGCGGTTTATTTGTTGTTCGTTTATGTATTTAATTAATTAATTAATTAATTAATTAATAAGTTCTTAACTGCTTATGACAGGCAACAGTATACAGTGCAGCACAGTACTAAGTGCAGCAAGTCTTGTCTTTTCTAGGGCTACGGTATGACTAATGATCTCGGAGCTTCTTGGCTACCCCTGTCCGGCAGAGCCGATGACGTGAACTGGACATGTTTCCCTGTCCGGGTAGCCAGGGGCACTGTCTCGACTCGGCGAATAGACTTTGGACTTTTTATTTACTAGGAATTAAACACCATGCCTATGTAATGTGCCTGTAGAAATTCTAAATATTGAACTAAATAATATGTTTGCAGTATAAGGTACAGTACGGTATTGAATTAGTTATTATAGTGTGTATAACGCTTATTGTCGTTGATTGAATTTAGGGGGTTGGTACTGTACCCGAATTACGGATGTCTACGTAATATCATTTTTGTGTAACAATAGCGGGACGCATATTTGAAGAGCGCGCTGAGTGAGTAGTTCGCTGCGACGATCAGTGATCGCACTAGGGAAGATACCCGTGGAGCCGACGGCAGAGTCAATGAAACTTATTGGTGGAGATATGAATTTTGAACATTTCTGGGTTGACACTGATGAAAGATTATTGGCTATGGATTTTTATTGTCGCCAGAAGAAGTTTCAAGGAAATCGGCCAAGAAACATGGAAGATATGAGCATTTTTATAAAACCACCCTTAGGAAGGACTAGTCGAGTGGGTAAGCCCGACCGAAAGAAGAACGGGGCAGGCATGCTTAATTGCAAAGCCAGCAACTCGTCACGTCGATCTTGAATGATAAATAAGACTCAATCCAGAGCACTCATTCAGTCATTCTTATTTCAGCCACAGCCGAGTTATGGTTACTTCAGTTACAGCCGAGTTACAGTGAGTTATTCTGCCAGTCAGTTATACTGTCAGTCTTTACTTCAATCTACGTTAGCACTTAGTCTTTGGAGACTATGATGCACTTGACAACCATACTACGAAATGCAGTGAACAGGCACTTATGAAATTCATGGAATACCGGTCAGGAGTTGTTTGAAAACTTAGTCTATGAGCCTGGGGCCATCCTTCTTGTACAGATTGAGTGGGATAATATCCTTACACAGTTATGGGAGTATTAGTGGAGCCTATCTGCAGATTTGGATACGGTTGAAGCATTCTTCATTGCCCAAACACAGGCTTGACTTCGAAACGAGATCAGCATTGCATGGCGTGTTGAGTTGGGAGCGTATCTCGTACTCGTGTAGAACAGCCATCTTCGAAATTTCGAACACTCCATGATTGTTAGAGTATATCCAATGAAAACAAACTGCCATGTCAAACTGTCATAATTGGTTGAAGACAGGACATTACAATTGAACTTTATTATAACTTTGAAAAAATTGGATAAGTCGTGTGAAACCACGGAAATGTTTCGTATAGCACGAGTTATGATGCCAGACATTCACGAAAGTTTCGGGAATTTTATAAGTGCGTAATTCCGCACGCGGATATGTATCACTAAATCACTAGTGGAAGACGAAGCAGATGGTGACGCGGACAGCTGAGGGGAAGATTGCCATGCCTATGGAATCTTGGGGAACCCATTGGACTATGCCGTCAACCGAGGACACGTATCGCCATGAAACATCGGACGAATATGTGAGCTAAACTCTGAACATGTTTTGGTAGCTAGTTGTATGTAATTGAGAATTCATTTATCGTATAAAATATCTACACTTTCTACGCTTTGAAGAGACGATTTTTTTTTCGTTCAACTTCGTTATGTTACGATTAGTCCATCGACTAGTTTAGATATGCTACTTTGGATATGCATAGATCAGCGACAGATTGTCTCAGTGACACGCTGACGACATTTTCATTAGGATATGTTCTTCAATATGAATGCTTTTGCAGTTCTGAAAAATCATGGATTTTTCAAGTAATTCAAATAATTTAAATAATTCCATTGACATTTAAAATCTCGTTACGAGAAAATAATAATAAATCAACATTTCTTTAAATGTTATAAATAATTGTTTGAGTAGTGTGTTTAAATATTTCTAATTCAGTATTGCAACATTAAATATTTTTCAATAATAAAAATAAGAGTTTGAGACTATATTATTGTTTAAATAAAGTTTTGTGTTACATTTGTTGGCAATAGAATCAAATGAGAGTTAGACAACGACGTATTTGAATATGGCACATTTCTGAAATGCACTGTAAAAACAAGAAGTTCCGTGACGAACTAAAGAGCCTACTTTTCTTAAAATTTAAGATTCATGCCAATGATTAATCGATATGGATCTAACTAGAATAATGACGAAATTAAGTTGGTAATATCGAAATTTCTAATTAGTTCGAAATACTGTATACCTGGCATAATGTAGCCTAATAGATCACTACAGTTGGCAGCCCTGGTGACTGAATATATTCTTAGTTCCATCTCTTAAGGTACAGAATACACAATTTGGTTGGAGTCCAATGAATAGCATGGACGTTACATGCAGTTAAACATTGGATCTAACAGCGCGCGTAAAATCATGTTGGCAACAGGGTCATGCATGTATAGGTCAGAAATAATCTGAAATAATATGATCTATTGTTGTGCCAATTTTGAATGAAATCCATTAGTTAGTATAGAAGTTACATGCATTTTAAAATTGGACCTATCAGCAGGCTTAGAATCATGTTGGCAGCACTGACGTACATTAGTTACTCCAAAGTAATCTAGAATGCCAGGTACTATACGTGTGCAAAGTTTAGAGCTATTGGCTTGCATTCTTTCTGATATATTGATATTAGGGTAACAAAAATAGAGACAGCATTTATTAACAGTTGGCAGCCCTGGTTGCTCTTAAGAATACGCATAGTCATAGCTGTTATGGTACACATAGCACATACGAAATTTGGTTGAAATCCAAATGATAGTATGGAAGTCACATGTATTTAAAGTTGGACCTCTCAGCAGGCTTAGAATCATGTTGGTAGCACTGACGTATATAAGTTACTCCAAATTAATATAGAATGTCATGTACTATACGTGTGCATAGTTTAAAGCTGTCGGCTTGCATACTTTCTCATGTATATTGGTATTTGGATAAAAGAAATTAAGAGCATTTTTTAACAGTTGGCAGCACTGGTGGTTCATAAGAATACGTTCATTCATATTTGGTTATGTACACATACAACATACGGAATTTGGTTGAATTCCAATTGATAGTGTAGAAGTTATATGCATTTAAATATTGAACCTATCAGTAGGCTTATAATCATTTTGGCAACACTGCCATGTATGGCCTTCTGGAAATTAAACTGCAATATTATTATCTATAGGTGGGCCGATTTTGAAATAGCTCCCTTTCATACCTTCCAAGATATCCAACATGGAGCTCAAATTTCCATTGCGATTTTTCAGCAGTCGGTAGCACTGACATCATTTTCAAATATGGCCGTGAGATATTCAGGTATAGATCTTTACTCTTACCAAATTTATTTCGATTGCTCCAGCCGTTTAGGAGTTGATAGTGGGGGGGGGGGGGGGACAAGGACACACAGCCAGATAGACAGACATTTTCCCGGATCGATCTCATAAGACTACTTTTTCCTCATTTTTGCAAAATGTGAAAAGTAGGCTAATAAGAAGGAAATAGAGAAACGGAAGGTTATATAATAACATAAATATATAAACTAGGGTGGGTTATTGTTAGATATATAAGCATGGGAAGGATTTTGACCAGGCGTAATTAGAACAATTATTAGAAGAAATTTGTTTTCACAAGAACTAAGTGGTGCTTGGATGAAATATACGAGGTTGCCTGTATGACGGAAATATTGCACTAACGTAAAAGGGGAAAAGAAATATAAAATATAATTATTGTTTATAATGGTTGAATATCATGCAGCAGGAGTGCTGGCATAAATTTATGGTTGCAAATTTGTGATTTGTGTGGTGACAAGGAGTCGTCCACTGGGAAATAGTGTCCCGAGTGTAACGTTGTTGAAATATGAATATTTTATTGAGCATATGTTTGCTTATAGTGAAAAGATGGGTAGAGTCGTGTTACCGCCCCATATTTTTGTCCCATCCAAGTACTGTCGGTAGAATTCTGTTCAAGGATACCTGTGTCTATTATCCGATTTTCTAATTTCAATACGCCTATGAAGTGAAGTTTCTATTAGATTTGATCAAACCTTACCGGATTCATTTAAAATATTATTGGAGTGCATAAATAAAAATGAAATAGGAAGTCATGTTGATAAAAATAAGTTGAATGATTGGCCTGTTTGCCATCTCTTGATGAATGCAGTACATTAGCATTTGTCTGTTGGCACAGGCTAGAGTAAAATGTGGCTTTTCGCCGATGTCTCAGTCTCACTCATGGCTGTGATTATATGGAAGCTACTGAGGTATGGGTGTTGCTTAGTAATGACATTCATGGCACAGTCAGTGCCTGTGGATGCTGTGAAAGGTTCTACTCATAGGGTTAGTACCGCTGTTCTGACTCAGTGAGGAAAGCAATGGCAAACTACCTCACTCCTCATCTTGCCTAGTACGCCTCAATATAGCGCTGCCTGGGGTTTTTGTGGGTATCTACCCACATAACCTAATGGCGGTACTTTTTGAGGATCCAACCAGCCTTCGGGCTGACTACCTAACAGACAGAAATAAAAGTTGAGATGATCACGAGGATTAATGTTCAATAATAATAATAACAACATATGCAGTAAAATATTCTTCTTTGAACTTAATTATTGTTGGAAAATGAATATAATAATAATAATTAATCTAATAACGACATTAGATTTATTAATTAAGTCAGGAAGGTAATGTTTATAATTAAATCAGATTGTGTAAAATAATGAATGTGTTAGTTAATAGGATTATTATATAATAATAATAACAAAATCATTAGGACTGGGAGATTAAATAGTTTTTTTGTTGTTGTTATTGAACAAACGTATGGTAATATTTGTTATGATTTATGACAATTTGTTAAGACGACAAGTATTGGAACAGCCAAATAAAATAAGAATGAAGCCAATATTAATTGATTATTGTTCTGTGGAACATCATATTAAAGGCAAATAATATTAATATTTGACGTTCATGTTACTCAAATATTGGTATTAAATCAAGGAATAAATGGTGAATATGCAGTAATAATTCCGAAAAATTATTTATAGCAATCATGATCTTGTTGGTAAACACATATGAGCAAAGTATGGTAATATTCTGAGGAAGGAATTTCAAATGAGACTATAATTTAATTCTTATAATTCTATAGATCAGAGTTTGTCAAACTTGAACATTATTGGGAAACAGTGATCTTGGAAAATATTAAATGGTGTTTTGTCTTTAGAAAAGAAGTGAACAGTGTTAAGTGTACAGCGACAGGGGTCAGACGAACTACTATTTTACTCTGGACCACCTGCTATAAATAAAAATAAAAACAAACAAATCAAAAATTCTGATGCCAGATGGACTAATAATTTTCAGGCCATCAAACAAAAATAATTTAAAACTTCGTTTCCAGTGTTGATGTTTTATGTTTTGTTTGTTTGCATTGATTGATTTTCATGATTTAAATTCAATTAAACTTCAAAATAAAATGAGATGTTTTTAGGAAATTTTGGTATTTTTGTTTCTCCTTCTCTCATCCTTGTTTGCCCATTGCCGTGATCAGTGAAGCCAGCTTTTGTTTTGTTTTCGCCCAGATAGACCATGAGATATTTTGATCTCGTGCTGAACTTATTTCGGGAATTTGCAAATGTGGTCGTTGGGCTTCGGTCTAAACGGGCACAGTACATCTTGGTCATCAGTCACATGTGCCTGGGCGTGTGTGTTTAAATGGGACCATGATAAGCAATAGTGATCCAAGCGCCAAAACAGTAATATTGAGATTACCATGTCAGCGCGTCCAGGGACATCTATTATTGTTTAGCAAAAATGATCCAAGCGATGGATGGAAGGATCTGCCATCTAACGGCAGTTAAACCAAGCGCCATTTCTCCATGTCACCTTTCCAGTTTAGCAAAACTGATCCAGACGCCATGTGTGTTGCAATAGTGATCCAAATGACATTATAGCGTTGTGGTATCTCTATGGAAATGTTGCACTAATTTCAAATATTATTTCTCATGCACCTGACGAGACATTGTTGTAACTCAAATCAAGACCAGTGATTTCGTTGGATGTTACCAAATGGAGAAACGCTTGTTAACCGTAAGGTTGACAACACAAGAAACAAAATTAATTTGATGCAAATTCACGAAATAATGTTGAAAAAGGATGATCCATTCGAGCTGTACATAAAAACAGACCATAATGATAATGCTTATGTCACTGTGGATCTTCAGAAGACACAGCAGGGTAGGCCATCTAACTCCAACTTTTATTCTTTCTTCGAAATACTGTGGCCTCAAGGGAAAGCTATATCTCGACCGAAATTGCACGATCTGAATTCTATGTTGCATTTGATTCCCTGCGATGCCAAGCCCTTACATCAGTTTCTTATTGCAGATGATGAAGTCGTCGATGACACCGAAGGATTTAATGGTGTCGCCGATTTTGTAGAAGATGAAACTACTTAGCACAAATGCTGAATAGTGTGCTAAACAGGACACTGTACTGATTAATGTTTCATGTTACCTCTCTCCATCCTGTTAGTGTGAAATGAATATACTGTTGAAATACGTGCCGTATGTTACATTGTTTAACCAACGGTACAATTTTCTAACTGTAGTGGCCGATTCATTTTTGCTAAACCCAGCATACATTTTTTTTAAGTTAAGCATAAATGATCAAAGTGACATTATTGCCATACCACGGCATAAAATGAAAATCCACAGCCTGCTTCCCGTCTCCGACCGGGTCAGGAATGGAATGAATGAAGCCCCCATCTAGCGGCGAGGATATGAATTGTGCTGGCTGCCGAGGCCTGACGCACTCCTCTGGGGCAATGATTAAATGAATGACAGATGAAATGAAATGAAATGTGGTGTTTGAAGCCATATTTTCAGTGTTGCCTTAGTAAACAAGAGTTTAGTGCTTTTCAGTCGGTCAACACGAATGTACCCAAAAGAGATGGGTTATGCCCTAATCCTGAAATAAATTACATGAGATTAATAAAACACTAGGATGACCAGTTTCGATCGTCAAGCGATCATCATCAGATCCATTACACTTAGGCTACAAAATCTATGTTTGAAAAACAGGTGAAAATATTTACAATATGTACAATTTGTAGCCTAAGTGTAATGGATCTGATGATGATCGCTTGACGATCGAAACTGGTCATCCTAGTGTTTTATTAATCTCATGTAATTTATTTCAGGATTAGGGCATAACCCATCTCTTTTGGGTACATTCGTGTTGACCGACTGAAAAGCACTAAACTCTTGAAATGAAATGATAGTGGAGAGTGTTGCTGGAATGAAATTTTGACAGGGAAAACCGGAGTACCCGGAGAAAAACCTGTCTGCCTCTATAATATTTTTAGGATGTAACACAATCGAAATAAAATGTATATAATTTCTCAATGTTCCCTCAGTTTAGGAGACGATACGTGTTACACAGATTTTATACTGAGATGGTTTACAAAACGATCAATATCTCTGTTTTGTATTATGGTGCTTCGATCACTATTGCTTATCATGATCCAATTGTCTAATAACCTGTGTTTCTGTGTTTGTAGTGGTGTGCGTGTGGCTGTATTAGGGATGGTAATGGGGTAGGTGCCTCAGTACTTGAAGTAAGAAATTACAGTCTTTCCGTTTGGCCATGATACCCTGAGGATTAAGGGACTTCTCGGAACTCAACTCACGTAACTCACTCACTCACCCTCCCGACCCGTTCGCCGGGCCGGCCGGTGGCGAAAATGACTCACCTACTGGCGCTGTTCCACAGGACTAAAACTTTTTTATTTCAAGTTCAAATTTACAATTTTCAAGTTTTTTGAATTCTACTTAAAATTCTAAAGAAAGTGAATCCAAATTGTAACAAGTAGTTCCGTGAAGAACTATACAGCCTATTTTCATATATCCTACTCATGTTAATTGCCTCTATCAACATACAAAATTTCAATTTGATTGTTGTGATAGATTCGTAGATATTGAGAACCGTCTAAATATTTCAGATGGTCGCCAGTTTGGCTTTTTATTTATGTACTATTACATGAAGATTATTGTGTAGGTGTGGTATTCAAACTTCAATCGCATGATTAGGACACAAGAAGTAAAAACGAGATTTTAAAATTTCGCACAGCTGCCATCGTGTGGTTATGAAAACAATTGAAATGAATTAGATACCAGTGGATTAACATTTGTATAAGCATTTAACGTGCAAAGTTTCACTGCACCCGGATAGTGAAATCGCGAGAAACATCCGTTTAAATATTTATATTTCGCGTCGCCGCCATTTTGGATTTGTGCTCACCAGGTTACTGAAAGTCCTATAGGTGAACTTATGTTCATAGCCTATATGAACATAAAAAAATCAGTTTGATTGCTATAAAAGATTCTTAGATATTGAGATCCGTCAAAATAATTCGGATGCTCGCCATTTTGGATTGTTATATGTATAGGCCAAAGAGTTATGTACCATTAAAGGAAAATTATTGAGTAGCTTCATTACTCAAGCTTTCACTTCGATCGCATGATTACGACACAAGAAATAAAAACTTAATTTTAAAATTTCGCACAGCCACCATCTTGAGGTTATGTAAAAATTGAACTAAATTAGATGCCAGTGCATTACAATATGTATAATCAATTATTGTACCACATTTACTGCGCTCAGATAGTTAAATCACGAGAAAAGTCTTTTAAAATGTTTCAACTTCGCATAGCCGCCATGTTCGTCTTGTACTTTACAGATTTTTGAAAGTTAATATATAAACTTTTAGCAGTGCCCTTTATCACCGTACAGAATTTCAGGGTGATATCGGTAATAGTTTCGTAGTTATAGAATGCCAGTGAAATATTTCGCACAGCCGCCATTTTGAGGTTCTGTAAACAATTGAACTAAATAGGATGCCGGTGCATTACAATGTGTATAAACATTTGCTGTACTAAGTTTCATTAAGTTTGGATGGTTAAATCGCGAGAAAATTCTATTCAAAAGTCTCAACTTCGCTTGGCCGCCATGTTGGTTTTGTAGTCACCAGGTTTTTGAAAGTCCCATAGATGAACTTCTAGTAGTTCCCTTTATCACCGTTCAAAATTTCAGGGTGATATCTGTAATAGTTTCGGAGATACTGAATGCTGGTGAAATATTTCGCACAGCCGCCATGTTGGATTGGTGAGACACAATAAAGTTTGAAGGGCGCGGTCGGGGTCAGCCAGAATGTTGCTATGATCTTACCGTGTTTCGTTGAAATCCCTCCAGCCGTTTAGATTTTATTAGAGGGACACACACACACGAATCACACACGCACACGGACAAAAGGTGATCTCATAAGCCTATTTTTTTTCATAAAATGAAAATAGGCTAAAAATTATAATTTTTATGTTGCCAAAATAAGGATATGATATTGTGATTTTCTTTAATTAGAAAATGTATATTTTTTAAATTTCTCTATAGCAATATAACATGTAATTTTTCATGACGCTGTCACTGATTTTATTTTAATGCTTATGGTAACACTGGGAAGTTCTGTGTTTGCGCGCTCACACGATGAGTTTCTGAATTCGTGAATATATTTTAATTGCTGGTGTTATTGTGTGTTGAATTAATTTTGTACGAGGAATGTGTATGTGTTCAATTTATTCAGTGGAGAGGCTCTGGAGTGGTTATGAGTGAGTGTTTCTATACATTTTTTTAAAATATTTTTATTTTTTGAAGGGCGGATGGATTACAGCACAACAGCTGATTTCTGGACCAGCCCCCACTACCTATATACAGGGTGTTTCAAGAAGAATATTCGTATTACAAAGTATTATTTTGTCCAAACTATCGCTGCGCCTCGGCTCGGCTATTTGAGAAACGAATATATAGTCTAGTTTATATTAATAGCCACTAGATGTCAGTTGTTTCTGTGGTGCTTGGTAACCGTCATATGTTTAAAATGCAGCAGAAATCATTTTGTGTTCTCGAGTTTGCGAAGTGCAATACCGTGATTACAGTGCAAAGACGTTTCGGGTTAAGGTACCAAATTAATCCTCCGAATGGGTGGAACATTCGCAGATGGTATCGAATGTTTGTAGATATAGGATGTGTATGTAAAGGGGAGAGTCCTGGCCACCCTCGTGTTTCTGAAGAAAATTTTGCAGGAATTCAATCTGCTTTCCAACGTAGTCCTTCATAATCAACTCGTCGTGCCAGTCGGGAGTTACAAATGTCTACAACAAGACTTTGGCGTGTTTTGAGACGTCGCGTCGCGTCGGTTGGTTATGAAGCCGTACAAGTTACAGCTGTTACAAACTCTGAATCCTGATGACAAACGCAAACGTGTAGCATTTTGTAACGAGATTCATGATGCTATTGACATTGATAACACTTTCCTAAAACGCATCGTGTTCAGTGATGAAGCGACTTTCCATGTTAGTGGTCAGGCAAACAAACACAATGTTCGAATTTGAGGCCTACAGAACCTACATGCAGTCATTGAACATGTACGAGATTCGCCCAAAGTCAATGTGTTTTGTGCGATATCCCGATCATCTGTTTACGGCCCATTCCTCTTTGATGGAAACACAGTGACCGGTCAGCAGTATCTCGCTATGTTACAAAACTGGTTGTTTCCGAGGCTGCACGAAGACAACTTCATTTTTCAACAAGATGGGGCACCCCCTCACTGGAGTCGCCAAGTGCGTTAATATGTGAATGAAACTCGACCGAACCGTTGGATTGGTCGTCAAGGAGCTGACGACTTAGCATGTCTCAGCTGGGCTCCACGGTCACCGGACTTGACACCCTGTGACTTCTTCCTGTGGGGTTTCGTTAAAGACAACGTTTATGTACCACCACTCCCACAGAACCTGGAAGAGTTGAAGAACAGGATCCGTACTGCCATAACATCAGTGACGAAGGACATGCTTGCCCAAGTATGGGAGGAATTTGAGTATCGGTGTGATATTGTTCGAGTCGCTGATGGAGGACATATTGAACATCTGTAATCTAAAATTGAGAGGTTCGAAATAAGTGTGTAAAGTTTCATATACGTATGTCTTAAAGTTTAATAAATATATGCATGCGAAATACGTACCGTATTGAACCCTTTATCCTCTGATGGATAAATGATTCGATGTTTTATTTCTACAATTAATTAATATTTCCACCAGCGTCATGAAATAGCCAGACGAAGATGAGGAAACTTCAAGCATTTGTTGGAGACAGTGGGAACATACCTGCAGCAGTTTGACAAAAGGCTAAATACTTAAGGAATGTGGAAAGAAAGAGCCTAGCAATGTTCCGAAGGACAGGTGGTGGCTACCTCAAAATAGAAGGGACGCGTGGTGAGACACGCTTATGGTATGTTCATTGTAGTATTCGCGCCTAGAAAAAATATAATGCAGTAACGTGAGTGGCTGATGGTACTACTGGACACTCCCACGAGGCCGAGGTCTGATAAAAACCGCGAAGTTATTGAAAAAGTGGAACCAATGAGAGATGAATGCTTACCAACGCGCCAAGTCTAGCTTGGGCACGCGATAGCTAGCATTAACGCGGGAGATCGGCTAGACAACATCTCTACGATCGATTCTAGGATTAATGGGCATATTCTTGACCTGCGCAATTTTACGAGTTCAGTGATATTTGTTTCATTCCTGTACCACTTTTATTTTGAGAAATTTTTATATAATTTCCCCCTCTATCGATACCTAGGGCCAGTTCATTTATAAGTGGCGTGAAGAGCCAAGACATTTTATTACATTGTGTGTGTCGGGAGACACAGGTTATTATTACATTTTTGTGCGTCTGAGGACGTAGGCACTTGTACTTTGCGTGTCATGAGGACACAGATTTTTATTAATACTAATGTGTTGTAAATTCAGTGTGATAGATAGTCACAGTACTATTTTGTAGGGACAGTATCATCGACAATTCGCCAACAGACTGTTTTGGGGAAATAAGTACCTAAGAGGTGAATTTAGTAGACAGATCGAGTGTGAAATAATCTATAACTTTTTGCATCAGCACGAGAGATGACATCGCTTATCCTGGAAGAAGTTTGGAACTGTCAACACTCCGTCGAGATGTATGAGATGAGCTAAACAGCATTAAGTAGGGAGATGGCTGCAGATGTTCGTTGACGGTGACTGGCCGAGGATGAGTACTGAATAATATTCTTATTATCTGACAAATTAACTTATGGTATATGGGACATATTTTGTTTGTAAATATCTTGCTTGTGTTGATTAACGTAGTGTATTTATTTTTGGTCTGACACACCTTTTGCATGGAAACAGTTCGCACAAAACTTTATAGTCGTAAGTTCTTGTTTGTTTGTTTGTTTGTTTGTTTTAACTAACGTGGCTATGTGGACGACCGTGTTCGCATATGTTTACGTAGTGCGATTAAGAAGCGTCTCTCGGAGATATATTGTGTTTCAGAAGTAGGACTGAATTAGTATAATCATGCAGTAGATTGGAGGGTAAATTAATCTTGTAATGTTTATTATTGATCAGATTCAGTGAGTTTATTGCCGTTGAAGCAATGTGAGTTGTGGCGAAGAGCAGTCAGCTCTCTCGTAGGTTTTAATATTTTTAAATAGTTTGTGAGCATCTGATTCAGCCGACCTGTGTGAAAAATGTTACGTCATTCCCAGCAGTGTGTGTGTGTGTGTATTTTATTGGTCATTACAAGCGGGAATTTCAGCGTAGACTGATTTCTGTCAGCTTGGTGCCGAGTCCATATGGTTACCTTGCGAGGACATATGTGGCTATATCGATTAAGGTCTTACCATATGTTTATGTGGTTGAGATTTGTTGCTGTTGATTCTACGAGATAACGGGACAGTTGGTCATGTTATTTTTACACACTGGAGCTGGACGATGACCATAGTTGAGGAAGGGGGAAGCTGTTTCACAAGGCGGGCTGAAAGGATTGCATCGAGGTCATTAATGGAGTGCTTGTTGGCTCCGTAAAATTACTTGAAATACAGAATAAGAACTGATCAATGGTAAAAATTGTTTAAATAAATGGGAGTTGCCTACGAATCACTATAATCTCCGAAGCGTTAGCTTAACGTGCATTTTGTTCATATAAGATAATCTCAGCCGGTGAGGCTTTTGTTGTTGTTGGTTCCATTCCATGTTTATGTTCCGTATTAGTGACCGTGCAGTCACGTGCGATGCTGTCTTTTCCTTGTTTGTGTATTGGGCAATTGGCCGTGTTGGCAGCTCATTTGTCAGATGCGTCATCGCATTGAAGGAGGGTCTCGAGGGAGATTCCTGTAAATATTAGATTTTAGACTGTGTGTCAGCATTAATTTTTAAGGGTTTTATTTAGTGTTATGTTCCATATCCGTAAACGTTGATTTACGAGATGATTGTTCGTAAGCAGCGTGGCTGTTACCCGCTGTAAACGAACAGTCATCCAAGTACTCATTCCTCGTAGTTAGTCATTACGCGTACATGAAATCCCAATGCAAGTTAGTGGAACTTGGATCCACATTTTTTATAAGGGGGAGATCCGTCTGACTCCTCAACGTTTGATAGATATTTCTGTCATGGGAAGATTCAGGGAGGAATTTTATTATTGTTGTTGTCTATATTCATTTTATTTGCACTAATAGTCATTAAATCATGTTATTATTCTACATCTTGTCACTTCCTTTCTTAATTATAGTTTTAATCCTATGACCCTTCCATCAGTAGAGCATGTTGTTTGGCGAACGTAAACATCACACTATGAACTGAGCGCGACCCCTTGATCAAGATTCTTGCATATAAACACTGCAATACTAAAGGGTTCAGTATATTCTTTTTGAAACACCCTGTCTATGATCTTGTTAAGGAGGGAACGTATTAACAGCTTTTTAAGGAAGCGATCTGTTCTTCTAAAATGCAAGATATATAGGTTATAAACAGGGACCCGATATTTTGAAAATGCATATGCGCATATGCAAATGCATATTTTGAGGGTTTATTGGATTTTTGCATATTTCGAACATAACTGCATATTTTAGCATATACATTTGTAATTAAGTATAATTCAAAACATCTTGAACAAATTGGTTTCGCTTACGTGTTGGACATCCCTCGTAAGCAATTTTCTTAGAAAAAGGTAACGAGATTAGTCAGATGACAGTACTCGTACTTTAGGCAATGCTGCCTGGCTATTGGAAGAAGGGAATGGAGTGGGACACTCCTTTCACCATCTCGACAGCCAGTAGCCTGGGGTTAGTTTTTTGAGGAGTTTCTTCAGTTAATGTGTTACTTTATACTTATTCCTTAACTCAAAATGCCTAAAGAGAAGAGCAGAAAGTATTTATCAAATCAGTGGGTGTCAGGTAATAGTGATTATTCAACTGATGGCGTTGTCGTCTATTGTCAAGTAGCATATGCTTGAAGATAGTGAAATGTGAAAATAAATTCAACTTGAACAACATGCAATAACGACTGCACATATTACGGCAAAGGAGGGGAAGAAGAGTGAATAAGATTGGCTTATTGTTAAGTGCATATTTTTCAATTTTTAATGCATATTTTCTACATTTGTAGTGCATTAATGTCCGGTCCCTAGTTATAAGTACGAATATATGTGACGTAAGGAAGTTAATTTATTTCTAGTTGAAACCCGTCAAAACGTGACGGACAATGGAAAAAAATATTACTGAAGAAGCTTCATATATAAGTTACATTCTTTGTACGATTACTTTTTGGCACTATTGCAACTTTAAGGCCGTCAAAAGATAGTAGTCTCAACATTGCAACATAATGCTGGTCATGACTGAAAACGTGATGAGGTAAATAGCCCAATACGTTCCAGAGTTTCTCCTTGAGCTTGATTGATTGTGATAAAGTAGGCCGAGCGAATAGGACATTGTTGCCTATTAAAAGAAAATGTACTGTACCTGCACGTGTATTATCGGAAGGTGTTAAATCAAGTCGTAGAATTTGAGCTCTCTGCCTAATATTACTGCACCTATTATATCCGAATCCAAGCAATTTCTTACATATTTCTTACACTTAATATATATCCATATGTGAGTCCTTGGGAAACGTTCAGATTTGTAAGGAGCATAACTATGGATTATGTGGAGGCGAATCACTTAATTCCAAGGAATTAAAGATTTCTATAATAGGGAAATGAAGTAGCTGGCTTTCATCTTCAGTATCCAATCTGTTAACGCTTATGTATGTGTTTGAACTATTGGATATAAGTTCAATGACTTTTAAATTAATATCATTACATTGTTGCAGCTTGGCAAATATTTTATATTCCAGCAGATCAATTTTACCATCACAACAGAAAAGGCCAAAGTAACCACGCGTAGATTTTACGCAAGAGAAATACAATGTAGAACAATGTTTACATTGGATCGTCAAAGACCTTACACTGTACTGCATAATATCTGGAATTGTTTCTGAAATGGCCTATTTATATTGGATTTTAAATGTGGCTTCGTATTATTCGATAACACTATAGTGTCCTGCAATAACGGAGCCGCTAAATATTAAATGGCAAATAATACTTCCATTTGCCGAAATCAACTGCGTAGTTAGACTCAGTACTCTAAACAAATAATCATTAAACAAATACAATGAAGTTCAACATGACCGTCCAGAGACTTTCATACTCAAGTTGGTTGGTGAGGAGAATGCTATGAGACTGATCGCTCAAAATAAATTCCTTATAATTGTTCCTGCCAGCGAAAATTTTCTCAATAGCTTGAAAACGCAGCTCGGAAGGACGTTCTTCATTTTGATATAAACAGTACAAAACTGCTGTAAATAAGCAATTTCCATCACCTGTTATAATTTATGGCAGTACATTTTGCAGGGGAACATAGAATCACTTCGCCAACTACTGGAATAAGCATAGGCCTATACTCAATACTCACTTCGGCAGTCACCCTAATGGAGGCAGTTCTAAAATTCTATGTCCCGTGCATGTCAAAAATCGTATTAACTCATGGAAGCCCACCCATTCTTGGCTATCGCCTCGGAGACCCGGGTTACATTTCCTGCTCTACCAAGAAATTTAATTCTGGTCTGAGGGCAAAAACGGGACACATTCAGTCTCTTGAGGTATAACTAAGAAGAGGAAGGTTTGATTCCCACCTCGGCAATCTTGGATGTGGTTTTCCCTGGTTTCCCACTTCCACTCAAGGCAAATACCGGGATGGTTCCTAACTTAAGGCCTCGGCCGTCTCCTTGCCATTTCCCACCTTAATTACAAATACACACATTAATACAGCCATCACAATAACACAGGTTATCAGAGACAATTTTACACATACACACCAAAGTACACGGGGCTGAGTGACCACGATGTCGGAGCCCTTCAAACGAATTATGTTTGCCAAGTGTCTCTCATGGCGAAAGCAATTGTGGACACGCGCGAGTGCCTGGAAAACTACTTTTTTCTTTAATAATTTAAGAGTATATCGACGAAGCATAATTATAACTTTTAGTCTAGGACGCTACCAACTTGACCACCGAAGCATTGGGAAGAAATAGCAATATTAAGGTACATAAACAACATAGCCTACACATTCAACTGTCAGTTAATGTTCTTCAACATTTCCCTTCTTAAATATTCCACTCGTTTATAATTTTCATAAATAACTATCACGTGAAAACGCGCCATGTCTTGTGTTTTAATTATATCGATGCATTGGGGCTGCCATCTGTTGTCAGTTACTGGAACTATATGGGCGAGGTTGTCAGTTACTGGAACTGATTGCAGATATTAATAATATTATTATTATTAATAATAATAATGCAGATAACGCACAATGTGCAGATATCATACATTAACCTCGACAGAAGTCAGTTAAACGGCGTATTGAGGACAACAGTTAGCTCTTTTGATCACATGCTGTAATGCAATGGGCTGGCTGCGTGGCTCAGGGGTAACGTTCTCGCTTGCTGGTCCCAAAGTTGCAGGTTCGTATCCTGGCGCAGTCAGCTGGCATTTGAGGGTGCGCAAATGCGAGGGAGCCGTGTCCGTAGATTTACTGGCACGTTAAAGATCCCCCTCGGGGCAAAATTCCGGCACCCTGGCGTCTCTAAAAGCCAGTGTAGTTAAAAGGGACGTAAAACCAATAACATTATTATTATGTAATGCAATGGTAAAACGGAAATAAAACGCATTGAGAAGGAATGTAGAAATATGTATCTTTAACTGACATATAAAACGTTACTAATACTCCTTGATAAACAATGTTTAACTGTCACGTGAAAAGGCGCCATGTCTTGTGTTTTAAATATATCGATGCAATGGTGCTGCCATCTGTTGTCAGTTATTGGAACTATATGGGTGAGGTACTGCCATCTGTTGTCAGTTACTGGAACTGATTGCAGATATTCACACGGTGTATTGGGGACAACCGTAGTTAGCTCTTGATCACATGCTGTAAAGCAATGGTAAAACGGAAATAAAACGTATTGAGAGGGAATGCAGAAATATGTATCTTTAACTGACATAAAACGTTACTAATACTCCTTGATAAAACAATATTTCAGTGAAAAAAAAAAACTGGCAAAAGGTGGAATTGAACCTATGCTCCTGGGATCCACAGTCAATCCCCTTAACCAAACAGCTACTCGCGCACTCTCGTTCATTAGCAGACGCAACCAGTCACTAACTTCAAAACCCGCTGTCTGAAGAAAATAATCCATTTCATTAACAAAAAATCAATGTTGCACATTCGTATATGTTCATACTGTTATTATATTTTATTGTCAGAACTTGGTTAATGTATGTTTTCAATTACATGGAAGCTTATTAAATAACTTACATTTTAATGGAGTTCTCACCGCCATTTTGTCATGAGCCAAGGCGGATTGTGCGCATGCGTGAGGGGCAAGAATTCTGCTATTTTCTATATTAATTTAAAAATATACTGTAACATACTTGTTTATTTTAGAGACACTCTGCAAATCTACAGGCCAAGAGCTTTCGTCAGAGTGCTCTACGAAGTAAATCGGTTCTGTCGTTCTATCAATCTCGTGTTAACAAATATCACCTTAAGGGCCGATTGTATAAACATCGCTTGATTGGGGATCAAATTAACTGGAGTTCAAAATGTGAACCAAGTTCAGTCGCCGTCCATGTTGTATAAAACTATTCGCGGGTTCCGAGATCCCAGTTCAATTTGATCTCAAGTTCAAAGATTTCAATATGGCAACAGCGCAAAATAATAAGAATATTCACGTATAGGGCGCACTAAACTCATCTCGCCGAGTGATCTTCAACATTTTGTTTGTTTATTTTTGTATATGTTAACCTCAAAAGAAAGTGTTTGACATGTGTTGGGAAAACTTATCTAGAACATAAGCTAAGTGCACACCAGATTCGTCTGAGCGGGGAAGTTAAAGATAAAAAATTAACATGAAATACCATTTCAGTAACCGGAAAAGAATAGTCCATGGACTTCAAATTCGCGGCTTGTAACCGAATCCATAAAGGTAGGCGAAGTCAATTGATATAATTATTTACAGCTTTTAAATGCAGATGCGATTACATTGCTAAAAGATATATAACACGGTTTTAAACCATTTTTTTTTTCAGGTTAAGATTTGATTTGACTATAGCTAGCTGATCCAAACTGGTCCTGCCTGTGCTGAAAGTGGGTTCACATGTGAATTGTGGTCTCATACAACTTGTGATTTTCATACAAATCACTGTGCTTCCTCCTGGATGAAATCCATGAAGGTAAGTTCCTTGCACATCATTTACTTACCGGTATGTTGTATAGTAGGGCATTTCTCTGCCCCACCTATCTACCTAACCTGAAAATAATCTACTAGGCCTATAGCTGAATTTGGTCCATGTGCCATAGATTTATGCATTAATGAAGTGAGTTTCAAAATGTAGATAGGGAAAGATCATGTTTATACCTGATATTAGGACCTGAAAGTCTCCATAAGTATAATTTTACATCAATTACACTGTTAGGCCTATATAATACATGCTAACACAAGTAGGCTAGCTCATTCCTCAAGGTAAGTAGGCTATTGGTAGTGAACACTGAATCAATAGCCTAGATATTGTAAACTATTGATTGCTTAGTTTATTTGTATAGCATTGCTTGAAACTCTTGTCATTGTATCACAATGGACAACAGGCTATCCTTTTTATTGGCAACCAAGGCCCCTAAATCTTAAAATAATCTATCAAAAAATAATATAGGCCTAGGCCTACTAGCATGCATTGCTAGGTAATGGTATAGGTTCGGAACAGTATGGTATCCAAAGGTTTATTTAAATCAAAACTTAAATTTAATTTTGCGAATTAATGCCATACTAGTATTATTAGGCCTACCCCAATGGCAACATCATACCATACATCATGTTTGGAAACTCATTGCTTTTCTTTCTCATAACCTGCAATTGATTAGGCCTACTATAACGTTTGCAACATTGTTGGTATGGAAAATCTTAAAAATAAGTGGGTAGAAAAATATGCAGTAGCCTATATTAAGTTACTTAGATAAAATAAGTACTGGTACTGTATGTAAATAAATATACTGTATCATACTCAAGGAGGCTTCCAGTTATTAGGTCATGGTGTAGTGCAGGTAAATAAAGTGGAAGGTCTTACACTCCAACTATTTTTACAACAAATGACCCAACAGCTGAAAGCCTCCTTGGTCATATATGCAGCCATGAAAATCCAATTCCTGAAATATACTGTAGCCTACCTCTTACCATTCTTTCTTCACCCTTTGCATTGATCTGTTATGCCTATTTCTTAACTCAGCTTAACGTGAAAATAAATGATACATTGTCTTGTATAAAAATAGATTTCTTCCTCTAGTCGTACTCCATTCATAGGGGGCAGTAAATTACAGTGAATTCATTATCATGTATGCCAGGGCTGAACTCTTGCTCACAATTCAGTATGACCAGGCATTTCTGTTCAGTTACACTGTAGCTAATTCCCAGCTCTCCACTTCAGTGTTATGGAGCCAACTCATGAGTAACCAAGAGCCTGAACATTTTTGCAGCCTTCGCTGGCAATGGCTACAATAGCTTATTGATGAACAGGTCATGTTAAAGCAACTTGATACCAATCTCTGATAGGGTTTAGGCAGTCTTATTTTGTTTCTGCTTCATTTTGGGGATTAGGACATGGTCATCAGCTCCTTGCACTGGGGTGTATGTGGAAGGTTTGACTTCATTTGAGATACAAACTATTTGGCCATACAAACTGAAAAGTTTCAATAATTTAAATCTCTATAATGTATATAGTGTACTGTATTGCTTAGATAGGTCATGTTATCGTAATCTAAATCTAAGAAAACCTTGACCAGTACAGTACTGTCCAACGCTAGGTCTCCTTAGCATGCAGCAGTAGAGAGGCAAACTTATCTGTTTAAAGGAACTATGCTGAGATTGCTATTTATGGACAACATAAGCACAATGGTTCAGTAGCATGGTTTACCACAGTCTCAACTTAATTTATGGCAACATTTTGATATAAGGCCTCTGTGGAATTTGTTACACCGGACTACATTTAATTGAAAGGGGGAGGAATGATATCTTCTGATGGTATCTGTTTTAGTATGTCAGCATCAAACATAGCAAGAAGGTACTAACTCCCAACCAATAGACAAATAAATTTAAAACGTGACCACCGTATTAAATAAAACAAATTATTTAGCATGACTTTTTCCTAGACTGTTGCTTATTATTTATTTATACTGTAAATTAGTGCACTTTATGCCCTAAGGCTAAATGAAAGCTTAACCATGGTGAGAATTCAGTTGTTAAGTACACTCCACACATCACTTGTTATTTTCTAACATGTTGCAGGTAGCTTTGGAGGAACCTTTAACACAGAGCAAGCAGAAGCCACTGTGTGGAGAGGACAATGGATAAAATGAAATAATAATTAGAATATGAAATGTTGAACAGGCAGAAACTGAAGAAAATGAAATGTACTAATGCATTATTTAATAAAAATAAAATAAAAGTATGTAATGTTATTCTGAACTAGTTGTTAATTCTTCAGGCCCTGTTAGTTCCTGAAATTGTTGCCACAATATTGTCCTCCATTGACTTAACAAGGTTACACAGTGATTGGAGTACCAAGTCCCTAACACTCATTTATGCTCTCTCTACAACTGAGCATGGATGATTTATATTTATAAAATCTTGTTATGTGCATATAAAAAAATGTTTGTGTTAAATGTGCAACATAAGACTGGTGATCACTGCAGATATGCTACAAAATTGGTCGAGGGGCTTTCAGCGTTATTGATCAAAGTTAATGTCCAGTACAACAGTTATCATTTGTAATGCACTAAAAACTTGAATCAGAAATCTGTTGTTTGCCATTTAATTACAGTTGTCATGTATGGGACAGTCGATGCCAAGTTGTTAAATGCTCGCATATTGAATTTCTTGAAATTTGGTTAACATAATAACATTCGAATTGGGTAGGTTTTGGAGAACTTACTATGAAGCAGACCACTGTTTTATTGGAGGTTCCAGGTTCACTTTTCTTTCAAAAAGCAGTTTTTAAATATGGGGTTTTATCACTTTAAAAAATGTAAACATTAGAATATGTTATCAAATGGTCGTTGGAACATCTTGGTCAACAGCCCTGTGTACTTGGGTGTGTGTTGATTTTGTCTGATAACTTGAGGTGGCTGTGTACCAGTATGTAACTGTGTAATAAAAACAGTGGTTTTAGTAAGTTTTCTATGTACGATATTTTAAGGAAAATCTGGAACAAGTTTGGGTTAAGTGACCCAGGACTTAAAGGTACCTGTAAGTAGCATTCTAGCATTTGCCTTGGTATAGTGTGGGTACCCCTGAAGAGCCACTCAGGATGATCAATGTCAGCACTGAGATTAAAATCTCTGGACATGTCACATTTCCTCTTGGACCATGGGCCGATATACTCAGCTAAGCTGCTGGGTTGACATATGATTACATGCAGATAGTTTGCTTGGGTCAATAAATGGAATGTTGAGCAGGTAGAAACTGAAGGAAAGGAAATGAAATGTGCTAAAGCAATTACAGGCCCTGAGAGTTCCTGAAGTTGTTGCCACAATATTGTGCTCCATTGACTCATGTAGGGTGTGAGGTATTGAACGGGGTATTCCTTCTCTGGGGGATTTGTACTCTCTCCACCCCTTAAAACATTACACCTCAATCAAACACATTTTATATCCCTGCTTGAGATAACATCTATCCCCAATCAAAGAAAAATACCTTCCACAAAGAAAAGAATTTGTGAATATACACCCTACATGCTACAGCTGATGATCTATTACAGTATTATTTTAGCATTTTCTTGTTAATGTGATGCAGTTGAACAACATGGGCCTCTCCTCAACTACTCGGGGACACAGTTCAGGGGATGGTTGGATGACCTAGGTCCAATGACACTACTGGTATTTGGAAATGAAACACGTGAGCACAGTAAAAGGTGGGGAATGGAGATGAATGGAAGCAAAATAGGATAGATGGAAATGTAAAGAACATTTTCTCAGTACAAATAAATTCATATACCTAGCAAAGATTTCTTGATCAAACATTTTGTATAAATGTAAGCCATTGAAATGTGCATGTAGGCCTATCTAAACTTACACGAGGGACTATTTACCGTAGCTTATGGCACCCAGTTATGGGCTTAATTGTGGTGCATGTTTACTGGCATAGGTTATGGGCTAAATAATGTGAAGTGTGTGTCACATGAGTACTAGGCCTATGGTAGTTCTTCTACAGGATATCTAATAGGCTACCGTATTAGCAAAGGTAAGATTAAGTACCAGTGGCCTACCACTTTCAAAAACAAAAAGTACTGTGGATAAAATAGTCATTTGATACTACTATTACCGTACCGTATATGTGTGGTACCGGTATTAATACTATATTCACTGGTGGTATGAAGCACCTCTTGCATCGCATTCGTAAGCTTAATCACGGTACGGTATTGGTGCATATGTCAACGATATAAAGAAAGGTTACAATACCATCACTGATTAAAAACACAGTTTGGAGTGCAAAAATAAATATTTATCAAATGTGAACACGTTTTACGTCCGTATAGCCTTTAGGCCTAGTAACCCTCGAATTGTACAGGCAAGAACAACATGGTTTATAGATGACCTAATACAATAAAATATTAAAAAACAGGCCGTGTTTTGAAATTTATTTAAAACGGAAGGAATATATCGTTCATCTGTCTCAATAAGACACGATTTTTAGGAGAACGGCATTCTTCCTCCTCAAAATCCAAAATCACTCTGACTAAAATCCATCATCGTTGAAAGCGAGCACGCACAAATTAGTCCTAGTCCAGAAAGAAATAATACCTTCGTATAACCTACTAATGTACAAGCTTTCTAACATATTTCTCTTTTTAATACAGCCTAGAACTGGAATCGAAGCGCTAAAATTTTTCACGGACAACAGCTGTGAACTAAGATCAACATGGCTGAACCGAGAACTGTCGCCAGTTAAATATGAACTCAGATCAAGACGCGGTGATCTTAGATTAACGTTTATACAACAGAAATTCTGAGTTCAGCACGCGCTAAGATCAGCTGAACCCGGTGAACTGAGATCAAACGCTTTATACAATCGGCCCTAAGAGAACTGCAGTCTGCAGAGCAAGGGACCAGCATGTCATTTTCACCACATCCTGTTACAGTCTCCCCCAGTCGTCAACGAATATCTTCCACACGGGCTCGTGCTTCAGGAAGAGTCAATCATATTTATTCCACTCGCAGTGGAGGGATGAAAACACTGCTACAATATGTCACTCTCTGCTTCCGCTTGTGCTGTTCACAACACTCAGCATAATACAGTACGAGACATGATTCATAACAGTGTTTCTTTCAGGGTGTTGCCGAGGGGATCACCCCGCAAACAGAATTAGATATCCCAAACCCCAGGCAAAGTACCGTTTATACATCACCACTACCCTGGATGGATGGGCTCAGTGTTGACAGTTAGTGATGTGGGGAATTTAATATATTTTAGCCATAAGATAGTATTCGTTGCCTAAGTGGAGTTTTAACTACCTTTAGTGGAATATATTAATATTGTAAAAACTGATACGAAATATAAATCGTATATAAATCTCTATAAAAAATAGCACTTGTTACGTTACATAAGCATACTATTTAGGAAACATAGTCTACGAAGCCTGCTTTTGCTTAAAGTTCCGATGGACTGTATAAAAATAACAGATTGACATACCAAACAGATTTTACTACTATAAGTTTGCTTGTTTTATTCTTATGTCTCAACATAATCGGCAAAACCATTGAAACCTTTGCCGTATCGTTAAACCAGCTTTCCAATGCCCTCGGCAAAAAATTACAATGTGATAAGTACCGCCATTTGTAGAAGATATTTTATACAAGAAATTTATAGTTGAAACTTGACGTATTCTAGTTAAATAGAAATTTTCATATCTGACAGACTAGATAATGTTCATTGAAACTTTTCCACCCAATCAATACATTTTATATTCTGAACATACATTGCTCTCAGAAGGTACATGTTTCGGGGCTTACATGTCTCCCTTCTTCAGCCTTACGATAACACACCATATTGTTAAAACATTGAATAAAACATTCAGAACACATTAAAATGCACTATCTTATTATACAGGCTGGAAAAATCGTCAGAGTCTACGAGGGGGTATATTACGCTAAGGTGTATGTTTAACAAAACTCAAGCTCCTAAACCAGAGGGAGTTAGAAGGTGTGGTTTGTACCAAAATCTTCCAAATCGTCTCAATAGTGCAGGAAAAATCTTGCATTTCTTAAAAAGTCAACGGAAATATATTTATTTAAGTATAAAAAACTTAAAGTTTCCGCCTAATCAACTTTAAGTTTTTTATACTTAATTACAAAACGTCAGCACGGAACCTGCAATGGACTCTTCTTCGAATATATTTATTTGTTTATAATGTGCGTTCAAACAAATAAACAAGACAATAGCCCCTGACAGAACTGTGTCGCGTATAGCCCGCATAGCTCTAGGGCCGGGCGGGTAGTCTGTAGACATGGGGCGCACACAACCCATTATGTGAGAGTTCTCGCACGGGTCCGCTAGTTATTAATAAAATTTTTATAAATAATAATATAAATAATGACCCCTGGCACTACAGCCCGTGAAGGGCCTAGGCCTACCAAGCGACCGCTGCCCAGCCATTTGGCCTGCAGATATTGGGGTGACGCGTGATCAGCGCATCGTGTCCCCTCAGCCGTTAATCTTGGTTTACGTGATCGGGGCGCTGTCCTACTGTCAGACAACTACTTAATTGTCCTCACAAGGCTGAGTGCACCCCGTTCCAGCCCTGGCGTCAGTTTCTAAAATCCCTGATGGAGCGAGGAATCGAACCCGGGGCCTCCAGGTGAGAGGCAGGCGCGCTACCTCAACACCATAATAAAAACTTTAAAAACATTAAAAGATACTCTATTGTTCTTATTGCTTGAATAAAAACACCCCATGATAGATTGATTAATTTTGTGGAAAGCTCATGTCTATTTCCTCTTGATATACTGTATTGGTGACAAATAAAACGAAAGATAAAACTGACACATTTGTTGTGTGCTGTAAGGGCCGAATAATTCTTGTTAGATAATCTTGTAGAATGTTATGTAACACAAGGATTATGAGCATTATCTATTTTGTCAGATATTCTATTGTCAATACAGATCAAAAATGGATGCGAGTAATCCCGGAAATAGAACTTCTCATGTCACACAGCTTCATTCGTATTGTCAGAAAATTATATTTAAATGATTTTGTAAAATATTTGATTTCCTAGTTGGGGAGCGTGGTGGCGCAGTGGCTTAGCTGCTCGTCTTTCACCCGGACGGCTGGGGTTCGAATCCCGGTGACAGCGGTGTGGAATTTTCACCTGAAAAATCACGTGGCGCTTACAATGCGCATTCCAGTGACACCACCTACTTCTCCAGCATTCCAGGAGTTCAAACGGCTGGAAATCCAGGAAGCCGACACGGGAAGACCGGGGACTTTTAATATGTTGTTAAGAACATCAAATAGGACAACTGTACCAATTTTCAGCTTTACTAAAAAAAATTCAAGGTTATAACCTAAAATTCCTGGGCTAGAGTGAGATGGTGATCACAACGAGGAAGAAGGAAAGAACCACAACGGGAATAACAATTGGTGGGGAACAGCTGAAGAAAGTGGAGAGTTTCAAGTATCTGGGAAGCCTGATACTAGATAATGGAAGAAACGATAGAGAAATAAATGAGCGGGGGAGACAGGCAGAAGCATTCCGAAGGAGTGTGAGAAGCATGTTATGGAGCAAGGATGTCCCTCAGAATAGCAAAAAGATCATATATCGGACGTACTATGTCCCTATCCTGACGTATGCCTCGGAGACCTGGGTTATGAAAGGAAGGGAGAAGAGAAAAATACAGGCCAGTGAGATAAGGTTCTTGAGAAGCAGTATTGGAGCTACAAAGATGGACAGAATAAGAAATGAGAGGACCAGAGAATTAATGAAGGAGGAACCATTACAGGATGGTATAGGGAAATCTAGACTTAAATGGTATGGACAAGTAAAGCGAATGGAGGAGAAGAGGATGCCCAGGAGGATACACGAGACGAGGTGGGAAGGAAAGAGACCGAGAGGAAGACCGAGAGACAGGTGGCTGAAGGGGGTGGAAGAAAGCGTGAAGAAGAGAGGAGAAGACTGGACAAGGGTGGAGGCTGAGAGATGGTGGGAAGACAGAAGACGTTGGAGAGGCTTGTGTTCCAAACAGACCCGGCCAGTGGCTGGAAACTGTGCAAGATGATTATAATCCTATGCGATAATACAGTATTTCCTAGTAGTGTATTTTGTCTTATTGACACTCAACCCTTTGTAAAACGGAAAAATAAATCCGGAACTACTGCGTTCCGCTTTTGGCAGGTTTTACTGTACTAATATAATCGCAATTATCAATTGTCTCTTAAGATTATGCTGATGAGGACCACAATGTGATCTAAACTAGTTCAATAAACATCTTCTAGTAATTTTTTTATTGACTTTTATTGGATTACTTTAATGCCATTAATACTTAATTGATATTAATATTGACTAAAACCCAAAAACTTTTTGCTGTGAAATAAGCATGTTTTAAAAGTATATAGTTGGCAACTATGATCAGCTGAATAATATTCTCATTGGAGCACTGCGTATTGATAGAAAATTTATAAATGGTAGCTATAATTGGAGCTGGGAATTCCGAGTTCATAAAAACTACCTACATTATATATACTCGTATACTCATAGGGCTTCACACACACTGAACAAGTTTATTTCTGTATTTTTAGCCTACTTTCATTTATGAAAAAATAGGCTTATGAGATCACATTTTGCTTGTGTGTCTGTATGTGTGTGCGTATGTGCGTGATTCGTGTGTGTGCCGCCCCCCCCCCCCTAATAAACTCTAAACGGATGGAGTGATTTCAATGAAACTCGGTAAGTTCATAGCACTATCTCGGACGACCCCGACCGTGTCCTTCAAATTTTGGTACGTCTCACCAATTTAACATGGCGGCTGTGCGAAATATTTCACCAGCATTTAATATCTCCGAAACTGTTACCGATATCACCCTGGAATTTTGTACGGTGATAAAGGGATCTACTAGAAGCTCATCTATGAGAATTTCAAAAACCGGTTAACTACAAAACGAACATGGCGACAAGCGAATTTGAAAGTTTTAAATAGACTTTTCCCGCGATTTAATTATCTAAATGCAATGAAACGTGGTATAGCAAATGTTTATACACATTGTAATGCACTGGTATCTAATTTAGTTCAATTGTTTACATAACCTCAAGATGGCGCCTGTGCGAATTTTAAAATTAAGTTTTAATTTTTTTGTGTCGTAATCATGCGATCGAAGTGAAAGTTTGAATAATGAACCTACGCAATGATATTCCTTTAATGGTACATGACTCTATGGCCAATACATATAACAATCCAACATGGCGACCATCCGAAATATTTAGACGGCTCCGGATATCTACGAATCTATTACAGCAATCAAACTGATTTTTTCAAATGTTCATAGGGGCTATGAACATAAATTCACCTATAGGACTTCAATAACCTGCTGATCACAAATCCAACATGGCGGCGACGCGAGGCTTAAATATTCACATGGACGTTTCTCGCAATTTAACCATCCGAGTGCAGTGAAACTTGGTACAGCAAATCCTTATGCAAATGTTAATCCACTGGCATCTAATTTATTTCAATTGTTTCCATAAGCACAAGATGGCAGCTGTGCGAAATTTTAAAATCTCGTTTTTACTTCTTGTGTCCTAATCATGCGATTGAAGTTGGAATACTACACGTACACAATAATCTTCATGTAACAGTACATAACTTGACCTATAGACCTATATAAAAATCCAACATGGCGACCATTCGCAATATTTAATCGGTTCTCAATATCTACGGATCTATTACAGCAATCAAACTGAAATTTTGTATGTTGATAGTGGCAATTAACATACTGTAATTAGGATATATGAAAATAGGCTTTAGTTCTTCACGGAACTACTTGTTGAGATTCATAACATTGATGTCTTCAAAGTAGGAGTAAAGATTCATGGATAAATAATTTAAACTCTGAGATTTGCTGATGACATCGTTATCTTAGGCGACACACCAGAGAATTTGAATGAGTTTTTAAATGGTCTGGATTCTGTCTTGAGGAAAGAATTCATGATGAAAATTAATAAATGTAAAACAAATATATTGGAAACAAATCAGAAACACATATGGACGTCAAATTGGCGGGGGAAAAACTAAAGGAAGTAGGAAACCTCTGTTACTTAGGAAGCAAAATAAGCAATGATGGACGAAGCAAAGAGGATATAAAAAGTAGGTTATCACAGGCAAGGAAAGCATTTCTACAGAAAAGGAATCTGTTGACATCGAATAATGATTTAGATATAAGGAAGTCATTTTTGAAAGCCTTTATCAGAAGCCTGGCACTCTGTGGAAGTGAAACTTGGACTGTTGGAGCAGCAGAAAAGTGGTGAATTGAAGCGTTTGAAATGTGGTGTTATAGAAGAATGATGTAGATTAGATGGGTTGATAGGGTTATAGACGAAGAGGTATTAAGACGATTAGGAGAGGAGAGATGTTTCTGACGACTGCTAATGAAGAGAAGAGATAGGTCGGTTTCACACATTAAGACACCCAGGAATAGCTAGGTCGAGGATATGAACTGTAGGGGTGGTCCAGGGTTAGAATATGTTAAACAGATTGTCTCATTTGTAGGGTGTGGTAGCTGTGTAGTGATGAAATGATTAGTTCAGGACAGGGAAGCATCAATGAGTCAAAAGGCTGAAGACTCAAACAACAGCATACACAACAACAACAGCAACAACTCGTGCTGATTGTCCTGCTTCTGTAGATTATTCTGCACGCCTGTAGTTACCAAGCTGCTATGTCCTTCGAGTGAAATGGGGCTCGGAGATACTTATTTCTATCTCTGATTGTATATATATATATATTTTTTTGTCGTGTGACCTCCTCAGAAGCCGAGTGCAGGTCTTTCTATTCGACGCCCGTGGGCGACCTGCGCGTCGGGATGACAGATGGAATGGATGAAGATGAATGAAACTGGGCAAGGATGTGGAAGGAATCGGCCGTGGCCTGTCAGAAGGTACCGTCCCAGCATTTGCCTGGTGTTGAAAATGGGAAACCACCGAAAACCATTTCAAGGACGGCCGACGGTGGGGCTCGAACCCACGCGTCTACCGAGTCAGCAGAGAGCTTGGTCCCATGACCTAACGCTGCGCTTTAGCCAGCTGAGCCACTGCTGTCGGTTCTGAATGTAATGAAACTCATTGTTCAAAGACTGTATTTAAATCCACTGTAAGAGACACGGCTGTGATTTACACATTTTAATAAAGATGTACTACTGTTACTAGTTGTGACGTACGATGTCTGTTCAGTCAACATTATACAAAATATGACTGAATTATTTATGTCTCATAATAGCAATGCCATTCTGAATAAAACTTGCATGCGTGCCTTTAAGGACAGCAGTTACTACCTCGTGTGTTCCTTTTTTTAAATTGTTGACAAATTTCATACGGTACAATAATTAGTGTCACCTCCGTAGCGTAGCGGTCAGCATAGTTAGCTGCCGTCCCGGAGGTCCTGGGTTCGATTCCCGGCTCTGCCACGAAATTTGAAAAGTGGTATGAGGACTGGAACGGGGTCTACTTAGCCTCGGGTGGCCCAAATGAGTAGAGGGGGTTCGATTCCCACCTCAGCCATCCTCGAAGTGGTTTTCCGTGGTTTCCCACATCGTCTTCGGGCTAATGCCGGGATGGTACTGCCCCCGTAAATTGAATTATACTGAGACCACGGTGGCTGTATTGGCATATATGAATAAAGTTATGGCTGTCATAGTTGTGACGTGGATATTCATGACGTAGGCACGGATGACGCAGACTTTATGCAAGTAGGCTGGTTGAGCTGAGATTCTTGGTGACGTCATGATTTTGTTCGAGAAAGATCTGAGATTTACGACGCAGTCGCAGGGAAACGAGGAATTGTGCTAAGGAAGAAGTTACGCTATTGGAGGAAAGGCTCGAACCAATGAATGATAGTTTGGAGGGAGACGGAGATTACTGAAACTACCATATTTAATTACTTTTGGAATGCAGAATTGTGGAAATCAATTTTCAGTTATGGCATTGATTTGGAATTTTGAAGAAATTAATTTTGAGTTTTTGAAATTTGAAAATCCGTCAAGTATAGCCAAAGTTAGAACTTCTAGCAATGACGGAGGAACAAGCTATGGAAGGGATGGATACGCCCCTTAAGAAGTTGATAAAAGGTCTTGCACAGCAGAGAGAAGTCTCATATCTGATATCTCATTTTCTGATGTCTTATAGTCGTTTTTCTAAGTCTCATATTGTCAGACTTCGAGTGATTCAGTGAAGCAAGTCGTCATTATCGCGTGTGGTAGAGCCCACCGCATCGAACGAGCACGGAGCGTGCAGCAGTTCAATTTTACGGTTTCTGAAACTAGGCGAAGTTGGAACGCACACATAAACGAGTCTACAAGATTAGCTATCAAGAGTTAGCTACTGCCTTTAAGCTAATTCTATTGTGCATTACAGTATTGAGGTGTGTAGGAAAGTTGGACATTTTCACGATTATACTTTGGAAGATATTCGTGTTTTAAGACTGCAGACAAAAGTGATTTTCTCGCTACCTGAGAAGCACTTTTATAATATCACATTCTACACTACGGCTGACACGTGTATTGCAACCGTGATACTACATATTGCATTTGGGTGATACAACGCTACATTCTACTATGGAACAATATAATCTGGCAGTTCTTTCAACTATTATTATAACGGAAGTGGAGATGGAAGACTAAATCTTTAATGCAATTGGGACATATATCAATGGAGTGAAATAGCAGCATGGAACTTCGCTAATCGTCTTTCTACAAAAGCGAGCATGTAGTGAATATCCAACTACACTCATGCATCGTAGTCCAACGCTGAATTATATCAAATGGCAGTGGAAATATCTTCATACTCCACGATTATGAACATTTCTGCGGAAATAATTGCAATAAACTTCATGGCGAATTTCTACCAGAACTTCAGGGAACTATCAAGAGAGACCAGGGTAGACCCGGCTCACAAAGAAGAGTTTTGCCAGAAGGATGTCTATCGTCTACACGGAGCAGTGCAATTTCCGGAGGAGGAAGCAGTTCTATTCTCCGAGGGCGCTGGTTCCAGGTTCGAGGTCGGAGCACATCTTTACGTTGGTGAAATGGAACCATCAGCAGTCTTCTTTGGAAATTATCCTCTAGAACTTCAATCAACAGATAAGGTAGTCGTGAACGTTTCTTGTTTTATTTGAGCCATTTAGCGATATCTGAGCAACCATTTTTCCCATATTTTCTGTCCCATATATTTTGCCCCATATTCTTGCTTGATATTTCTGTACTCAGTACACTTCGATGATTTATGCCTTTTTCTACGATTTATTGAGACATTGTTATGTCATTGGCATATTTAAATAATTTTGGATCAGTTGAGACTGATATTAAATATATTCTTTCAGTAATTTGCATATTTTTGTAGTCACGATTTGACTGTAAAGTTAATGATTTTCTATGGCAAATTTGAATTCAGACAGCGTGTCATTTTATTAAAGTAATTCTATTCAGTAAATTACTTTGACCAATTTTCTGTCATCCTCAAGAAAGAATAATAATTAAAAGATTTTAGAGCGTTAAAATCTATTACTGTATCGACGATCTTGGAAATACTAGTCGTTATATGAACATGATTGCAACATAGACATTTATCGTCAGTTATGAAATACCATTGCATTATAGACAATTTTATGAAATATGAACTTTGATTACGATTTATTGAGTACACTATAGTAATGAACATTTGATAGGAATTTTTCTCAATTCTAGATTGGAACAATAATGTTTGCATTCCACAGTCTAATCGTATTCTATTCGATTATTTATGCAGTTTAGATGAACTTTGATTGAAGATAGTATTTTTATACTGCGCTACTTTGAAGATATTAATCTCAATTTTGATAGACCAGGGAGGCGTGTCTAATCGTATTTGCTATTAAATTTATTTGTGATTGGCAAATTTTTACTTCATATCGATTCATGAATGAAACCCACGAAGGTTAAATATAATAACAGTTTTTGATACAATTGATGAATATAAGAATTTTTAAAGTGGAACTATGGATGTATAATCGTTAGTTCAGTGGACGTGTAAAAGTCGCTGATGAATAATGCCCTTGAATAAGTGAAGGAGGTTCCCACAGTAATATTAATGAAGTTGATGAATTTGTAAGTGGAGGTTTTTTGTATGTATTCTGGAAGATTTTGATACCATATATATTGAGATATATGATGAATTCTGGACCAATTTTTGTGCAATTTTGTGCGTTTTGAGCGAGGTATTTTTCCGCTGAGTGTATTGTCCAGGTCCTTTGAAAATTAATCATGTGAAGTTACTGTTAAAATTAACAAGAGTGTTTAAATAATTTGAGATAACGATTTTGAATGGAGGTTACCGTCACAAATAATAATAATTATTAAAACCTTATTAAACCTGAATCTAAAATTTAAATATAACTAACCTTCATTGGTCGATTATATCACCACGATTTGAGTAATTATCAACCGCATAAACGTGTGGTTTAATGTATTTCTAATATTAATAATATAAATATTGTAAATAACTATGTAAATATCTTTAATAATAATTGGAAACGAAAGGGATTAATAGAGGCATGTATAAATTTTTCAATTGTCGTTTGACAATGTTATAAACAATTTAAAATGTTATAAATAATTAATGAACATTTTGTTATAAACATTAAGCATTTTTGTTATTATACTCTAAACAACGCTAGTTAAACATTTGGATTATACAATTAAACAAGATTTGGGATTATTAGAGTAATCCATTAATATTTGATTGGAGCATTTAAAAGGATTTGCGTGATAATATTTGAGTTGAGATGTGAACATTTAACGTGTTTTGAAAAGGAGCTAGGCTCTGAGGTAACTAGCATATGCTAACGTTGGCTGGACAGGTGGGTCCATTTGACGATGCAAGCATGTGACATGGTGTAGAGTGTATCGCAGCTGGCCAGACAACTGTATGATAGAGGCCAAGGTCACCTACATAGCAGCCTTGCGGTTATAAATAAATTGTGATGTTTATTAAGAGGAAAACAATTGCTATATGTCTCGTCCCAACTTCCTTATCCATTCCAAGTGTATTATTATTATTACGTTCTTTTGAGCTAGAAAGCTGAAATTTTGTATGTAAAGTCTACAAGTCCTACAGGAGGACATGATTACATTGACAATGGCTTCTGATCGCCACGTATATTTTGTTGTTATATTTTTGTTAAATTATTCCTTTATGTGAAATAAATTATTGTACAGTTTAAAGTTTCTTGTTTTCGTTTTGGTTCATTTTAAATATCGTGGTGGAGGTTATTGTGAGGGCATACTTTTAAGTGATCCGGTTGGCAACCCAGACCCGAGATTAATTTGAATAGGTAAGTAAAAGGTAAGTATGAACCCCCGTATATTTTGGTGTGTTCCACAATAATTTCTTGTTAACTACTGTGCTCTAATCTCGGTAGTATCTGTCAGTGCCATTTTCATTGATGTAGCTGTGCCGGTGCGATTGATTATTGGCAATCCGATTGAGGGGGCGGATATCTGACAGCCTACTATCCGGATTATCGGGGACAGTAGGATTGGCGCAGCAATTCGGTGGGGCTCGATTGACAACACTGGATTACCAGGTTGAACGCCAGTAGAATTGGCACAATCGAAGTTCGGAATGCTTGAATGACATTGGATTACCAAGTTATTGGAGTAGAATTGGCACCGCAATTTCGTGTGGAATGCTCGAATAACATTGGATTACCAAGTTATCGATGTCAATGGGATTGTTAAGACTAAATAAAGAGGTTGATTCTTTATTAGATGTCTTGGCCAATTGTAGAATTTGAGAGTGTGATTATATAGGTATTAAATGTTGTGTTGTATTAGGAAAATTACACTCAGAAAAGATCAGATCTTATACAACTTGAGAGAGGTTAAATAGGCTGGAAACTTAGAAAAATCGCCTATGATCTGGAGTCTTATTTTATTTGACCGGCTTATGACATGTTTAGTCATATTAAAGATAAAATTAAACTATTTGGATTGTAAATGTAAATTATTTGTGTTAGGATATTTTAAAATGAACCAGAGAAATTTGAACATGTGCTTGAGTTTATTTCAACATGAAGTGTCTACGAAAGTTAATTATAAGGTAATTATAAGTTAGATTTAAGACAGAAAATTGCTCAAACTTTATATATGGTGAAAGAGGTTGCTCAGATGTTGTTATTTTGCTCTGTTTGATGTATGTCCCTAAAGCAGTCTATTATTGAAATATTATTGAGATGGCAGATGAGAATATTAGGAAGATGTTGGAGGAGATGTCTGCTAATTTGAAAGTTAGCATGAATGAAAGTGTGAAGGAGATGGAAGCTAGGAATACTAGTCGAATGCAGGAGATGATGGAGGAGAATTCTAGTAATATGTCTGCTAATTTGAAAGCTAGCATGAATAACAGTATGAAGCAGATGATGGAGGAGAATGCTAGTAATTTGTCTGCTAATTTGTCTATTAGGCTGGATGAAAGTTTGAAAGTTCTTCTGACCAGTTCTGTAAACTTGGAAAATAATGTGTCGCGTTTACAGACCAGTACCCAGGGAATCGAGAATGCTGTAACTGACATGCGCACAGACGTGTCCAATGTCCATAAAGATTTATCCAATGTCCATAAAGATGTCTCAGATGTTAAAGTAGATGTTTCCAAAGTACAGAAAGACCTTACTATGTTGAATCTTGATGTTGCTAATGTCCGGGGTGATATTTCATGTGCTAGAGCAGAAGTAATCGTTGTTAGGAATGATGTTGCTACTGTACAAGATAAAGTAGAAGAAGTTCAAAGAGAGATTAAAAATGTTCGAACCGATGTGTCAAACGTTCAAGTAGACATAAATAATATTCATTCTGATGTAAATGAGATGCAAAGCGACATCAATAAGATACAAGTAGAAGTTAATACAGTTTTTGTAGACATTGCCAAAGTTCAAACTGATGTTAATAAAGTAAGAGAAGAAATTGAAACTTCAAAAACGCTTTGTACTCGTAACATTAGTGCTTTAACAACTAGGTTGGTTTACGAGTCTGTTAGGACAACAGCTACTTTAGCTGGATTAAAATATGATGTAGAGGTCATGAGAACTCAAGTCTTAGATCATAATCGTTTACTTAAGGAAGACATTGAAGTAGATATTGCTGAAATGTTAACTGCAAATGTAACGGTTTGGAAAGATGAATGGAACAGGTCAAGTGGGGAACATGTCGATCAGATTCAGGAGCGAATTGAACGAAAACTTGCCAGTACACAAGTAGGTATAAATAATGAAGTAGTTCAAATTAGAAAGGATTTGAGTATAAGGATGGATTCGCTATCCGAAAAGCAGGTAGAGGATAGAACTCAAATGGGTCAGGACGTGCAAGCATTAAAAACCGCGTTAGAGGAACAAATTCATAAGGTTGTCTCTGATGTCAATGAAACTACGAGCAAACTTCAGAATTTGAAACTAGGAGAAGCTAGCATGATGGAAACCTATAAAGAAGAGTTGATTAGGAAAGTCATCACGGAAATCGCAGATAAGGATCCAGAAGGATTGACTTGTGAAGATGATAGGAATTACGTCAGAAGATGTAACCTCGCTACAGAAGAGAGAGATATTAGTCCTGAGGAACGTATATTCAGATTTCGGGAAGAAGAAGAGGATAAGAATATTGAACCTGAATGGAAATATCGTGATAGTGGGAAGAATTATATGGATTCATATCCAAGAAATGTGACAGTCATCCGAAACTTTGAGGACAAACCTCAAAAATTTAGTAATACTGATAGTCTAACACCGATAGAGTATATCAGGAACCTGAAAGACTATTTTATTGAAGCCCATATTCCTAGAGAAAGAGAGATGAGAATCGTAGAAAGATTTCTAGCTGGAGGACCCCTTGAATGGTTCAGAGCATTTCGGTACACTTTTAGTAATTTCGATGAATTTGCAGAGGCACTGATAAAACGATTCTGGTCAATAGAAGCACAAAATTCATTGAGAGCTGAGGTATACTCGAGGAAGTATTCAGGTACTCTTCCAACACGGTACGCTGATTTCTTCACGAGCCAGTTATCACGCTTGAGATTCTTGCAACCCCCATTGTCGACAGAGCAGTTGATAGATGCTATTTCTCGTATGCTGCCTGTGGAGGTAAGAAGACTTATCATATCGTCAAATATCAGGGATTTGACCAGTATGGACGAACTATTGAGAAGGCTTGACTACACGAGTCCGATGCCAAATTTGGTTCAAAAAGGTCAGAGGCACGAATTCAAAGACATTAATACAGTCTACATGGATCAAGTTCAGCAAACTGATAAGCCCGCTGAAGAGAAAACTGAAAATGTAGGTCCTCATAGGAACAATTATTTTCGCAACAACAGATCACAAGGTTACCGTCCATATCAGCAAAGACGAGGCTGGAACAACAATAGAGGGAATTATAATAACGGAAGAGGTAGATACTATAATAACCAGGGGTACAATAGAAACTACAACAGAAATAACCAGTACCAGAATCGGAATCAGAATTCTCAAGGTCAGGTTATGACACCCGACAAGTATCAAGAGAGAGAGAAAGAAAGTCAGCAGTATTTGAAGGAATTACGAGAGAAGGAAGCTGAAAACCAGAAGAAGAGACAGGATGTAGTGATCGATCCTGGTCCTTCTACAAGACAGCAGAATTTGGAAAACAGGAATACAGGACAGAAGAGAAAGTAGAGAGGCGAGAATATATTAGCCACACACAACCCAGAGAAGAAGAGACTTATGATTAAGGAACATAGAGGAAATATCATACAAGAGTAGAATTATAATTCAATTTCGTGTTCAAGTGAATTCAGATATTTATAACAAAGAGTTTAAAAACAATTTGCAACTGTTTTTAAAACGTGGTGAAGGGAGAATGCCCCCGTAAATTGAATTATACTGAGACCACGGTGGCTGTATTGGCATATATGAATAAAGTTATGGCTGTCATAGTTGTGACGTGGATATTCATGACGTAGGCACGGATGACGCAGACTTTATGCAAGTAGGCTGGTTGAGCTGAGATTCTTGGTGGCGTCATGATTTTGTTCGAGAAAGATCTGAGATTTACGACGCAGTCGCAGGGAAACGAGGAATTTTGCTAAGGAAGAAGTTACGCTATTGGAGGAAAGGCTCGAACCAATGAATGATAGTTTGGAGGGAGACGGAGATTACTGAAACTACCATATTTAATTACTTTTGGAATGCAGAATTGTGGAAATCTATTTTCAGTTATGGCATTGATTTGGAATTTTGAAGAAATTAATTTTGAGTTTTTGAAATTTGAAAATCCGTCAAGTATAGCCAAAGTTAGTACTTCTAGCAATGACGGAGGAACAAGCTATGGAAGGGATGGATACGCCCCTTAAGAAGTTGATAAAAGGTCTTGCACAGCAGAGAGAAGTCTCATATCTGATATCTCATTTTCTGATGTCTTATAGTCGTTTTTCTAAGTCTCATATTGTCAGACTTCGAGTGATTCAGTGAAGCAAGTCGTCATTATCGCGTGTGGTAGAGCCCACCGCATCGAACGAGCACGGAGCGTGCAGCAGTTCAATTTTACGGTTTCTGAAACTAGGCGAAGTTGGAACGCACACATAAACGAGTCTACAAGATTAGCTATCAAGAGTTAGCTACTGCCTTTAAGCTAATTCTATTGTGCATTACAGTATTGAGGTGTGTAGGAAAGTTGAACATTTTCACGATTATACTTTGGAAGATATTCGTATTTTAAGACTGCAGACAAAAGTGATTTTCTCGCCACCTGAGAAGCACTTTTATAATATCACATTCTACACTACGGCTGACACGTGTATTGCAACCGTGATACTACATATTGCATTTGGGTGATACAACGCTACATTCTACTATGGAACAATATAATCTGGCAGTTCTTTCAACTATTATTATAACGGAAGTGGAGATGGAAGACTAAATCTTTAATGCAATTGGGACATATATCAATGGAGTGAAATAGCAGCATGGAACTTCGCTAATCGTCTTTCTACAAAAGCGAGCATGTAGTGAATATCCAACTACACTCATGCATCGTAGTCCAACGCTGAATTATATCAAATGGCAGTGAAAATATCTTCATACTCCACGATTATGAACATTTCTGCGGAAATAATTGCAATAAACTTCATGGCGAATTTCTACCAGAACTTCAGGGAACTATCATGAGAGGCCAGGGTAGACCCGGCTCACAAAGAAGAGTTTTGCCAGAAGGATGTCTATCGTCTACACGGAGCAGTGCAATTTCCGGAGGAGGAAGCAGTTCTATTCTCCGAGGGCGCTGGTTCCAGGTTCGAGGTCGGAGCACATCTTTACGTTGGTGAAATGGAACCATCAGCAGTCTTCTTTGGAAATTATCCTCTAGAACTTCAATCAACAGATAAGGTAGTCGTGAACGTTTCTTGTTTTATTTGAGCCATTTAGCGATATCTGAGCAACCATTTTTCCCATATTTTCTGTCCCATATATTTTGCCCCATATTCTTGCTTGATATTTCTGTACTCAGTACACTTCGATGATTTATGCCTTTTTCTACGATTTATTGAGACATTGTTATGTCATTGGCATATTTAAATAATTTTGGATCAGTTGAGACTGATATTAAATATATTCTTTCAGTAATTTGCATATTTTTGTAGTCACGATTTGACTGTAAAGTTAATGATTTTCTATGGCAAATTTGAATTCAGACAGCGTGTCATTTTATTAAAGTAATTCTATTCAGTAAATTACTTTGACCAATTTTCTGTCATCCTCAAGAAAGAATAATAATTAAAAGATTTTAGAGCGTTAAAATCTATTACTGTATCGACGATCTTGGAAATACTAGTCGTTATATGAACATGATTGCAACATAGACATTTATCGTCAGTTATGAAATACCATTGCATTATAGACAATTTTATGAAATATGAACTTTGATTACGATTTATTGAGTACACTATAGTAATGAACATTTGATAGGATTTTTTCTCAATTCTAGATTGGAACAATAATGTTTGCATTCCACAGTCTAATAGTATTCTATTCGATTATTTATGCAGTTTAGATGAACTTTGATTGAAGATAGTATTTTTATACTGCGCTACTTTGAAGATATTATTCTCAATTTTGATAGACCAGGGAGGCGTGTCTAATCGTATTTGCTATTAAATTTATTTGTGATTGGCAAATTTTTACTTCATATCGATTCATGAATGAAACCCACGAAGGTTAAATATAATAACAGTTTTTGATACAATTGATGAATATAAGAATTTTTAAAGTGGAACTATGGATGTATAATCGTTAGTTCAGTGGACGTGTAAAAGTCGCTGATGAATAATGCCCTTGAATAAGTGAAGGAGGTTCCCACAGTAATATTAATGAAGTTGATGAATTTGTAAGTGTAGGTTTTTTGTATGTATTGTGGAAGATTTTGATACCATATATATTGAGATATATGATGAATTCTGGGCCAATTTTTGTGCAATTTTGTGCGTTTTGAGCGAGGTATTTTTCCGCTGAGTGTATTGTCCAGGTCCTTTGAAAATTAATCATGTGAAGTTACTGTTAAAATTAACAAGAGTGTTTAAATAATTTGAGATAACGATTTTGAATGGAGGTTACCGTCACAAATAATAATAATTATTAAAACCTTATTAAACCTGAATCTAAAATTTAAATATAACTAACCTTCATTGGTCGATTATATCACCACGATTTGAGTAATTATCAACCGGATAAACGTGTGGTTTAATGTATTTCTAATATTAATAATATAAATATTGTAAATAACTATGTAAATATCTTTAACAATAATTGGAAACGAAAGGGATTAATAGAGGCATGTATAAATTTTTCAATTGTCGTTTGACAATGTTATAAACAATTTAAAATGTTATAAATAATTAATGAACATTTTGTTATAAACATTAAGCATTTTTGTTATTATACTCTAAACAACGCTAGTTAAACATTTGGATTATACAATTAAACAAGATTTGGGATTATTAGAGTAATCCATTAATATTTGATTGGAGCATTTAAAAGGATTTGCGTGATAATATTTGAGTTGAGATGTGAACATTTAACGTGTTTTGAAAAGGAGCTAGGCTCTGAGGTAACTAGCATATGCTAACGTTGGCTGGACAGGTGGGTCCATTTGACGATGCAAGCATGCGACATGGTGTAGAGTGTATCGCAGCTGGCCAGACAACTGTATGATAGAGGCCAAGGTCACCTACATAGCAGCCTTGCGGTTATAAATAAATTGTGATGTTTATTAAGAGGAAAACAATTGCTATATGTCTCGTCCCAACTTCCTTATCCATTCCAAGTGTATTATTATTATTACGTTCTTTTGAGCTAGAAAGCTGAAATTTTGTATGTAAAGTCTACAAGTCCTACAGGAGGACATGATTACATTGACAATGGCTTCTGATCGCCACGTATATTTTGTTGTTATATTTTTGTTAAATTATTCCTTTAAGTGAAATAAATTATTGTACAGTTTAAAGTTTCTTATTTTCGTTTTGGTTCATTTTAAATATCGTGGTGGAGGTTATTGTGAGGGCATACTTTTAAGTGATCCAGTTGGCAACCCAGACCCGAGATTAATTTGAATAGGTAAGTAAAAGATAAGTATGAACCCCCGTATATTTTGGTGTGTTCCACAATAATTTCTTGTTAACTACTGTGCTCTAATCTCGGTAGTATCTGTCAGTGCCATTTTCATTGATGTAGCTGTGCCGGTGCGATTGATTATTGGCAATCCGATTGAGGGGGCGGATATCTGACAGCCTACTATCCGGATTATCGGGGACAGTACCTACTGTAAGGCCACGGCCGCCTCCTTCCCTCTTCCTGGCCTATCCATCCCTATCTTCCATCCCTTCCCCTCCCTCATGAGGCCCCTGTTCGCTTTGCAGGTGAGGCCGCCTGGGCGAAGTGCTGATCACACATCCCCAGTTGTATCCATCCCGACCAGATGTTCCAAGCTCCAGGACACTGCCCATAGAGGCGGTAGTGGTGAGTTCCCTCGCTGAGTCCGTGGGAACCACCAACCTAGAGGGTAAATTGACTAAATAAAAAATAAATAAATAACAATAATTAGTGCCCCACAAAGTATCCGTACATTTTACCCCGAACATGATACTACAGTAGTCCAAGTCTTCTGTCATTTCATTCTTTTTATTACAAGAGATCTATTCTTTAGATTTTCCTCCGTAAATTTAATTCCTAGAATTTTAGTCCTCCCATTTCACTCACAGATCCATATTTTAACTTCATTCCACATTTAATTTCACTCCTAGTTTTGGTAGGCGTAGCGGCGCTGCGGTCAAGCTGTTTGGATCTCACTAAGGTGGGCCGGGCTCGATTCCCAGTCAATGCATGTGAGATTTTCGTAGTGAAATTCCATGTCCTGTGGTTCGGATTCCACGTAAAAAAGGAGGTCCCATGCCTCATGATCGCATGATTAACGGTCACGTAAAAATAAAAGCTTCCTACAGCCCTAGTTTCAAGTAAAAGATTTAGTTTCATTCCATATTTAATTTCACTGCAAGACTCGTTCCTTATAAATTCAAATGTTTAAAATACATTTCACTTCTGACATTTCATTCCTCATTTTTCACTCCAGATTTAATTCCGCTTCGTGTTTCGTTCATTAAATAATTTCCATTTTAATATTGTTCTGGGCTTTGCGTTTAATTTCGATCCCTTTAATACGTTTACAATAATTGTATAATTATTATACTTCTAATCTTATTCATTTTCACGTTCTAGCACCATTCTAGAATATCGTGTATACAGCAGAAACCAATTAATTTCGTTCATTTTTCATTTCATTTAAGTGGACACCTATGACTAAATTACACAAGTGGGATATTGCAAAAGTTTAAAAAAGAGTTATAAAGAAAGGTCGTCAGATCAGCGCTAGCAGCTATGTTGTCGTCGGGTCACTTTTTTGTGGTGTGATGCCTGCAATATGGTTACAGTACATGGCCAGATTATCACAATCGATCATTTATTTCTTGTACTTATCTGTTACTGGCGTTGTTTGCTCTACATACGAAATTTCCGCTGAAAAATGTTCGTTATCTCTGTTCTAGGGTTGTTGGTATTTTGAATTAGACGGACTCAGCTGGTTTCGGTCAGCGATGATAAAGGCGTCTAAGAGATATAGTGAGGATTTTTTTGTGTTGATTTTGAAGATTTTGTTATAGCTGTAATGTGGATGATAGTGAATTTGTGGTTGTTTCTTGTTGCTTTTTAGCCTACTTTCGATTTTTGCAAAAAATGAAAGAAGACTTTTGAGCTCAACCCAGGACGAAAAATTGTGTGTATATGTGTGTATTGTGTGTCTGTGTGTGTGTGTACTCTGAATGTCTGTCCCCCCCTAACATTTCGAACGCGGTGAAACCGAATTGAATGATATTTGGTACAGAGGTTGCACTAGTAAAGGACACCTCAGTGTCATGTTTTATATCGCCGCCATCTTTACGGAAACGTAATGGCGGCCACCGAAATGTTCAAAGCTAAAATCAAATTAAGACTAACCTAATCATCCGATCTCTACCAAATTTTACAACATTATACCTTTATGCGGTAAGCATCTTTTGACCTGACTACAAGGTCATCAGCCCAATACTTGGCGGATGGCGGCCATGTATGTGTGTAAATCGATTCCCCCTATCAATTCATACACGGTGAAACCGAATTGAACGAAATTTGGTACAGAGGTAGCATTAGCAAAGGACACCTCAGTTACATGTTTTATATCGCCGCCATCTTGACGAAAACTTAATGGCGGCCAACCAAATGTTAAAAGCTTAAATAAAATTACGACCAACCTAATCATCTGTACCAAATTTTGCAACATTATACCGTTATGTATGAAAAATTGTTTGACCAAACTACAAGGTCATCATTCTAATACTTTGCGGATGGCGGCCATATATGTGTGCAAATCGATTCCCCTATCAAATCAAACATGGTGATACCGAATTGAACGAAATTTGGTACAGAGGTAGCACTAGCAAAGAGCACCTCAGTGTCATGTTTTATATTGCCGCCATCTTGAGAGAAACGTAATGGCGGCACCATAATGTTAAAAGCTTAAATCAAATTAGGACTTACCTAATCATCCGATCTCTACCAAATTTTGCAACAACATATATTTATATGGCAAGCGTCTTTTGACTAAATTACAAGGTCATCATCCCAATAGTTTGCAGATGGCGGCCATATATGTGTGCAAATCGATTTCCCCTATCTATTAAAACACGGTGAAACCGAATTGAGAGAAATTTGGTACAGAGGTAGCACTAGCAAAGGGAACCTCAGTGTCATGTTTTATATCGCCACCATCTTGACGAAAACGTAATGGCGGCCACCCAAATGTTGAAAGCTTGAATCAAATTACGACCATCCAAATCATCTGATCTCTACCAAATTTTGCAACATTATACCTTTATGTACGAAGAATCTTTTGACTGAACTACAAGGTCATCAGCCCAATAATTTGCGGATGGCGGCCATGTATGTGTGCAAATGGATTCCTCCTACGTATGCAAACACGGTGAAACCGAATTGAACAACATTTGGTACAGAGGTAGCACTCGCAAAAGCAACTCAGTGTTATGTTTTATATCGCCGCCATATTGACGAAAACGTAATGGCGGCCACCCAAATGTTAAAATCATAAATCAAATAACGACCAACCTAATCATCTGATCTCTACTAAATTTTGCAACAACATACCTTAATGTGAGAAGCGTTCTTTGACCAAGCTACTAGCTCATCAGTCTAATAGTTTGCATATGGCGGCCTTGCATGTGTACAAATCGATTTCCCCTATCAATTCAAACACGGAAAACCCGAATTGTTGGAAATTTGGGACAGAGGTAGCACTAGCAAAGGGCCCTCAGTGCCATGTTTTGTATTGCCGACATCTTGACAGAAACGGAATGGCGGCCACCCAAATGTTAAAAGCTTAAATCAAATTAAGACCAACATAATCATTTGACCTCTACCAAATTTTGCAACGACATACCCTTTTGTGGGAAGCATATTTTGACTCAACTACAAGGTAATCTGCCCAATAGTTCGCAGATAGTGCCCATGTATGTGTGCAAATCGATTCACCATATCAATTCAAACACGGTGAAACCGAATTGAATGAAATTTTGTACAGAGGTAGCATTAGCAAAAGGCACCTCATATTCATGTTTAAAATCCACATAACACGTTGTATTTCAACAAGCTACTACAACCAACATTCAATTACACTCCTTGAAATGGGCAAAGAGTTATAACAATACCCATGCATTTAGGAGAAAGTATGCTATATGTTCTTTACTGAACATCTTGTTTATTATAATATTCCAAGTTGGCATAATCTCTATTTTTATGGAGAAATTAAGAAATGATGGAAAGGAGCGTCTGTTTTGTGCAATTTGCAAAAAGCAATCATTTACAGAGAGGAATAAGCTGCTGAATGCGCATACACTCGTGGCAGTGAGATATATCAAGAAATTAATGGTTGTAAAAAGTCAACTTTGGTTGTACTGTAATAGTACAGGCTACTATTTATCTGGATGGATGTCTTCCTCGTTGGAGCTACGAGCAGTTTCAACTTCACTCTTACACCAGTTGCGGTGTCATAATATCAATGTTATTAGGGGCAACTGATTCACCTTGTATATTTAATATATTATCATGTTTGAAGCCATTTCCTTAGTGTTGCCTTATTTGTCAAAATGTAATGCTTTTCAGTCGGTCGACACGATTGTACCCAAACGCAATGGGGGGTTCCCCAACGCTGAAAATTAAACAAGATATTCGGTAAAGAACATATAGCGTACTTTCTCCTAAATGCATGGGTATTGTTATAACTCTTTGTCCTTTTCAAGGAGTATAATTTAATGTTGGTTGTAGGAGCTTGTTGAAATACAACTTGTTATACGGACATTAAACATGAATATGAGGTGTCCTTTGCTAGTGCTACCTCTGTACAAAATTTAATTCAATTCGGTTTCATCGTGTTTGAATTGATAGGGCGAATCGATTTGCACACATACATGGCCGCTATCTGCAAACTATTGGGCTGATGACCTTGTAGTTTGGTCGAAAGATGCCTACCCCATAAAGGTATGTTGTTGCAAATTTAGTAGAGATCAGATGATCAGGTTGGTCGAAATTTGACTTAGAGTAAGCTTTGAACATTTGGGATGGCCGCCATTACGTTTCCGTCAAGATGGCGGCGATATTAAACATGACACTGAGGTGCCCTTTGCTATTGCTACCTCAGCACCAAATTTCGGTCAATTCGGTTTCACCGTGTCTGAATAGATAGGTGGAATCGATTTGCACACATACATGGCCGCCATCTGCAAACTATTAGGCTGATGACCTGGTAGTTTAGTCAAAAGCCGCTCGTTATAAAAATGTATGTTGTTGCAATATTTGGTAGAGATCGAATGATTAGGGTAGTCGTAATTTGACTTAGGCTTTGAACATTTGGGATGGCCGCCATTACGTTTCCGTCAAGATGGCGGCGATATAAAACATGACACTGAGGTGCCCTTTGCTAGTGCTACCTCTGTACCAAATTTAGTTCAATTCGGTTTCACCGTGTTCGAATTGATAGGGGGGGGGGGGACGGACATTCAGAGCACACACACACTCACAGACACACAGTCACACACACACAGACGGACACACAATTTTCGCCCTGTGTTGATCTCATGTCTACTTTCATTTTTTGCAAAAATCGAAAGTAGGCTAATAATAAATAGAAATATGGTTACATGTGATTAATACATTCACTTGGGTCCAAGAGAATTTTCTAATCTCATGTAACTTTTTTCAAGATTAGGGAAACTCATATTACAATTGGGTACAATCCTGTAGGTCGACTGTAAAGCTTTAAATTTCGATTCAGAATATATCTCAACCCACATATTCCGGACATACATTAATAGCCTCTGTGTAAGGGATCCGATGAAGATAGCTTCGTTATCGAAACTACAGTGGTCATCCTAGTCTATTAATTAATGTCATGCACATTTTTCAGATGTATAGAATAACACCCACCACAATTTAGGTACAATCGTGTTGGCCGATTGAAAAGCATTCAAATTTCACTAAAATATCAACAATTTGGAGAAAGGCCTACGCAAAAGTAGTGGGCCTACAACGCTGCGAGATTCTCGTTCTTATGTTACGTAGTAATAAAATTCAAATTTTAAAATAACGGGAGAATTATCCACTTCCAGGGTAAGATATTCGCTCAGTATCTGGATCGGTGTTTTCATAGCTGATGGTCTCACCAAATGCGCTTCTCCAACTAACACCTGTTCCTAAGCTATCTTGATTCTTAGTTAATTTATGCTCGTCAAGGTTCTTACGTAAAGTTGCAAATGGCGACTTTCTTTAGGGCATAGGTGGGCAATGAGAGAGCGCAGTTCCTGGAGCCAACTGCATGAGGGCGAGCGGAGCCAAGGAGCCGGGACCAGCTGACTGCTCGCTAATAGTTTGTGCTGGAGCGACTAGATGGCAATATGCGCAGTCAAGGCGCAAGCATAGGTACAGCATTGTACCGGGCTGAGTAGGCCTATATTACGTGTACGGCTGTACGCTAATAAATATGAATCACGAACAAGCTTAGCACATTTTTTATGAGGAGTTTTCGCAAACAGATTTCCCAAACATGCACAAAATGACTGCCAAATTTCTATCAATATTTGGCTCAACATATTTATGTGAGAAACTGTTCTCTCTAATGAAGATAAATAAATCTCCACGAAGAGCCACTCCTGACGCACATCTCACTGCCGTTCTTCGAATTGCAAGTGCAAGATCGATCGCTCCAAATGTAACCCGTCTGCTTCAGCGAAAGGATACGCACACCTCCTCATCTGCAGAAAGACAGTTCAGATATATAAGAACACATAGGCCTATGTTTTGTTTATGATGAATGATATTATTTTATTCATGTATTTATTTCTGTACTCCTAGGGCAAGTTTTAGTTCCTTGTGTTCTAAACAAGTTGTTAGGTTGGCTTATTGTAGTTTCAGGACTATCGGTAGTGGGCATAGGAGTGTCTACTTATCAGCTGTCAAAGTAATTATTTATGTTTCCTACACAGAACCTAATAAAAGGAATATAGTTAAGCGTATGTACGTAAAACCATAATCTATTCATCTAATGCACAACAAACAGGGCACAAATATAAAGCTTTTGTGATACGCCGCTTGTCACGGGAAGCTGTGCGAGCAGCAACAAGGTTAACTTCGGTGAGAGCGCATACTCGGCTCGGCCCATCTCTGCTTTAGGGAGTGGGTTCCACGTGTTGCCTGTGGAGGGGGACTGAGGACAGCGCGCATTGGGGAAGTCCCCTGTCTCTCCTTGACCCACTGTTCACATGCGCTTCTCTGTACAAGCGATCAGCGCCATACGTGGGACATCCAAGGGATAATACGTGAGAGTACTCGACCTTGCCTGGCTGCCATATGTCTACCCCTTGAAATGAAACTCCACAGCCTGCTTCCAGTCTCCGACCGGGTCAGGAATGGAATGAATGAAGCCCCCATCTAGCGGCGAGGATATGAACTGTGCCGGCTGCCGAGGCCTGACGCACTCCTCTGGGGCAATGATCAAATGAATGACAGATGAAATGAAATGATAGTGGAGAGTGTTGCTGGAATGAAATTTTGACAGGGAAAACCGGAGTACCCGGAGAAAAACCTGTTTGCCTCCGTTCTGTCCAGCACAGATCTCACATGGAGTGACCGGGATTTGAACCACGGACCCAGCGGTGAGAGGCCAGCGTGCTGCCGCCTAAGCCACGGAGGCTTGAGCATATGTCTACCCCTTATTATTAAAATTTCTACGGCGTTGGTGATGAAAAGTGATGAATTTTTATGTAAATTTTTATGTGTTGATGCCCTTCTTGACGCCCCTCAGGGGCTCACATCTAGTGGGACGTGGGTTGGCGACCACGGGGCCCCAGCAGAGTCCGGCATTGTTTCCACTTACTTGTGCCGGGCTCCTCTCCGTCTTCTTTCCTGTCGACCTCACTTGGTCAACTCTTGTTCTCTTCCGACTCCGACGGTATTAGGGTATCCGAGGCCTAGGGAGTCTCATCCTTTCCCGCCTTAATTGGCCCTTGTCTCATCTTTTCTGATTCCCTCCTTCTGCGAGGGGTCAGCCTTCTTTTTCTTTTCCTGTTATCTCCTGCCTTCTGCTCAAGGCCCTCAAGGAGGCAGGATGTATGTAGCCCCACCACTTCTGGTGCACCCTAGATATTGCTACACCCACAGGGGTCACGGCTGGTGAGTTCGGGATTTGGCGACCCCGAGGGATTCCTGAGCTGGGTCTGGTTTTCCTTATCCATTACCTGTGGGGTGGACCCTCTCCTCTTTCACTTCCCTATCTGCCTTTTATGGCTCCCCTTCCTTCCAAGTCCTTCAATCCGCATTCTTCGAGGGTTGAGGGCATTTCTTTTCCTCCTGTCTTTTATTTTTCTTATTCTCCTTTTGTTTTCTATTTCTTCTTCTAGTCTATAAGTTAGTAGTTAGTTTTAGTTATAGATTACATTTCATTATCATCTTTACGATCACCCAAACCATTCGGGGCCGATAACCTAGATGTTATGCCCCTTAAAACAACAATTATCATAATCATCATCATCATCCTTCTTGGCGCTAGCCCAGGAGTTAATGAACGATCCAATAACTGAAGATGAATGAAACTAGGCAAGAAGTTGGAAGGAAGCGGCCGTGGATTATTTGAAGGTACTGTCTTGGCACGTGCCTGGAGTTAGAAACCATTTCCATGACGTCTGACATGACGCGACGGTGGGATTCCAACCCACTCGTCTATCACCAGACCCCATAGGCTTGCGCCTTAATGCGACTAACCAACACAAACAGTAGACTGTCAAACCCTCAACTTTGTAGAACCATCTTGTTCTGGTATAGGTTAGTCCCCTACTTTTTGTATTTATTTAAAGGGCAGTTATAATAATGACACTGGTTTTACGTCCCCTTTTAACTACTGAGGCATTTGGAGACGCCGGGGTGCCAGTACACCTACTGACACGGCTCCTCGCATTTGCGCACCCTCGAATGCCAACTGACTGTGCCAGGATTCGATCCTCCAACCTTGGGCATAGCCGGTGAAAGTGTTACCGCTGAGTCACGCAGCCAGTCTAAAGGGCAGCTACTCTATCTAACATCCATTCTTATAAATTTGATTTATTAATGTAGCCTAAAAATTGAATGAGCTAATCTATCTGAGTATCTAATTAATGTGATTCCAACCGGGTGAGTTAGCCGTGGTCGTTACGGCGTGGCTGCCGGCAGTTGCTCACATCCGGGAGGCGAGGAGGTTCGAATCCCCCCGCCGGCAACCTTAAAGATGGTTTCCTGTGGTTTCCCGTCTTCCTTCCAGGCAAATGCCGGGATTGGTCCCTAACTATAGGCCACAGCCGCTACCTTCCAATTCCTCGTCCTTACAATCACACTTTCCTCCTCAGACAACACTCTACACGCAACGGTACATGTAGCTCACCCTATGGGTGTCCGCATAGAAGCAGCTACAAACTCTGGCGAGCCGAACATGTCCTCGGACACTCCCGGCACTAAAAGCCATACGCTAAAAAATGTGATTCCAACCAATGTCTAAAGTTCCTTGTGTACTCTGAGATAGTTCAACCTTCTGCATTTACTTCCATTAAATCAAATTGAACAGAACATTAAGTTACGTCAATTAACTAAATATTTTTCAAGCAATTTAACTACTGAATATATTTCATTAATATTTGGAAACATTTCAACCTATAATTAGAGGAATACTGTACATATTGACTGATTTAAGGTGGCGCTAGCCTAGGGTTTGGGGGAAAAATCAATTTTCACTTTATTTAAGTATTGGATTCTCAACATATTGAAATATCATTGAAAGTTTGTTTAGAGCAACAATGCTAATCTATTTCCGAGATGAGAGTTTTTGAAGTTCGTCAACTTTGGCAAATATTATCAATTCTTTATTCATCTACCTTTGCAGACATTTCTTTGTCAGCCATTTCTTACAACTTTTGTTTTTATGCAAATAAGGTGCATTATTTCAGAAATTGCTTCACCGATCCACTTGAAATTTTCACATATCTTTATATGCATATGTGAAATAATCTGACAGAAAATAATGGCTGTGGTATTTATGTAACTTCAGAAAAAATGCATTGTTTCAAAAACACAATTTTATTAAACATTAAAGAGAAATTTACAAATTGCAGGTTGGATTAGTTAGTTAGTTATTGTTGTTTTGAGGGGCGGACCTACGATGTCATCTACCTCTCACAACACAGATTACAATATTAGAAATTTGGAATATGTAGTTAAATTTTGAGGTGGAAGCAAAAAAAAGAGACGTAAACATAGGTAAGCAAAAGAAGAAATAAAACTAATAATCATAAAAACAAACAAACTTACGGAAAAACAAAAATAAGAATTTCAAAAAAGAGCAAGTCTTTAGGTTGAATTGAAAGCCATGAATTCTTTTACAAGTGAATTTTGGTTTTGATCATCAACTTTGATTGTTAGGTGATAAATGAACGTTTTGCTTAATATTTTGTTTCTATGAATTAAATAATTGTAATGTTGGTAACAGTGAATGTTATTACCTATTCAGTAGCCTAACTATTTTATCTTCTAAAATTGTAAATATTGATAAATTTCCATAAGAATTATATTAAGAAACTGAACTGTATTTTTCAACTATTTAGTTAACGCCACGTTAACTAGGATGAGCAGCCAACAGGAATTAACGCCGAAGGGGAAAACTGCTATAATCACTTAATCGTTCATTGATCTCAATAGAGCTACTTTGTAATATTATTAGTGTAATTTTCTGGCTATTATCATTTATATATGAACCTAACAAGCAAATTACTTACTGTCGACCAAAGTATTATGTGTACTCGAGTTTGAAGGTTGTTTGTGACGTAACCAATAGACCTACATAAAATCCAATAACATCATCATTTTCGTCGTTCTATTTTACGTGAGTTTATGTAGGTTTGTAATTTTTAGTTTATATTTTAATATTTTTTATCGCAGTTGGAACACAAAAAGTGCCCGTTTTTAAGCGTGTTTCAACCATGCGTCACATTTGAGAATTATTATCTCAAAAACCCGTCATCAGATTGAATCCAAATTTTAACACAATATACACTGGAATGTCATACAACAGGATTATTAATTTTACAATTTTGCGTGTCCAAGAAACAAAGTTGTTATCATTTTTGTAAGGTAACTTTTTCTCGGCTCGGGGTGGTTGGAATATGTAGTTCTTGGTGGCGTTGTAATCCTTATACATCAAAAAGTTATGCTGTATGACTTTAAATTACGTAAATTAATTCACTTATTTTATATCGGTTTGTATTTGAACGGGGAAATAAGACCTCGCCTCGCTCGGCAGTGATGGGCTCCATCTCAGCAACGCTGTACAGCTTACCCCGGAGCGGCTAGACGGTGAATCATGCCTTATTTCCACGAACAAATACAAACCGATATAAAATAAGTGACATAATTTACGTATTTCACAGTCATACAGCATAACTTCTTGATTTATAAGGATTACAACGCGACCAAGAACTATATTTTCCAACCACCCCGAGCCGAGAAAAAGTTACCTTACAAAAATGATAACAACTTCGTTTCTTGGACACACAAAATTTTGAAATTAATAAACCAGTTATACAATATTTCAATGTATATTGTGTTAAAATTTGCATTCGATCTGATGACGGGTTTTTGAGATAATAATTCTTAAATGTGACGCATGGTTGAAACACGCTTAAAAACGGGCACATTTTGTGTTCCAACTGCGATAAAAAATATTACAATATAAATTAAAAATTTCAAACCTACATGAACTAACGTAAAATAGAACGACGAAAATGATGATGTTATTGCATTTTATGTAGGTATATTGGTTACTTCACAAACAACCTTCAAACTCGAGTGCACATAATACTTTGGTCGACAGTAGTTAATGCTCTATCTCTTGTGCTATTTATATCAAAGTGTTTGAAAGGGTTATTTATTTAAAACTGGTGTATCTAACGAGGCAAAGTTTAAAAACACACACCTATTGATTCCTGATAGAATTAGGAGGAAACCAAACAAAATCATCGTAATCGCTTGAAGATTATAATAGAACTATCAAGTGTGGAAGTTGATGCAGTTAATTTTTCTGAATCTGCATAATTCCTTCATGCAGTAATTTGCTAAGTGTAAGTCTAAACACACGGAATATCTAAAATTATCGCAAATGTTGTGCGCATGTATATCACTAATTATTCAGTGTACATGCTTTGATAAGCAAGAAAAGAAATAAACAACTGCTAATAACGAAAATCTTGGAGAATGTAGGCTATTGAAACACAGAAATCATGACAATGTGATTGTGCCAAGCATATGCTGGCTTCATATAATGTACCTTTCACAAAGGGTAGTAAGATCACTACTATATTATCTCAGTGGATAGACTTTGACCGAAAGGGTCCCGGGTTCGATTCTCGGACAGGCCATGGGGTTAATATCTCCTGTGGTTAATTTCCCTGTCTCGGGGACTGGGTATTTGTGACGACTTCATAGAAACGTCTGAAAATAGAATGAACAGAAACTTGTAATATGGAAAAAGTAATCTCTATCTCTATCTCTATATATATAAAAATGAAAGTTTGTCTGTTTTTTTCTGAATTTCCACGGAAATTTGCGATATTTGCGCGTTTCAGGCTGTTTTATGACGGATGCGCGCAAAAATAAATTTTTTGTCTGTCTGTCTGTGTGTCTGTGGACAACTTCTACGAGTCCTTATAACTTGAGAACGGCTGGGTGGATCAACGTAAAATTTGATACAGATATCCATCAGAGGCACCACACTAATCATTGATGTAACTCTTCTCCGTACCTCTCATAAAAGGGGCCCTACCCCCTTAAAATACATGCTGAAATAGGAGTAGAAGGGTGAAACAAAGCTCATTTTCAGCCCCTCAATGTGAGAAACGAAACTCGGGGGTGGGGGGGGGGGGGGGGGGCGAAAACCACATTTTAAGGCCCTAAAACCAACAGTTTTTGAGATATTCCCAGAAAACTAATTTCACTTAATAAATTAATGAAAGAATGCATGGCGGTCACCATGGCAACTGAATCTCAGAGGTCCATCTATTTCTGTAAGACGCAATGCAATTCCATTTATTACATTACTGTGAAGGTTTGCAAACGGCTATAAGGTTATAATGGATCCAAATTAAGCTGAAATATTCATTAATACATACAATGCGCTTAAGGGGTCAAGGGGTACTCTAGAATTTTTTCACGCGATTTACACGTGCGGGTGTGGTACGGAAGGTCTATTATATCCCTTCTCTATTATATAAAAATGAATGTTTGTCTGATTTTTCGGCTTTTCTACGAAAATTTGACATATTTGCCGGTTTCAGACTGTTTTGTGACGGATGCACGCAAAAATATATTTTTGTCTGTCTGTCTGTGGACAATTTTTTGTGTCCTTATAACTCGAGAACGGTTGGGTGGATTAACGTAAAATTTGATACAGATATCCATCAGAGGCACGACACTAATCATTGATGTAACTCGTCTCCGTACCTCTCATAACAGGGGGTCTACCCCCTTAAAATACATGCTGAAATAAGCGTGAGACAAAGCTCATTTTCAGCCCCTCAATGTGAGAAACGAAACTCGGGGGCCCTAAAAGGACCCCGAAAACCACATTTTAAGGCCCTAAAACCAACAGTTTTTGAGATATTCACAAAAAACTAATTTCACTTAATAAATTAATGAAGGAATGCATGCCGGTAACAATGGCAACAGAATCTCAGAGGTCCATCTATTTCTGTAAGACGCAATGCAATTCCATTTATTACATTACTGTGAAGGTTTGCAAACGGCAATAAGGTTATAACGGATCCAAATTAAGCTGAAATATTCATCAATACATATAATGCGCTTAAGGGGTCAAGGGGTAATCTAGAATTTTTTAACGCGATTTACACGTGCGGGTATGGTCCGGAAGGTCTATTATATCCCTATCCCTATTTTGTTATATTATTATTATTAGTATTATTCTTTTAATTATTATCATTATTATGGCGTACAACGAAGAGACAAAGCTCATTTTCAAACCCTTGGGGTCAGAAACAAAACTCGGGGCCCCTCAAGAGCCGTAAAGGGTCCCCGAAAACTATATTTTAAGGCTCTAAACCCAACAGTTTCTTAGATATTCCCAGAAAACTAATTTCATTTAATAAACTAAAGAAGGAATGCAAGCCACTAACCATGACAACAGTATCTCAAGAGGTGGCATCCAACTTTCCATCTATTTCTGGAATAAGTAATGCCACTCCATTTATTACATTTCTGTGAAAGGTTGCAAATGGAGTACCCTAGATTTTTTTCACACGACTTACACGTGCGATATGTCGTACAGAAGGTCTATTATATCTCCAAACATCAACATTATTTTCAAAAATTCCTGAATAGAAATAGTAGACTGTTTTTTTCTGATTTTAGGAATTTGGGCCATTGGAGGCTAAAAACACTGAATTTTCATGCTCCACAAGCCTTTATAATTTATAAAAGGGGTCTTCCTGTAGTTGGGCACTTGACACAACGGTTAGGGTCAGTTCGTATGTGACCTGTATTGCGATTCTTCTACGAAGTTTTCAATTTTATTTTCACGCCAGGAAGAACACGTTAGGTAAATTTAGTTTGAGAGCACATTTTAACTAATAATTTTTCTTTGCCAACAAACAGGTTCCAAGCCCCTAAACATTGCAACAGTAGCTCAATTGATAACATCTGGTTATTAATACCGAAGACCGTTCGAAGAATGGGTACTTCTGCTAGTCTCTCTCTATATAAGAATGAAAGTTTGTCTGTTTTTTCTGAATTTCTGCGGAAATTTGCGTTATTTACGCGTTTCAGACTGTTTATGACGGATGCGCGCGAAAATAAATTTTTTGCCTGTCTGTATGTCTGTCTGTTTGTCTGTCTGTCTGTGGACAAAGTTGTTGTTCCCTTATAACTCGAGAACGGCTGGGTGGATCAATGTAAAATTTGGTACAGATATCCTTCAGAGGCACGACACTAATCATTGATGTAACTCTTCTCTGTACCTCTCTTAAAAGGGGGCCTACCCACTTAAAATACTTGCTGAAATAGGCGTAGACGGGCGAGACAAAGCTCATTTCCAGCCCCTCAATGTGATAAACGACACATTTTAAGGCCCTAAAACCACAGTTTTTGAGATATTTCCAGAAAACTAATTTCATTTAATGCAATAAAGAAAGAATGCAAGCCGGTTACCATGGCAACGGAATCTCACAGGTCCATCTATTGCTGTAAGTTGCAATACAATTCCATTTATTACATTACTGAGATAGTTTGCAAACGGCTATAAGGTTATAACGGAACCAAATTATGCTGTAAAATTCATCAATGTCATATAATGCGCTTAAGGGGGTCAAGGAGTACTCTAGATTTTTTCACGCGATTTACACGTTCGTGTGTGGTACGGAAGGTCTATTATATCCCTATCCCTATAAAAATCCACAGCCTGCTTCCAGTCTTCGACCGGGTCAGGAATGGAATGAATGAAGCCCCCATCTAGCGACGAGGATATGAACTGTGCCGGCTGCCGAGGCCTGACGCACTCCTCTGGGGCAATGATTAAATGAATGACAGATGAAATGAAATGATAAGGGAGAGTGTTGCTGGGATGAAATTTTTGACAGGGAAAACCGGAGTACCCGGAGAAAAACCTGTCTGCCTCCGTTTTGTCCAGCACAGATCTCACATGGAGTGACCGGGATTTGAGCCACGGACCCAGCGGTGAGAGGCCGGCGTGCTGCCGCCTAAGCCACGGAGGCCTCATATCCCTATCCCTATATTGTCATATTATTACGGAATAACTATTATTATACTACGGCCTACTGACTTTTTTACAAACCGGCATCAGAGAGTAGTCTTCCAAGGCGCTCATTCCTCTACTGTTTTGGTCCCATCTGGTGTCCCTCAAGGATCTGTCCTTGGTCCTCTACTTTTCAACATATTCATGTTGGATCTTCCCCATGCAGTCTCCTCAAACATCTACCAATATGCCGACGACACAACCCTCTATCGCAAGATCAAAGACAATAGTGACCTCACCGCCCTGCAGGAGGATCTAAATAACATCAGTGTCTGGTGCAAAATTAACGGCCTGGCTGTCAATTCTTCCAAAAGTAATCTAATCTCCCTAACCCGTAATCGAATTCCAGCGGCCAACCCTTATCACTTTGAAAACACTCCGATTCCCCGTGTGCAGTGCGTCAAACTTCTTGGACTCAACATCACTTCCGACCTGAAATGGAACACCCACACCGACGCAGTGAGGAACCAAGCTGCACGCCAACTGGGTATGCTAAGCAGAAATCTACGTGGTTGCCGTACCAAAGTGAAGAGGACCGCCTACCTGAGTCTAGTACGACCGCTGCTAATTCACGCTTGCCCTTCATGGAGCCCCGGTACCAAGGGAAATATCCTTAAGCTTGAACAGATACAAAATCGTGCCACTAAATTCATTCTTTCCAAAAATTCCCACGTAGACTCTAAAATCAGACGCCAAAAATGTAGCCTTCCATCTATTGAGAACCTATTTGCCCAAATTGATTTGTTATACCTGAGAAAACTTTTTAATAATACAGACTCATCTGCTATTTTAGACAAAATTTCCCTTGGCTACCGATCAGCTCAGAAGGGCCGCGGAGTTACGCTGTACGCCCCACTACCCAGGACTGAGTCGTACAAACTGGGGTTTTTAAATAGATCGGTCTGTGCATGGAACAGCCTACCGTGTTCCCTGAAGGCCAGCAACAATAATGCCGTTCAGTTCAAGAGGAAGCTGCGGCATTATTTGTTCATGAAGTAGGTTGTTCCTCATAAATTATGCCCTGATTCTTTGTTGTGCTAGTGTTTCCAGTGTATCTCCATTTACAATATTTATGTGACCTCTTCTCTTGTTTTCCTGCCTTATCCTATATAAATTTACCATCCCTCTAATGTATACTGTAAATAATTTATCATTGCTCGATTCTCACTAATTGCCATCTTGTGTACATATGTAAATATAACCCAGTATATTTAGTGGGGGCTCTGACGCATCCCGAATGCGAAGTGGGGCTTTGCTCTTTTCAGAGACTCCCTTCAGTGTAATGTAAATATAGTGTAAGGCACTGATGAATAAATATGAAATGAAATGAAAACGACGAGACAAAGCTTATTTTCGGCCCCTTGGTGTCAGAAACAAAACTCGGTGCCCCTAAATAGCAGTAAAGGGTCCCCAGAAAGTATATTTTAAGGCTCTAAAACCATCAGTTTCTGAGATATTCCCAGAAAGCTAATTTCATTTAATAAACTAATGAAGGAATGCAAGCCAGTAACCATGACAACAATATCTGAAATGGTGACATACAACTTTCTATCTATTTCTGCAAGAAGTAAAGCTACTCCATTTATGAAATTTCTGTGAATGTTTGCAAATGGCTATAAGGTTATTACGGAATCAACTAAAACTGTAAAATTCATCAATGCGCTTAAGGGGATCAAGGGGTACCCTAGATTTTTTTCACACGACTTAAATGTGTGTTATGTCGTACAGAAGGTCTATTATATCTCCAAACAGAAACATTATTTTCAAAAATTCCTGAATTCCTTCTTTTAGGAATTTGGGCCATAGGAGTCTAAAAAACCTGAATTTTCATGCACCACAAGCCTTTATAATTTATTAAAGGGGTCTTCCTCTGGATGGGGACTTGACACAACAGTGAAGGTCAGTTTTATTTGACGTGTATTGCGTTTCGTCTACGAGGTTTTCATTTTTTTTTCACGTCGGGAAGTACACGTTAGGTAAACTTAGTTTCAGAGCATATTTTAACTAATCATTTTTTTCTTTGTCGAGAAACAGGTTCCAAGTCTCTAACCATTGCAAGAGTAGCTCAATTGATTACGTCTGGTTATTAATACCGATAGCGGCTTCGGTGGCGTAGTCGGTAGCATGCTGAACTGCTATGCCCAAGATAGCGGGTTCAAACCCGGTCGAAGTCGTCGGATTTTTTAAGAGCGTTAAAAATCCTTCAGTATGCCTTCCTTCGGAGGGGAAGTAAAGCCGGCGGTCCCATGTCATAGGTTTATGGCATGTAAAAGATCCTTTCACAGACTAAACTTGTGTAAAGCAAAATTTGTTAGGTTAGATTTCGTCAGAACGCTCTATCAAAGTTCCAACGTTCACCAGTAGGTATCATTGATATCTGGTGGCGAAAGTTGAAACTACTTGAAATTGAACGGAACTTGTAGCTCACCCTTTAGGGTATCCGCTGGAAGCAGCTACAGACTCAGGCGAGCCGAACATGTCCTCGGACACTTCCGGCACTAAAAGCCATACGATAAATAAATAATAAATTAATACCGATGACCGTTCGAAGAATGGGTACTTCTGCTAGTGTAATATAAAAACAAGTGGTCATAGTAACGGCTCAGGAAATCGAAGGCCACGGGTTGATATCCCGCGTGGGTCAAGTATTTTAATTCCCTACTTTCCATCAATATGGCTTGTACTTTCTGTACAATACACGACCTAATAGCTCAAAGATTTCATTTGTCAATAAAGAGGTTGTGAAATCCAATTCTGGAACATTAAGCCATGCTTTGTAAATATCGAATAATAACACAACCTAACCTCCAGTACACTGTGCCCGTAAGAAGGAAGTAAATAAAAACTGTACTGCAGTTATGTATTATATACAGTGGATTCCAGGGAGAGAGATTACGTCAAGAGAAAGGGTGAATAAATTTCCAAAATGTTCTGAATATACTCGGAGAACACATCGATGGCTTAGTTCTAATACTACGAACACCCTCTTCATGAGAGAGAGTTGGCCTCTCACCACCGCAGACTGGGTTCGATTCCCGGCCAATGCATGTGAGATTTTGACGTTCGAATTCGACGTAAAAACAGGACCCGTGGCTCATGATCGCAAGATTAACGTAAAACTACAAATTTCCTTAATGAGAGAGAGGAAGAAAGCCTTCTACAGGGGAATGTCCTGTTCAAAGAATTAATGGAAATAAACTTATTTAAGCTTGAGTAGCACTCCCTTGTAAGCAATGATGGGAATATTCCTGCAATTCGATTTCTCAGTGACTGGAAGTATTGTACTCGTAAATTAGTGGTAAGTTACTCGATATTACAGTGTGGGTGGGGCATATTATGCCACACTATACACCTCGAAAGAGTTTCAGAGGACAGAAACTTTACTGTCATTAAAATTGTAAGGCATGTTTGTCTAAACTAAATTATGCAATATTAAGATTCTATTTATAACAATTTTTCGGTAAGAAACTTAATCGGAAAAATCAGGATTTGCCTTAAATGATTTTTTTTGTGTGGTCTCCTGAGAGGCCAAGTGCAGGTCTTTCTAGTCGACGCCCGTGGGCGACCTGCGCGTCGGGATGAGAGATGGAGTGGATGAAGAGGAATTAAACTGGGCAAGGATGTGGAAGGAAGTGGCCTATTAGAAGGTACCGTCCCAGCATTTGCCTGGTGTTGAAAATGGGGAAACCACAGAAAACCACTTCAAGGACAGCCACGCGTCTACCGAGTCAGCAGAGAGCTTGGCCCCATGACCTAACGCTGCGCTTTAGCCAGCGTAGTCACTACTATTGAATACAATGAAGTCTCCTATAGAACAACACGACAATAACCACAATAATCATCACGAACTGTTCACCACGTTCTCAGATTATAATGCAGTATGGTGTCCTTCAATTCTGTGTAATATAAACACTCATTAAATATGAAATTGACATGCTTTTCTATAGGTCAACACGATTGTACCCACATTGCAATGTGTGTTATTCCCAAAACATGAAAAACAAGAAGTTCCGTGACCAACTAAAGAGCCTACTCTTCTTAAAATGTAAGATTCATGTCAATGATTAATCTAATGGATCTATCTAGAATAATGACTGAATTAAGTTGGTAATATCGAAATTTCTAATTAGTTCGAAATACTGTATACCTGGCATAATATAGCCTAATAGAGAACTACAGTTGGCAGCCCTGGTGACTGAATATATTCTTAGTTCCATCTCTTAAGGTTCAGAATACAAAATTTTGTTGAAGTCCAATGGATAGCATGGACGTTACATGCAGTTAAACATTGGATCTAACAGTGCGCGTAAAATCATGTTGGCAACAATGACATACATGTATTGGTCATAAATAATCTGAAATAATATGATCTATTGTTGTGTCAATTTTGAATGAAATCCATTAGTTAGTATAGAAGTTACATACATTTTAAAATTGGACCCATCAGCAGGCTTAGAATCATGTTGGCACCACTGGTGTAGGCCTATATTAGTTACACCAAATTAATCTAGAATGCCAGGTACTATACGTGTGCAAAGTTTTGAGCAATTGGCTTGCATACTTTCTGATACATTGATATTAGGGTAACAAAAATAGAGACAGCATTTATTAACAGTTGGCAGCCCTGGTTACTCTTAAGAATCGGCATAGTCATATCTGTTATGGTACACATAGCACACACGAAATTTGGTTGATATCCAAATGATAGTATAGAAGTTACATGTATTTAAAGTTGGACCTCTCAGCAGGCTTAGAATCATGTTGGTAGCACTGACGTATATAAGTTACTCCAAATTAATATAGAAAGTCAGGTACTATACGTGTGCATAGTTTAAAGCTGTCGGCTTGCATACTATCTGATATATGGGTATTTGGATTTTTAAAAAATGAGAGCATTTATTAACAGTTGGCAGTCCTGGAGGCTCTTGAGAATACGTTCAGTCATATCTGTTTATATACACATAGCACATACGAAATTTGATTGAATTCCAATTGATAGTGTAGAAGTTATATGCATTTAAAATTGGACCTATCAGCAGACTTATAATCATTTTGACAACACTGCCATGTATGGCCTCCTGGAAATAAAACTGCAATATTATTATATATACGTGTGCCAATTTTGAAATAGCTCCCATTCATATCTTCCAAGATATCCAACATGGAGCTCAAATTTCAATTGCAATTTTTCAGCAGTTGGTAGCACTGACATCATTTTCAAATATGGCCGTGAGATGTTCAGGTATAGATCTTTACTCCTACCAAATTTTGTTTCGATTGCTCCAGCCGTTTAGGAGTTGATAGGGGGGGGGGGGAGACACACAGCCAGCCAGACATACAGACAGAAGGACAGACAGACACACATTTGCCCGATCTCATAAGTCTACTGTTTCCTCATTTTTGCAAAATGTGAAAAGTAGGCTAAAAAAACATATGATTAATTAATAGCCTACCGTATATTTGGGGGACTAGCTTCGTTCGTCAAGTGCTATTCATCATTTCATTTGCACTCAGGCTATTAATCTCTATCTACGAGTGTTTCTTCACGGTCAATGAGACCAATACGTATTACATTCCACTGTCCAAGAACCAATACAGAGCAAATTTGTACTGTCAATCAATGTTATACCCTCTTTAGCATTGATTTTGTAATATAATATTAAGTACCGTACTTACCATTGTAGGCCTGCGGCTAGAATAATATTTAGTTTACAGTAAGTCATGTAAACTTATTTTAGTAGTGTTCTTTTTCCATCATTATTATTTTAGCATAAGGGAATTATTAAGTGTATAGAGGAAAGTCGAAATATATGGTGAGGTTTCCTTATGGGGAAGTAGTCTTTTATAATTTAGTAGGTCCTGTCACCTAGCGGTGAATACGTTAACTTGTTGCCCATGTGCTGTGATGGTAATGCGCGAAGTTGCCGTTAGCTGCGCACCGTAGCCATTTTGTTATTAAAGTTTGTTGTTCTACACCGTTGTCAAATCTTTCTCAGTTTTGTGAATTCGTACGAATTCATAAGAAAAGGTAAGTGAATTAATTTTCTAAATGTGTTTGTATATACAGTCAGGGGTTTGGGTTCAACGTACTATTGTAGTATTTTGTCTTAACCTATAAATTTCTTGGAAGTAAAATCTTAAAGCACGGGCACTGAAATAGTTCATTGTCCCCTAGTATGGGGAACCCCATATTACGTTCTATTGAAAGTAATGGAATACTTCAGCTCTGGCTAAGTGGCATATAATTTTTTAGATGCCGGGAAGGAAGAAATGGGTTCGTTAGCCGTTTGAACTTGCGTAAATGAAGGCAGCAACTGTTGAAAATGTAGGAGGCTTCCGTAAATCTGGGCTTTATCCGTGCAATAAGAACATCTTCCGGGACCTTGATTTTCCAAACCACTCGGTAGAGGCAGAACATGGAAATGTAGATCAGGATTATTCCATTCTCTTCTGATCCAAACAAAAGTGGTGACATTTCACCAGAGGCCACAGCATCCTTCCATTCCCAAAGATGGCTTTCAAGGGAAATGGATTGTGTGTTGGAGCAGCAGAGTTAATAAATAAATAGTTCCCCTTGAGTGTTCATACCTTCCCTCGTGCCCCACACACGTCCTGAGGAGCTGATAGGCAGATGTAAACAGTTGGCAGCGAACCCTAATTCAAAACAGAGTGCTGGGTTTAGGCTACGCATTGTGTGTAGAATCTGAGACAGATTGTTTCGTTTGGTAGTTCGCCAACAGGAAACTAGGACTGTTATTAACTTACAATGTTCATTTTTAGCCTATTTTCATTTTATAAAAAATAGGCTTGTGTGTGTGTGTATGTGTGTGCGTGCGTATGTGTGTGTATGTGTGATGTGTGTGTGTGTGTGTCCCCTAATAACTTCCAAACGAATGAAGCGATTTCAATGAAACTCGGTAAGGTCATATAACACCATTTCTGCCAACACCGACCGTGCCTTTCAAATTTTACTACGTCTCAACACTCCAACATGTCGAATGTGAGAAATATTTAACCAGCATTCAATATCTCCGAAACTATTACCTATATCACCCACAAATTTTGTACTGTGATAAAGAGCACTACTAGAAGTACACCTATGTGACTTTCGAAAACCTGGTAACTGCAAAACCAACATGGCGCCCAAGCGAAATTTTGACTTTTAAATGGACGTTCCTCGCGATTTAACCAACCAAACGCAATGAAACTTGGTACAGTATATGGTTATACATATTGTAATGCACCGACATCTAACTTTATTCAATTGTTTACATAACTGCAAGATGGCGGCTGTGCGAAATATTTCACCGGCATTCTATATCACCGAAACTATTAATGATATCACCCTGAAATTCTGTACGGAGATAAAGGGCACTACTGGGAGATATTCTATGAAATTTTCAAAAACCTGTTAACAACAAAACGAACATGGCGGCCAAGCGAATTTGAAAGTTTTAAATAGACTTTTCTCGCGATTTAATGATCCAAACGCAATGAAACTTGATACAGCGAATGTTTATATACATTGTAATGCCCAGGTATATAATTTAGTTCAATTGTATACATAACCTCAAGATGGCGGCTGTGTGAATTTTAAAATTACGTTATTATTTCTTGTGTCGTAATCATGCGATCGAAGTGAAAGTTTGAATAATGAACCTACGCAATAATTTTCTTTTAATGGTACATAACTCTGTGGCCTATACATATAACAATCCAGCATGGCGACCATCCGAAATATTTAGACGGTGCTCAATATATACGAATCTATTACAGTAATCAAACTGATTTTTTTATGTTCATAGGGGCTGTGAACATACGTTCACCTATAGGACTTTCAATAACCTGGTGATCACAAATCCAACATGGCGGCGACGCGAAGTATACATATTTAAATGGACGTTTCTCCCAATTTAACCATCCGAGTGCAGTGAAACTTGTTACACTAAATGCTTATACAAATGTTAATCCACTGGCATCTAATTTATTTCAATTGTTTCCATAACCACAAGATGGCAGCTGTGCGAAATTTTAAAATCTCGTTTTTACTTCTTGTGTCCTAATCAAGCGATTGAAGTTTGAATACTACACGTACACAATCATCTTCATGTAACAGTACATAACTCTAAGATCTACATATATAAAAATCCAACATGGCGACCATCCGAATATGTAGTCGGTTCTCAATATCTACGAATCTATTACAGCAATCAAACTGAAATTTTGTATGTTGATAGTGGCAGTTAACTTAAGTAGGATATATGAAAATAGGCTTTAGTTCTTCACGGAACTACTTGTACTATTTATATTAATGATTTTGTTACATTGCCAGAATAAATGCATTAATTAGAAGGGAATGTTATTCAGTGTATCTTTTATAAATAACAAGTGTGAGATTTGTCACCTCCCCATTTTACGAACCCCTGTTGCCTAATATGGGGAAAGTGCACTTTTAAAGTTAATAATAATATCAGAGAGTTTTACAACATATTTGTAATATACATAGTATATTCCCTGATGTTTACATTGGTGGTAAATGCAAAATAATTCCGTGCCTTCTTATGGCAAATGTGAGCACTTAAAAAGAAACTCTCCCATATTTGGCAACTTTCCTCTATTAGCTCAGGACAGGGAGGCATGAAGCGCTGTATCAAACCAGTCAAAAGACTGACTACTAAATAAACAACATCCTAAGAACATATCGTTTTATGTTTTAAAGAATAAATAATATCAAATGGCCTCGGGTGCCCGGTGTAAGCTTTGTAATTTGACACCCCGAGGGTACCTTGCATGTCGAATTTCGTTGTTCCTTGAATCAATACGAAAGTCAAGGTGGTTAGATAATAGATATATAAGCTCCTTGAACACTATAGCGCTTTCTAGTAGAGAAATGAGGAACTTTGTGTTGGCGGAAACTCCCGAGATTAATGTTGCCATTATGAACTCGGCCTACTGAATTCAAATGGGTTCTTTGACATGCCAATATCGTACGACATGCGTATCGTATTTTTGCCGCCTTTCAAAAATCACTTACCACTGCCAGGGGCGAACCTGCAACCTTGGGGTTAGTAGACCGCCTCGCTATCCATTCACCCACCGTGGCAAGCTGTTTTAAAGAAAATGTATTTCTTTATTTTCCATCTTAGTGGATTTAAAAATTGAAATTCCGAGCAGAATATGCTATTAAAGCGTTGGTTCATCGGATTATACTCATGGTAAATATAATAGGAACCAAATCTTAAAACTTCAGATCTTAAAACAGTTTTCGAACATAAAGTTCAGAGCTTATGTCGCAGCTTTACAAACATTTTAGATCGGCTTAAACTTTGATTTTCCATGGGGTTCCGCTTAGCAAAGTCGAGCAATAATTCAACTAGTGTAGCTTCATAGTCGAGAACTTTGCACTTCAATTAGACTATAGTGGGTTTGAAATCTTTGCTGGGTTATTTTCTTGTTCATTACCGAGTGCAGCATTTCGTAGAGAACTCGTAGGCAGCAAGCTATTTTATGCTGTTCTTCACTTCCAAGAAACACGTAGCCTACTTGTGTCCCGTACGAAATTGATTGTTAAAATCGTATATACAGTAATAATAATAATAATAATAATAATATCGTATGGCCTCGGGTACCGGGTGCAAGCTTTGTTATTTGACACCCAAAGGGTAGCTTGCATGTCGAATTTCGTTGTTCCTTGAAAAACTATGAAAGTCAAGGAGGTTAGATATCTAAGTTCCTTGAACACTATAGCGCTTTCTAGTAGAGAAATGAGGAACTTTGTGTTGGCGGAAACTCCCGGAATTAATTTTGCCATTATGAGCACGGCTTACTGAATTCGAATGGGTTCTTTGACATGCTAACATCGTATGACATGGTGTCGTAATTTTTGCCGCCTTTCAAAAATCACTTACCATGGCCAGGAGTGAACCTGCAAGCTTGGGGTTAGTAGACCGACACGTTAACCACTCACCTACCGTGGAAAGCTGTATATACAGTGAGGGCCCTCCCTATAGAATGGAGACTCTCAGAGGCCGTGTGGTGGCCGCCGGGGCACTGTGTAATGCAAGGCATTGGTGCTAGCAGCAGCGTAGTGCTAAATCACAGTGAGAGCCTTCCTTAAAGAACGAAGCCTTGCCGGGCCGTGTTGCTGGTGGAGAGTAATTAGTCACCGCCAGTTGACTAGCATTTGCGGATTTGGGAAGCCCCGAATGCTGGCATTGCACTTATTATATACGCAGCTGGCAAGATACTTTAGTTGAGATAATTACGACTTTAGGTGAAATTCTGTAGGCTGTCTCGTATCCCGTGAACATGGTTAAGTATGGATCAAAAAATGGAAGTTTCCTAGTGGAAACTTATCTTCTTAAGAAGATGTTTTCCAGTAAATTTGTTTGTAAGTTTCAGCGCCGTGCGATCTTTACTTGAGGGAAAACCTCGAACAAAATGTTGACAGAAACACAATCCGTGTACTGCACCGATACGAAATATCAAATGAAAATCCACAGCTTGCTTCTAGTCGACCGACCGGGTCAGGGAATAGAATGACTGAAGCCCCATCTTGCGGCGAGGATATGAACTGTGCCGGCTGCCAAAGCCTGTCGCACTCCTCTAGGGCAATGATTAAATGAATGACAGATGAAATGAAATGATAGTGGAGAGTGTTGCTGGAATGAAATTGTGACAGGGAAAACCTGTCCGTCTCCGCTTTGTCCAGCACAAATGTCACATGGAGTGACCGGAATTTGAACCACGGACCCAGCGGTGAGAGGCTGGCGTGCTGCCGCCTAAGCCACGGAGGCTTATACGAAATATTAGTGAGGATGAATTACCGTGAGTGTACCAAAACTTCCTACGTTTGTGCAATGTGTGTTTAGAAATTGAAGGACAGCATTTTCAGCGCTACTGTACTCTGAAATTCATGTACAGTAGGTAATGATGATTATTATTAAATAAGTTAAAAAATTTAAATGTATTGAACTGGTTGGACGCTATGCTGCTGCTATCGCCAGTGTCTTGCTTGACAGGCGGGTGGCCAGCGAGTTCCGTTCTGTACTATGTAGCAAGAAACGCTTGCCACGGTGGGTGAGTGGTTGTGGTGTCGGATTACTAACCCCAAGCTTGCAGGTTCGCTCCTGGACGTGGTAAGTTATTTCTGAAAGGCGGAAAAAAATACGACACGCATGTCTTACGATGTTAGCATGTCAAAGAACCCATTTGAATTCAGTAGGCCGGGTTCATAATGGCAAAATTAATTTCGGGATTTTACGCCAACACAAAGTTCCTCATTTCTCTACTAGAAAGCGCTATAGTGTTCAAGGAGCTTAGATATCTAACCTCCTTGACTTTCATAGTGCTTCAAGGAACAACGAAATTCGACATGCAAACTACCCTCTGGGTGTCAAATAACAAAGCATGCACCCGGCAACCGAGGCCATAAGATATTATTAGTAATATTATATGTGGCAAAATATAATTATAGAAATCTCGCATGCTCATAAACCATACGTTCCCCAATAGGTTTATAATGAGAGACTTAAGGAAAAAGGTTGTTATGTTCTTATTTCAACTAAATGATAATAGAACACTATTTACATTTCAGTTAGAATTCCAAGTTCCACGTTCCCTAACTTAAGAAGGCAATTGGGAAGAAGACTTCCGAAACCTTAAGTTAGGAACTGTCCCGGTATTTGCCTCAAGTAGTCGTGAAAGACCACGAAAACCACTTCCTGATGGCTGAGATGGGAAATTGAACCCACCCCTCCTCATGTTTTCACCACAAGAATTAGTAATACATTTCGTCGCAGAGTCGGGCAATAGAACGTGGACTTCAAGGGTGACTGCCAAGAATGCTAGTCACTACACTGGGAGATGGTCGATCTCACGGAGTAGACTAGGTATAACTTCGAACAACATTCTGCAAGAAATGCATAGAGTTGTGTCCTAGTAAATGCTATAGATTATCCGTGACATCCAAGAATCGGGGACTTTGGCGTATAATCTCTACTTAGTATAAAACAATCAGTATAATATAATCCTTCTTTCGTCCAATCTTAAATTGACTGTGTTTCACAGGCGAATTGAAGAAAACGCGAGTTTCATTTACAGGGAAACTCCAAACACAAGCAGCCTTCTCAGAAGTCTTAACTCAACACGACTTTACGGTTTGCTGCTGGCTGTATCTGGGGCAATAGGTTCGCCCGCTGGCTAGGCTGTAACAGGGATGATAGACTCGCCCTTAGATAGCTCGTAAACTGTCGCCTCAGTAGTTGAATGGACATGGTAGGAAGAAATTAAAACGTAAAAACACTTATAGTGGGCGATGTGTTGAAGATAGACATATGTTCTCGCGGACTTTTTTGTAGAACTTTTCATGCTGGACAATTCTTACACTCATAGTATTTAGATATTTTAACGGTTTGCCCAGCGTAAGCTTACAAAGCGCACGGACGCCAGGTTTTTTTTCGACTTTTCCACTGATATTGTTTCTGCTCGGCTTCCTTTGATCATAAATAAATTATTTTCTACAGAAATCATCCTCGAGATATCCTTTACAGAATGGTGAAAACCGCATTAAAATCTATCCAGTGGTTCCTGAGTTTACCCGTAACATCCATGAATCGGGGACTTTGTTTTATACCAAGTAGAGATTATGGCCCCTATTGTTACTCAGGGAATTTTCTGATTTATCCTGGAAAAATTAGGGAATTGCCATGGAAATCTGTTAGTTGGTTTTGGTAGACGTCCTGAATTAAGTAAATCAGAAGATAAGTCATATACATTATGGGAAAAATAATGGTGACGTTAATTACCCTAAGATATTAATGTTTAGGGCAATACCTCTGCAAATACCGTGCAAATATAATTTCGCTTCAACAACAACCATCACTGGTCCTCGAGTGTCACAGAACGGAGAACTCCGCGAACTATTTGGAATTATAAGGATGCTATGCATATTACAGACGATCCAGCGTTCAAATATCAGATTCCACCCATCATCGAGATCAGCGTAAATTACGTTTCAAAATGATATTCTCTTCGCGGGAGGAGCAATTGCCAATGAAATTAGGAAGATGTATACTGTGCTCGATTGTTCGTGGAGCTCGCTGTATAAAGGTGTCGGTTGAAGATACCAAAGACAGTTTGTCGTAACCAAGTGGGCTGACTTCACGCCACTTTGGGCTAGGGAATTGCGCGCTTTATATAGGCTAATTTACACAGTTTGTCGTAGCTAAGTGGGCACACTTCACGCCACATTAGGCTAGGAAAGTGCGAGCTTTATAAATTAGGGCTGTTACTTTTAATCGAATAATTTCAGAATTCGATTAATCGATTAATCGAAACCGAATTATCGATCAATTATCGTAAATAACGATTAATCGATTAATAAATTAGTCGATTAATTGATTAATCGGTTTTCGATTTGTTTTGTCGATTATTCAATGAATTTCGCATTTTTAGCCCACTTTTCACATTTTGCAAAAATGAGGAAAAAGTAGACTTATGAGATCGATCCGGGGAAATGTGTGTCTGTCTGTCTGGCTGGCTGGCTGTGTGTGTGTCCCCCCCTATCAATTCCTAAACGGCTGCAGCAATCAAAACCAAATTTAGTATGAGTAAAGATGTGCACCGGAATATCTCACGTCCATATTTGAAAATGATGTCAGTGCTACCAACTGCTGAAAAGAGCCACTAGAAATTTGAGCTCCATGTTGGCTATCAAGCAAGGTATGCATGGGAGCTATTCCAAAATTGGCACACATATAGATAATGCTATTTCAGTTTAATTTCCAGGAGGCCAACCATGACAGTGTTGCCAAAATAATTTTAAGCCTTCTGATAGGTCCAATGTTTAAATGCATATAACTTCCACACTATCAATTGGATTTCAACCAAATTTTGTATGTAATATCTGTACATAAACAGATATGACTGAGCGTATTCTTAAGAACCACAAGGGCTGCCAACTGTTAATAATTGCTCTCTCTCTATTTTTAGCCTACTTTTCACATTTTGCAAAAATGAGGAAAAAGTAGACTTATGAGATCGGGCAAATGTGTGTCTGTCTGTCTGTCTGTCTTTCTGTCTGTCTGTCTGTCTGTCTGTCCTTCTGTCTGTCTGTCTGGCTGTGTGTGTGTGTCCCCCTATCAACTCCTAAACGGCTGCAGCAATCGAAACAAAATTTGGTAGGAGTAAAGATCTATACCTGAATATCTCACGGCCATATTTGAAAATGATGTCAGTGCTACCAACTGATAAAAAATCGCAATTGAAATTTGAGCTCCATGTTGGATATCGTGGAAAGTATGAATGGGAGCTATTTCAAAATTGGCACACGTACAGATCATAATATTTCAGTTTAATTTCCAGGAGGCCAAACATGGAAGTGTTGCCAAAATGATTATAAGCCTCCTGATAGGTCCAATTTTTAAATGCATATAACTTCTACACTATCAAGCAGAATTCAACCAAATTTCGTATGTTGTATGTGTACATAACCAGATATGACTGAGCGTATTCTTAAGACCTACCAGGGCTGCCAACTGTTAATAAATGCTCCTAATTTATTTTATCCAAATACCAATATATCCGAAAGTATGCAAGCTGACAGCTTTAAATTATGCACACGTATAGTACCTGACATTCTATATTAATTTGGAGTAACTTATATACGTCAGTGCTACCAACATGATTCTAAGCCTGCTGACAGGTCCAACTTTAAATACATGTAACTTCCATATTATCATTTGGATTTCAACCAAATTTCGTTTGTGCTATGTGTACCATAACAGATATGACTATGCGTATTCTAAGGAGCAACCAGGGCTGCCAACTGCTAATATGTGCTGTCCCTATTTTTGTTACCCTAATATCAATATATCAGAAAGTATGCAAGCCAATAGCTCTAAACTTTGCACACGTATAGTACCTGGCATTCTAGACGAATTTGGAGTAACTAATATACGTCAGTGCTGCCAACATGATTCTAAGCCTGCTGATAGGTCCAATTTTAAAATGCATGTAACTTCTATACTAACTAATGGATTTCATTCAAAATTGGCACAACAATAGATCATATTATTTCAGATTATTTCTGACCAATACATGCATGACATTGTTGCCAACATGATTTTACGCGCGCTGTTAAATCCAATGTTTAACTGCATGTAACGTCCATGCTATCCAGTGGACTTCAACCAAATTTTGTATTTAGTACCGTATGAGACGGAACTAAGAATATATTCAGTCATCAGGGCTGCCAACTGTAGTGCTCTATTAGGATACATTATGCCAGGTATACAGTATTTCGAACTAATTGGAAATTTCGATATTAGCAACTTAATTTCGTCATTATCCTAGATAGGTTCATATTCTGTAGAATAATCATTGGCATGAAAAGTAGGCTGTATAGTTCTTCACGGAACTTCTTGTTTTTTTTTATCAAAATACCAATATATCAGAATGTATGCAAGCCAACAGCTTTAAACTATGCACACGTATATTCTGACATTTTAGATTAATTTGGAGTAACTTATATACGTCAGTTCTACCAACATGATTATAAGCGTGCTGATAGTACCAATTTTTAAATACATGTAACTTCTATACTATCAGTTGGATTTCAACCAAATCTCGTATGTGCTATGCGTACAATAACAGATATGACTATAAGTATTGTTAAGAGCAATCAGGGCTGCCAACTGTTAATAAAAGCTGTCTATTTTTTTTTTTTACCTTAATATCAATATATCAGAAAGTATGCAAGCCAACATCTCTATACTTTGCACACGTATAGCACCTGACATTCTAGATTAATTTGGAGTAATTAATACAAGGCAGTGCTGCCAACATGATTCTATGCCTGCTGATATGTCCAATTTTAAAATACATGTAACTTCTATACTAACAAATGGATTTCATCCAAAATTGGCACAACAAGATATCATAATATTTCAGATTATTTCTGACCAGCACACGCATGGTATTGTTGGCAACATGCTATTACGCGTGCTGATAGATCCAGTGTCTAACTGCATGTAACGTCCATTGGACTTCAACCAAATTTTGTATTCTGTACCTTAAGAGATGGAACTAAGAATATATTCAGTCACCAGGACTGCCAACTGAAGTGCTCTATTAGGCTACATTATACCAGGTATATATTGAACTAATCAGATATTTCGATATTACCAACTTAATTTCGTAATTATTCAAGATAGGCTCATATACTGTAGAATAATCATTGGCATGAAAAGTAGGCTGTATAGGTCTTCACGGAACTTCTTGTTAACTACGCTCTCACAGAATCAACAAACTATGACACAACTTTTTTTCTTAATGCAATCATTCGACATGGTTAGCCGGGGCAGTCCCATGATGGATGATGTTTTTGATTCTTTTAGGGGCTTTGCCACATCGTGGTCACGTATCCCCGTGTACTTGGGTGTGTTTAAGACTTGTCTGATAACATGTGTCACTGCGATGTCTGTACCCGTGTGTGTATTTGTAATTCAGATAGAATATGGGTAGGAACCGACCGTGGCCTTAAATTAGGTACCATCCCAGCATTTGCCTGGAGTAGAAATGAGAAACCATGGAAAATCACTTCCAGGATGACTGAGGTATGAATCAAACCCGCCTCTTATCAGTTTTGCCTCACGAGGCTGAGTGTACCACGTTCCAACCCCCACACCAGAATTCAATTTTTGGCTGAGCCGGGAATCAAACCCAAACCTCTGTGGTGACAGAAAGAATGCTAGCCACAGCTCAACGCCAGCTTTGAGGTTTCATTTAACTTCACTCCAAGGATTACCGTGTTGGAAGCCCTTTTTCAGGCTTGCCTTAGAAATCGAAATTTGAACGCTAATCCTGAAAAAATACTACATGATGTTAATAAATACACTTGGATGACTAGTTTCGATCGTCAAGTGATCATCACCAGATCATTTACACGTAGGCTATTAAATCTACTGTATGCGGAGAAGTATGGAATGATACTTACAATATATACACTTATTTATTTGCAGTAGCAATTAAACTAGCAAACTAGTCAAGATATGTGCTTTTTGTTGAGATACTGATAGTTAATAATGGTACACTTAGCAGTTTGAGCGATGTGTGGTCCGTTTTTGTGCACAGCGTGAGGACGATTATGCTGAAACAATAACCTGACCATTTAATAACAATCAAATAATGGCACTAAGCAAGCACACTTGAAGATCAATCACAACTATCAGTATTTCAACAAAAAAACACACGGACAAATTGTGATCTCATAAGCCTATTTTTTTTTTCAAAATTCAAAATAGGATAAAAACAAGTAGTTCCGTGAAGAACTATACCTCCTATTTTCATACGTCCTACTTCTGTTAACTGCCACTATCAACATACTACATTTCAGATTGATTGCTGTAATAGATTCGTAGATATTGAGAACCGAGTAATACTTCGGATGGTCGCCATGTTGGATTTTATATACGTAGGTCCTAGAGTTATGTACTGTTACATGAAGATTATTGTGTACGCGTAGCATTCAAACTTCAATCGCATGATTAGGACATAAGAATTAAAAAGGAGATTTTAAAATTTCGCTCAGCTGCCACCTTTGGTTTTGGAAACAATTGAAATAAAATAGATGCCAGTGGATTAACATTTGTATGAGGATTTACTGTGCCAAGTTTCACTGCACTCGGATGGTTAAATTGCGAGAAACGTCCATGTGAATATTTATACTTCGCGTCGCCGCCATGTTGGATTTGTGATCACCAGGTTATTTAAAGTCCTATAGGTGAACTTAAGTTCATAGCCCCTATTGAACCCTTTACCCTATGTTGGTTAAATGATTCTACTATTTTATTTCTTCAATTAATAAATATTTCAACCAGCATCATGAAAGTAGCCAGACAGCGATGAGGAAATTTCAAGCATTTGTTGGAGACAGTAGGGACATACCTGCATCAGTTTAACAAAAGGCTAAGTACTTGAGCTATGAAAAGAAATAGCAGAGCTATGTATCACAGGGACAGGTGTGGCTACCTCAATTTTAGAAGCGACGCGCGGTGAGACATGGTTCTGGTATGTTCATTGTGATATTCGCGCCTAGAAGAAAAATGATGCAGTAACGTGAATGGCTGATGAAGAAAATAGACACTCCCAAGACGCCAAGATCTACTAGAAACCGCCAAATTACAGAGAAATGGAGAACCAATGAGAAGAGAATGCCTACTTGCGCGCCAACTCTGGCTGGGGTACGCGGTGGCTAGCATTCACGCGGGAAATCGCCTAGACAAAATCTCTACGATCGATTCTAGGATTAATGGGCATATTCTTGACCTGTGCAATATTACGAGTTCAGTGATATGTATTTCATTCCTGTACCACAATTATTTCGATAAATTTTTACATAAAATCCCCCTCCATCTAGACCCAAGAGCCAGTTCATTTATAAGTGTGTCGAAGAGCCAAGACATTGGCTTTTATTCTGTGTGTTGAGGACACAAGAGATGACTTTCATTCCGTGTGTCTAGGAGACATTATTATTATTCTGTTCGTCTGAAGAGATAGACTTGTATTTGTATCGAGGACACAAGATATTCATTGTAAAGTGTTAAATTCAGTGACAGATAGTCATAGTACTATAGTTATAGGGACAGTAGCGTCGATAATTCGCCAACGAACAGTGACAGGGAATTTAGTACCTGGACAAGCGAATTTAATAGTCAGGCATAAAGTGTATAATAACCTAATTTTTGTATCAGCGCAAGGATGACATCGATGAATGCAGAGGAAGTGTGGAAGTCTCAACAGTCCGTCCAGATGGCTGCTATGAGATAGAGAACCATCTAGTTGGGGAATGGCGCCTGATGTTCTTTGACGGGTGACTACAACACGAGATGAGTACAAATAATATTTTATTATTTATTAAATTAACTTATGGTTTATGGGACATATTTTTGTAAATACTTTGCTTGTGTGATTTAGTGTAGTATATTTAGTTTGATCTGGCACACTTTTGTTTGGAAGCAGCTCGCACAATGGTAGTTAATGGAAGGTTCTTTTCTTTGTGTTGTGTTAACTAACGTATCTATGTGAACGGCCGTGTTCGCCTAGGTTACGAAGTGCGGTTAAAAACGTCTCTCGGAGATATGTCGTGTTTCAGAAGTAGGACTGAATTAATATAATTATATAGTAGATTGGAGGGTAATTAAATGTTATTGAAAATTATTATTGATCAGATTCAGTGTGATTATTGCCTTTGGAGCAATGTAATTTGCGACGAAGAGTATTCAGCTCTATCGTAGGTTTTAAATATTGTGTTAAATGTTTGCGAGCTTTAATTCAGCAGACCCATGTGAAAGGCGTTATGTCAGTCCCAGATGTGTGTACTGTGAGTATATTGTTGTGGTATTACAAGCGGGAACTTCAGCAGAGACTGATTTCTGTCAGCTTGGTATCAGATTCATATTGCATCCTTGCGAGGACAATTATGGATATGTAATTATTGTCTGACCATATGTTGAGTGGGAGGAGATGTTAGCGGCTGTTGATTCCTTGAGATAACAGTTCCGCTGGTCGGCTATTTATATACACTGGATGGGGGACATGACTGGTATTGTGGAAAGGGGTGAGTTGTTGTCACAAGGGCTGACTGAGTTTCGCAAGCAGAGCTCATTAAAGTGGAGTGCACGACTGGCTCCCAATTACTTGAAAATAAATATTGTTACGGCTGTGAGTTTGTGTCATCACTCGCCGCATGAGTCACAACTGCCCCAGGGCTGGGCTGGGCTGTGGCCGCCTCCCGTATTGCGCGCGCCTTATGCAACAGGGCTACTACAGACAAAGGGATAGTCCAGAACATTCGTGACTGGACCAGCCCTGGAAACCTCGAGAAGCCGTGGACCCTGGATGGATCTAGAAGGATTTATTGAGTCACCGGCCTGCTATATAAGAGTGACCCGTGAAGCAGTTGTTGTTGTGTTTTACGAGCTAGTGTGAGCGATTATCGTGAGCGACAGAAGTGTGGTGACTTGCGAAACCCCTAGTGTAGCGGCGAAGTGAGGAACATACAGGGGACTGCCGTGTTCTGAGTAAGTGTGCTTTCACTGAGTGTCAGATATTGTGGTGTCGAAATCCTGTGACATTGTTCTCCCAGCTTGTGAACAGCGTACTTCAAGTGCTCGTAAGTAACTGTATTTGTTTTACCTGAGGAAGAGGGGCAGGTAGCTTCTGCCAAGGCCACCGGACTCATTAGGACGGATTAACTTCTGTGGTCTGTTGCAAGTGAAAGGGGCCAAGAGCGCATAAGGAAGAGATTTGAGGAAACTGGAGAAGGCTCCTAATTGCTTGTGTGTGCTGATTAGTGTAATTTTCTGGCCACAATAAAGTTAATTATTTCTTTAAGCAGTAAATGGTGTTGTGCTTCCTTCCCACCGTAATCCAGTTAACAAAAGTGCCACTAGGGGGTGGCACGTAACAACTGGTGTCAGAAGCCGGATTACGAACTCAAGCGCAACACCTGACGGTCCTGGTCTCAAAACCCGAGCAGGTCATTTTCTCTATTTTTCCTGTGAGTGCATGCCCTTTACAAGACAAACAACTAAAATGGAGGAGAAATTGGCAGCATTGCTAGAAAAGTTAACTGGCATGGAAGACGGCCAGAAGAAATTAGCCAAGGACCTGAAGGATGACCTGAAGAAGATGGAAGACGGCCAGAAGAAGATGGAAGACGGCCAGAAGAAGATGGAAGGCGGCCAGAAGAAATTAGCCAAGGACCTGAAGGATGACCTGAAGAAGATGGAAGACGGCCAGAAGAAGATGGAGGACGGCCAGAAGAAGTTAGCAGAGGACCTGAAGGACGGCCAGAATAAGTTAGCAGAGGACCTAACCGCCAAATTTCTGGATGGCCAGAAAAATCTGGAAGAGTGTCTGCTGACGAAATTAGAGGAGAGCCAAAGGAAATTAGAACAGGGCCTACGTGAGGAAGTCGCAGCAGTGGAGGAGAAGTTCAACACCTTGCAAGTGGAAGTTGCCGAGCTGCGCCAACGCCCGCTGATGGGGGTGGAGGAGAAATTTAACGCCTTGCAAGTGGAAGTTGCCGAGCTGTGCCAACGACCGCTGATGGGGGTGGAAGAGAGATACAACGCTCTACAAAAGGAATTTGCTGAGCTGCGCCGACTCCCGCCGACAGGGATGGAAGATAGATTCAAAGTCCTACAAGAGGAAGTCGCCGAGCTGCGCCGACGCCCGCCGACCGGGGTGAATGAGAGAGTCAAAGCCCTACAAGAGGAAGTTGCCGAACTGCGCCAACGCCCACTCACGGGGGTGGAAGAGAAATTCAACGCTCTTCAAGAGGAAGTTGCCGAGCTGCGCCGACACCCGCCCACAGGTACACCGGGGACATCAGGAACGGGACAGAGCAGAGTGACGCCCCCAACCTTCGACGGAAAGGTCCCGTGGAGCACCTACTTACGTCAGTTCGAGGCGGCCTGTTCCATAAATAACTGGAACAACACAGAAAAGGCTACAGCTCTCATTGTAGCGCTGAGAGGGGACGCCCTTAACGTCCTTCAGGCCATCCCGACCGGATCCCAGGACTACGCTTCACTGATCGCACATATGGAGTCCAGATATGGGGATAGCCATCTTCAGCAGGCCTACCAGGTGCAGCTCCGGACCCGGGTACAAAAGAACGCGGAAACCCTGCAGGAGTTCGAGATGGACATCGCACGCCTCGTAAGGCTAGCCTACCCAACAGCGCCGGCCGACTTTCTGGAGCAGATTGCGACGCAAACCTTCACCGACGGACTACGGGACTCGGACACTCAACAGGCGCTGCGACTCGCGCGCAATAAGACCCTGGCAGATGCGCTGAGCCACGCACTTGAGTTTGAGACGGCGAAACAGGTATCTAGAATGCGCGCGCGGGTGCGTCAAGTGGACGTCGACGAACCAGTAAAAACCAACGAGACCAAGCCCCTGGCCGACGAGTTGATGGAGGCGCTAAGCCGTTTCTTCAAGAATCGCAGTACCACCAACAAAAACGTAGCCGAAGGACATCCGGAGAGGCGGCCTGGAAGAGGACTACCGACCTGCTGGACCTGCCGTAGGAGAGGCCACCTGAGCAAGGACTGCGGTGATCGCCGCCGCCAAGGGTTTCCGTCGGGACAGTCAGTCGTAGAGAAACCGCGCGGCCCAGGAAAGCAAGTATCAGCCAGCCTAGGGGGGCAAAGGTTGGCTTGTGACAGTCGTCAAGCCCCGGCAGTCCAAGTTCGTGTGACGAAGTTACGGAGGGACAATAGCAGCCTGATGGTCGACGGAGTCGTCAACGGAGAGAGCTGGCCCCTGCTGATCGACACGGGAGCGTCGAGGACCATCGTCAATCCAACCGTGATCCCGAAGTGGAGAGTGCAACCCACACAAAGGAACCTCCAGCTAATAACCGCGACCGGAGAGACCGCACCAGTACATGGCGAAGCATCACTGGAGTTCGTCATTGGTCGACGGGTGATAAAGCATCCAGTGCTTGTGGCTGACGTATCAAATGAAGTGATCGTCGGACTGGACTTCCTGGACCAGAACAACATCATCTTGGACCTGAGTACCAACACTCTGCACTTCGGAGGTGAGGAACTTGCTTTGCAACCAGTACACGAGGCCGTCACCGCACGAAGAGTAAGGCTGAGAGAGGACGTCATCGTTCCCGCCAGGACGGAGGTCAGCGCTGCCGTAATTGTCGACGGAACTGCTGAGGGAGTGGCGGCTGTCATCGAGCCAAAATATGAGGACATCCAGACAAAAGGGGTGCTAGTTGCCAAGACCCTCATCAACACGACGTCTCGGCCGTACGTCCGCCTGTCCAACCTGAACGACTACGACATTACGGTTCACTGGGACACCAACCTAGGAGTCTGCGAGCCCGTTACCTGGATTGCCCGCATCACCGACACGACGGACGGACACCTGCAGACGGACAACCGAAGAAGACGCACACTGCCAGAAGAACTACAGAAGCTGTACCAAGGATCCCAGGACCATTTAGACGAGGAACAATCACGCCAACTTCAGGACCTGCTACGCGAATTCCAGGATGTCTTCTCCGTGGGGAGCAAAGACTTCGGCAGGACAAGCTTGGTCCAGCACAGAATCGACGTTGGGGACAGCGCACCGATTAGGGCCCCATTCCGACGTGTCCCGCTCGCCAAGCAAGCCGAAGTCGACCGGATGGTAGAAGAGATGAAGGAGCAAGGGGTGATCGAGCCATCACATAGTCCTTGGAGTTCTCCGGTCGTGCTTGTGAAGAAGAAGGACGGTTCCACCAGGTTCTGCGTGGACTACAGGCGGGTGAACGACGTCACGAAGAAGGACAGCTACCCTCTACCCCGGATCGACGACACGCTGGACACCATATCAGGATCAAGATGGTTCTCCACCTTGGATTTGAAGAGTGGCTACTGGCAGGTGGAGGTCCACCCTAAGGACCGCGAGAAGACGGCGTTCTCTGTGGGCAGCGGGCTCTGGCAGTTCACCGTCATGCCATTCGGTCTGTGCAACGCCCCTGCGACCTTCGAAAGGCTAATGGAGTCCATTCTGAGGGGACTACACTGGAAGACCTGCCTGGTCTACCTAGACGACGTCATCGTTCTGGGGAGAAGCTTCGAGGAGCACTACAGCAACCTGAAGGAGATCTTGTTGAAGCTACGGGCTGCCCAGCTGAAGTTGAGCCCCAAGAAGTGTCAGCTCTTCCAGAAGCGGGTCCAGTACCTTGGGCATATCGTCTCCGAGGAAGGGGTGCGCACCGACCCAGAGAAGACCGCAGCTGTGAGGGAGTGGCCAGTTCCGAAGGACAAGTCCCAACTACGAAGCTTCCTGGGACTCTGCACTTATTACCGTCGCTTCGTGAGAGGATTCGCCGACATCGCCAAACCTTTACATCGACTGACTGAGAAGGACCAACTCTTCACGTGGACAGCAGAATGCCACAGTGCCTTCGAACAACTCAAGCAGGCTCTGTGCACCGCACCTATTCTGGCCTACCCCAGACCTGGAACAAGGTTCATCGTCGATACCGATGCCAGTGACTTTGGCATAGGGGGAATCCTGTCGCAAGTAGTGGACGGCGAGGAGAGAGTAGTGGCCTACTTCAGCAAGGCCCTGTCAAAGCCAGAAAGGAACTACTGCGTCACCAGGAAGGAGCTGCTCGCCATCGTGAAGACCATTGAACACTTCCACAAGTACCTGTACGGGCAAGAATTTCTCATCAGGACCGACCATGCATCCCTGCGGTGGCTCCTGAACTTCAAGCAGCCCGAGGGTCAACTCGCGCGGTGGTTAGAGAGGCTTCAACAGTACAACTTTGAGATTCAGCACAGGAAAGGCCAACTGCATTCTAACGCCGACGCCCTGTCACGAAGACCGTGCCCCGAAGACTGCACCTTCTGTGCCCGAAGGGAGGAGAACACCGGGATACTGTGCCGACGGACTACTGTGGAACTTCAAGGGAACTGGAGCCGCGAATCTTTCACGCGGGCACAAGCAGAGGATGATGACCTGGGACTGATAGCCGAATGGAAGAGGGCCTGTGTCCCCAGACCCGGGTGGAACATTGTGAGTGACTGCAGCCCAAAGTTTAAGTCCTACTGGGCACAGTGGGACTCGCTGATTGTAAGGGATGGCCTCATCTGCCGTACCTGGGAGAGCACCGACGGGAAGACATCTCGGGAACAAGTCGTCGTTCCAAAGGCTATGACGGAGGAAGTCCTGATGGAAGTTCATGGAGGATCATCTGGTGGACACCTAGGGATAAAGAAGACCCTGGAAAAGCTGAGAGAGCGGTTCTACTGGATCGGATGCCGAACAGACGTGGAGAACCACTGTGCGAGGTGCCACGATTGCGCAGCCAGCAAGGGCCCAGGACGAAGACGACGGGGTCCACTGAAGACCTACAACGTGGGCGGCCCCATGGAGAGAGTGGCCATCGATGTTGCTGGGCCATTCCCGTTAAGCGAGGCAGGGAACCGCTACATATTAGTCGTCAGCGACTACTTTACCAAATGGCCGGAGGCGTATGCGCTCCCTAACCAAGAAGCCGCGACGATTGCAGAGACCCTGGTGAAAGAATTCGTCAGCCGGTACGGAGTACCCCTGGAGCTGCACTCCGACCAAGGGAGGAACTTCGAGTCGCAGGTGTTCCAGAACCTATGCCAGCTGCTGGGAATCCGGAAGACAAGGACGACGCCGCTACACCCTCAGTCCGACGGGATGGTAGAGCGATTCAATCGCACCATCGAGAACCATCTTCGAATAGTCGTCAGCGAGCACCAGAGGGATTGGGACAAACATCTTCCACTATTTCTCCTGGCCTACCGCGCCGCCGTGCATGAAGCCACCGGGTGCACACCAGCCCGGGCCATGTTTGGGAGGGAGCTCCGTCTACCTGTCGATCTTGCCTTTGGCCGACCTGGGAATGATCCGATCCCGGTAAGCCAGTATTGTCAAGAACTGGTCGACCAACTGGAGGACGTGCACGCGTTCGCGAGGAGGAAACTACGGATCGAGACCGACAGAATGAAGACCCGATACGACCAGCAGACGGATGCCGGCGGATTCCACGAGGACGACCTGGTCTGGCTCTTCAACCCATTACCGAAGAAAGGCCAGTCACCCAAACTGCAGAAGTCCTGGGAGGGCCCGTACCGAGTCGTGAAACGGATCAACGATGTCGTCTACAGGATTCAGCGGAGCCCGAGGGCGAAGATGAAGATCGTGCATCGAGATCGCCTGGCAGCCTACGGAGGGACACAGACGGACCAATGATTGATCGGGACGATCAGCCTTTTTAGGAAGGGGGTGATGTTACGGCTGTGAGTTTGTGTCATCACTCGCCGCATGAGTCACAACTGCCCCAGGGCTGGGCTGGGCTGTGGCCGCCTCCCGTATTGCGCGCGCCTTATGCAACAGGGCTACTACATACAAAGGGATAGTCCAGAACATTCGTGACTGGACCAGCGCTGGAAACCTCGAGAAGCCGTGGACCCTGGATGGATCTAGAAGGATTTATTGAGTCACCGGCCTGCTATATAAGAGTGACCCGTGAAGCAGTTGTTGTTGTGTTTTACGAGCTAGTGTGAGCGATTATCGTGAGCGACAGAAGTGTGGTGACTTGCGAAACCCCTAGTGTAGCGGCGAAGTGAGGAACATGCAGGGGACTGCCGTGTTCTGAGTAAGTGTGCTTTCACTGAGTGTCAGATATTGTGGTGTCGAAATCCTGTGACATTGTTCTCCCAGCTTGTGAACAGCGTACTTCAAGTGCTCGTAAGTAACTGTATTTGTTTTACCTGAGGAAGAGGGGCAGGTAGCTTCTGCCAAGGCCACCGGACTCATTAGGACGGATTAACTTCTGTGGTCTGTTGCAAGTGAAAGGGGCCAAGAGCGCATAAGGAAGAGATTTGAGGAAACTGGAGAAGGCTCCTAATTGCTTGTGTGTGCTGATTAGTGTAATTTTCTGGCCACAATAAAGTTAATTATTTCTTTAAGCAGTAAATGGTGTTGTGCTTCCTTCCCAACGTAATCCAGTTAACAAAAGTGCCACTAGGGGGTGGCACGTAACAATATAAATGTGAGAAACTGATCAATGGTAAAATTGTTTAAATAAATGGGAGTTGCCTACGAAACACGATTACCTTCGAAGCGTTTCCTTAACATGCAGTTTTGTTAATATAAAGTAATCTTAACCACTCAGGTTGTTTGTTGTTGTTGGTTTATTCTTTGTCTATTGTACATGTCAGTGACCCGTGAGTCACGTGCGGCGCTGTGTTTCCTTGTTGTTGAGCATCCGGCCATTGGGGCAGCTCATTTGTTAAGTGTGTCACCACACTAATAAGGGTCTCAGAGAGATGCCTGTAAATAGTAGAGTTGTAATATGTGTGTCAGAGTTAGATTTAAGGATTTTTATTAATGTTATGCCCATAGCCATAAAAGTTGATTTACGAGGTGATTGTTCGTGAGCACCGTGGCTGTTAACCCGTTGTGAACGAATGATCACCCAAGTACTCATTTCTCGTAGATAGTCACCACGCGAACATAAATTCATATGCAAGATAGTGGAACTTGGATCCACATTTTATTAGAAAAGGGGAGATCTGTCTGACTCCTCAAAGTGATAAATATTCCTGTCAGGGGAAATTCAGGGAGGATTTTGTTTATTATTGTTTGTTTTATTCTTTTATGCACAAATTAGTTATTAAATCTAGTTATTATCTTACGTTTTGTCTCCTTTCTTTCTTAGTTATAGTTTTCATCCTATAACCCTTGCCTCAGAAAAGCACGTAGTTTGGCGGACGTAAACACCACACTATGAACTGAACGCGACCCCTTGATCTAAGATTCTTGCATAAAACACTGCTATTCTGAAGGGTTCATAGGTGAAAACTGGCGGCCAACGGTGGGGCTATTCACTGTGGTGTAACGGGGAGATTACACATGTCAATAGTGGCGTATTTGAGTAAAACTGGCATGCCGCAAGTGCAGGCAGATATGACAGTATTTAATCACCGGGAAGTGATATTTTATTAAAAGTAGTTGAGGCGAAGTGGATACCGCCAAATGTGTGAAAGATAAATTAAAATCAGGAGTTTGCAAAGTAAAATACGGTTCACGTTGTTGTCCTTTAAATTAAAGTAAAATTAAGATGTGATACCGGGCGCCCAATGATAAAGTTAAAACTAGATTTGTGTAGAAAGTCAAACTCATGGAAATATTAGGAGGCTGTAGCCTAAAATGACAATTAATACTTTGTTAATTAGTCAGTGTTAATATCAGATCAGGATAACTGTTTAATGACTAAATATGTGCTTGGGGTTAAAAATTAAATTGAGTAAAACTAGAACTACTCAGAGATGCAATCAACTAATGGGATTAAAGGTAAAAATAAATGAACTGAGTAGAATAAAGAAATTAAATGTGCATTGGATTTATGTGCGTGTCAAAGGGCATTGGCGTATGCCATTTCCCATATGTCTCATATATATTGTAAAACATGGCAACGGTGGCGCAGATCCAGGAGATCATTGAAAGTGCAGCGAGGAGAACTCAGGAATTGTTGGATACTAAACTAGCAGAACAGAGTCAATCTATAAACACTAGTATGTTGGAGCAAAGTGAAGCGTTGAATACAAAATTATCTGAACAAATAAATACTAAACTGTCAGAACAAAGTGAATCGCTAAATACGAAAATGTCAGAACAAAGTGAATCGCTAAATACTAAACTGTTAGAACAAAGTGAATCATTGCGGACACAGTTAAATAACAGTAGAATTGAGCAAAATGAATATCAGGCGGAACAAGCTAGGTTATTAAAGAGTGAAATTAATGACACTATAAATTCACAGTTAGAGGCGCAAAATAATAAAAACACGAACCAATTAGCTTCGTTAACCGCAGAGATGAAAGAGCACACAAACCAACAGATGATATTACTGGCCTTTGATGTAAGCAAAAATAATGAGAAACAATTAGAGCAGATTAAACAAATGGAGAGTATTTTCGATAAAAAACTTAGCATTCTCGATGAAACGGTGTTAGCTAAATTAGAGCAGATTGAAATAGCATGCACAATGAATACAAGCGAGGTCAAAATAGCCCAGGATAAGTTGGAAGGTCGATTTAAGGAGATGGAGAAAAAGTGGCAGGGTCATTCAACAACAAATATCAGCAGTAGATGAGAACATATCAGGCATAATTAAAGATATGGACCGTCTAGAGATAAAATCAGCGGAACAGTGGAAAAGCTTAGAAACGGAACAAGAACAATTTAAGAGTACATTAGACGAAAGGCTGAGCCAGATAGAAAATAATCAAGATGAAAATAAGAGCCAAATTGAAGAAAAAATAAGCACGATTAAAGAACAGATCAGGAAAGATTGGAAGAAAATGAATATTGATTCTAGAGAGGAAAGATCCACCATTATCAAAACAGTAGGCGAAAACCACACGCGTATTCAAGCTTTGGAGCAAGAGGTAAAAAATAGACTTAAAGAGCAGACAGACAGGATCATTAAAGCCGAACTCCGCTCATTAGAACAATCATCTATATTTAAAACGGGAGCATTGAAAGACAAGCAGGATGACTCACATAGTCCCCAACCCAGCATAGCAGGAAGTCAGAATCAAGCAGAGAGCCCATTAACAACAAACACGGAAGGATTTCGTAAGAACGTAGATAGAAGCTCAACACCACAGGACGGTCATCAGCCCACACAGCTTATTCAAGTAATTCGCTCAAATGACTACAAACCGCAGAAATACACCGAAAATTCAGGGGTAACACCTAAGGCCTTTATCAAAGAGATTGAAGACCATTTTAATGACACTGGGGTACCTGAAGCACGTAGATTGAGAATGATGGAGAGATTTTTATCCGGGAATGTTCTCACCTGGTTTTTAAGTTTCAAATACACATTTGGAACCATGTCAGACTTTAACTTAGCGTTTCTGCGCAAATACTGGTCTCCCGCCATACAACAGAGTTTAAGAATGGAGCTTTACTCTAGAAAATACCAAACTACCCAGCAGACAAAATACTCAGATTTCTTTAACATGCAAATGCTAAAATTTCGCGATCTGGATTACCCATTAAACGAATCAGATTTGGTGATGACAATAGCAAGGCAAATGCCAGTTAATGTACAGCAAGTGCTAGTAGCAGCAAACGTCAGTACGGCCCTACATGCAGAGCAGATATTACGGCAAATAGATGAGACCACATCTCATAGTCATTTTAGAGGAGGAAGACAACTGGAATTAGTCAACACTACAGAGGTCGTAAAGACAAAACAGGGAAATACTAAAACGCAGGGTACTAATACGAGCACCTCCACACCTAGGCGAAACCAGGAAGAAGGGGAAAACAGACCATATCAGCGTAACGAAAATTACTACAACAATAGATACCAGGGCAACAATAGATACCAACAGAGAGGATATCAACAATGGCGTGATAATCGAAGGAATGACAGGCCTTATGGAAGATACGGTGATTATAATGCCAATCAACGATGGAAAGGAAGGAGAGATCAAAATCACGGAGATCAACGTAACTATCGAGATGACTGGGATGATAGGCACGCTCAATCACAAAATTACTTAGAGGAGTTACACGCTAATCAAGGTGGAGAGCTAGGAAGATGGGAAAAGGCCATTGGGAACGGAAAGAACCCAGATACACATACTGAGGAAGCTGGAAGTCTACTGAGACAAGAGGAATATCAAGGACATGAGCGACAGAAGGATGATGGGAGTCGAAATGGAGCTAAAAAAAATGTTAATTTTGGATCAAGGAGACAGTCTCCAAACACAACAGTCGGAAGTTGAAGATGGATGGATAGTAGCGAACATACAAGAATGGATTGCTTTACCAGAAGATTGCCTGGAGGAGACGGTGAAACCACGGAACGATGAAATTAGGCAATTACCCATTATTTACGCAAGGATTGGTGGAATTAATATAAGATGTTTATTGGATACAGGGTCACAGATCAGTCTAGTATCGGAGGCCTTGGTTCGAGAGTTGGGACGGACTCAGAATATTCCTGTAATTCCGGTACCACAGCTCAAAGTGAGGGGTGTTATTCCTGAACGTACCGTTACTTGTAAACGTCAGGCATACTTAGAGCTGAACATATTGGAACACACTTTTGGGCAAACATTCATTATCATGGCAAAGATGAATTTCAATATAATTCTTGGTGCAAATTTCATTTGTGACTATCAAGCAGTGATAGATTTACACAAGAATACAGTCAGTTTTAGAGAATATGACCAGCTGAAAAACGTGGGATTGCATATGGATGAAATCACTACCGGAAGAGATGTAAATTCTTGGGCATTGGAAGCAATATCAGAAGAGACGGAAGAGGAGGTACGAAAGGCGGAAGATAACATCATAGAAGGGGCTGTTGTGGAACTAGATGAGGAGATAGAATCCCAGGAGATATGGTCTTTATTAACAGTAGGAAGTAACAGCGATGCACAATTTGAAGAGTTACTACAGGAGCGGCTCAATGACATTCAACTTGGGGGTGAACACAGAAAACAGTTGGAAGAGATTCTAAGGAAGCACAAAACAGTATTTGATACAGTACCTGGGAAAATTTTAAATTTCAAGTACTCTATGCAAGTCGAGGACTGGTCACCTTTCAAAAGCAGATTGTACCCAATTCCTGAAAAGTATCGTGGTCAAGTTAAAATTATTATAGATGAGATGTTAGAAGCTGGAGTGATAAGGAAGACACCTACACCTTATCTAAATGCGATTTTGGCAGTCACAAAACCAAATGGATCTATTAGACTTTGTTTAGATGCCAGAAATCTCAACATGAGACTCATTTTTCCTGAGTATGACAGAGCGCCAATTATCAGAGACGGATTAAAAGGCTTTAAAAACAAGAGCATTTATTCATCAGTCGATCTGACGAGCTCGTTCCATCATCTTGAGTTGGATGAGAAGTCACAGCTTCTAACTGGCTTCTTATTCGATAACCAGACATATTGTTTCGTCAGAATGCCTTTTGGGGTCAAAACAGCGGGCTGTGCTTTAATCCGAGCACTGGACCGGAACCTAACCGAGGAAGTAAAGGAGATGACGGTGCGATACATTGACGACATTCTGTTGGCATCTGACAACATTGAAACTCACATGGAAAATTTAGATAAAGTATTGGATAACTTGAACGCATCGAATTTCAAAGTAAACCTGAAGAAATCGCATTTCTTCAAGAGCGAGATCTTATATTTGGGTCACGTCATTGACAAGGAGGGAGTGAAGCCAAATCCAGCCAAGATTGATGCGATAAAGAATTTCCCTACACCAACGAGAGTCAAGCACATTCGGGCTTTCTTAGGCGTAACGGGATTCTTTAAAGAAAACTGTCCAGGTTATACGGAGACTGTAGCTCCAATGCAAGAAATGTTAAAGAAAAATAACAAATGGTCATGGAACGCGGAATGTGAGAAGGCATTCCAAGCAACAAAACAGCTATTGGAAAACTGCATTAAATTAGGATATCCAGATTTCAAGCTCAAATTCATAATCCAAGCGGATGCTTCACTAATTGGGATAGGTGCTATGCTCTACCAAGAGGATCCAGCGAACCTGCAGCACAAAACATATTTGGCATTTGTCAGCCGAAAATTGCGTAAGCACGAGCGGAATTATACTGTAACCGAGCTAGAATTGTTGGCCATCCTTCATGCGCTCCAACATGGAAACGAATAATATATGGTTACCCTATTGTTGTCAGAACTGACCACAAGGCATTAACATTCTTGTTTAAGACGTCAATGGCAAGCGAACGTGTGACACGTTGGTCTATATACATTCAGCAGTTCAGCATTGAAATTGAACATTGTCCAGGGAAGATGAACGTGATACCGGATGCACTCAGCAGGAATCCAGAGCCTGATAATGAAGAAACAGCGATGGTACAACACTTGGAATTAACACCGAAGGACCGGGAATTCTTGGAGGAGTTACGTGAGATACAGCGAGAACAGGAAGCGGAACCATGGATGATGCTATTAATTAAATACTTCAAAAAGCAACTACCTACAGGAACACCTGCATTTCAAGAAGCGAAAGCCAAAGAAGGAAGATATGTTTATGTCAACAATTTGCTGCACAAATGGGTAGATAATGACCACACCAAGTTACGCATATTAGTACCTGCATCGTTACAACGAGGATTGACATGGCATACGCACGAAAGTTACGGTCACGTGGGCTTAGACAAGTGCGAAGCGACAATAGGAGAGACATTTACATGGCCACGTATGAGAACATCAATATGTGACGTCATTACAACTTGTGACCCGTGTCAGAGAACAAAGCCAAATAATTATTTACTGAGGCAATATCCTAGACCATTGCTACCTCAGAAACCATGTGAGCTACTGGCGATGGACTGTCTTGGTCCAATTCCGAAGGGAAGGAGAGGTTGCCGTCATTTGCTGGTGTGCATTGATGTATTTTCTAAGTTTGTAGTACTATGCCCTATTCAGAAAACCACATCGAAGCAGGTACTCAGTCGCATTCGTAATAGAGTTATTCCAACCCTTGGAAAACCAGAGTTTATATTATCAGATCACGGCAGTTATTTCACAAGCGCCGAATTCAAGAAAGGAATGGAAGACATGGGTATAAAACATGTTTTAAGCAGTATCCGACATGCCCAAGCTAATCCAAGCGAGAGAGTAATTAAATCTGTAACTGCATATTTGAGGATCTTCATTCCGAACGAACACCACAAATGGGTCGATAAAATTAAGGACGTAGAGACATGCATGAATTCTACCAGGCACGAGTCAACAGGACAAATCCCTATGGTCCTACACAAGAACGAGTATCCAGTAAGAACGTGGAAAAGCATCATTAACTGTCCACAAGATCCCATGATAGCACCAGACCTGAGAATTGAAAGAACGAGAGAATACATGAGGAAACAAGCAGACCGCAGATTACGGCGAGTAAGAAATAAGAGGTTCCACGGAGATTTTGAAGTCAACCAGCTCGTTTTGGTAAAACGACCTGCTATATCGGACCCAGAAAAGAAAATCTTTAGTAAGTTCTGCGAAAAATTCATAGGACCCTATTCTATCGTAAGAAACCTTGGAAATAATGCTTACAGAGTGAAAGAATTGAGCACAGGAACAATGTCAGTTTACAACGCTGCCAACCTAAAGAAATATCGTCGAAGTGAACCATGGTAGCGCCGAAATAATGACGCTGTTTGAATATACGGACGTCCTACTATCAACAAAGTCAACGGGGAGCAATTGACTACGGCACGTGATGAAGGAGGAAGTAGACTTGTTGTTGACAAACATTAACGAGGCGAGTAAGGTATTGCCGCAGGCAGCAGAGCGTCACGCAAGATTGGAAGGGGAAGAGACAAGCAGGATATGAAAACGAGTAAATGCCATTGAAGACAGGAGCGCCTAGACCAAGTAAGAAAAAGGGGTGATTCTGGAAATAAAACAAATTGGCCTACGGAAGTATTGTAAAATTGTCGACTTTATTCCTAAGTTCGAAATTTTGTGAGTGGGAGAGTTGTGAACCCTTTACCCTATGTTGGTTAAATGATTCTACTATTTTATTTCTTCAATTAATAAATATTTCAACCAGCATCATGAAAGTAGCCAGACAGCGATGAGGAAATTTCAAGCATTTGTTGGAGACAGTAGGGACATACCTGCATCAGTTTAACAAAAGGCTATGTACTTGAGCTATGAAAAGAAATAGCAGAGCTATGTATCACAGGGACAGGTGTGGCTACCTCAATTTTAGAAGCGACGCGCGGTGAGACATGATTCTGGTATGTTCATTGTGATATTCGCGCCTAGAAGAAAAATGATGCAGTAACGTGAATGGCTGATGAAGAAAATAGACACTCCCAAGACGCCAAGATCTACTAGAAACCGCCAAATTACAGAGAAATGGAGAACCAATGAGAAGAGAATGCCTACTTGCGCGCCAACTCTGGCTGGGGTACGCGGTGGCTAGCATTCACGCGGGAAATCGCCTAGACAAAATCTCTACGATCGATTCTAGGATTAATGGGCATATTCTTGACCTGTGTAATATTACGAGTTCAGTGATATGTATTTCATTCCTGTACCACAATTATTTCGATAAATTTTTACATAAAATCCCCCTCCATCTAGACCCAAGGGCCAGTTCATTTATAAGTGTGTCGAAGAGCCAAGACATTGACTTTTATTCTGTGTGTTGAGGACACAAGAGATGACTTTCATTCCGTGTGTCTAGGAGACATTATTATTATTCTGTTCGTCTGAAGAGATAGACTTGTATTTGTGTCGAGGACACAAGATATTCATTGTAAAGTGTTAAATTCAGTGACAGATAGTCATAGTACTATAGTTATAGGGACAGTAGCGTCGATAATTCGCCAACGAACAGTGACAGGGAATTTAGTACCTGGACAAGCGAATTTAATAGTCAGGCATAAAGTGTATAATAACCTAATTTTTGTATCAGCGCAAGGATGACATCGATGAATGCAGAGGAAGTGTGGAAGTCTCAACAGTCCGTCCAGATGGCTGCTATGAGATAGAGAACCATCTAGTTGGGGAATGGCGCCTGATGTTCTTTGACGGGTGACTACAACACGAGATGAGTACAAATAATATTTTATTATTTATTAAATTAACTTATGGTTTATGGGACATATTTTTGTAAATACTTTGCTTGTGTGATTTAGTGTAGTATATTTAGTTTGATCTGGCACACTTTTGTTTGGAAGCAGCTCGCACAATGGTAGTTAATGGAAGGTTCTTTTCTTTGTGTTGTGTTAACTAACGTATCTATGTGAACGGCCGTGTTCGCCTAGGTTACGAAGTGCGGTTAAAAACGTCTCTCGGAGATATGTCGTGTTTCAGAAGTAGGACTTAATTAATATAATTATATAGTAGATTGGAGGGTAATTAAATGTTATTGAAAATTATTATTGATCAGATTCAGTGTGATTATTGCCTTTGGAGCAATGTAATTTGCGACGAAGAGTATTCAGCTCTATCGTAGGTTTTAAATATTGTGTTAAATGTTTGCGAGCTTTAATTCAGCAGACCCATGTGAAAGGCGTTATGTCAGTCCCAGATGTGTGTACTGTGAGTATATTGTTGTGGTATTACAAGCGGGAACTTCAGCAGAGACTGATTTCTGTCAGCTTGGTATCAGATTCATATTGCATCCTTGCGAGGACAATTATGGATATGTGATTATTGTCTGACCATATGTTGAGTGGGAGGAGATGTTAGCGGCTGTTGATTCCTTGAGATAACAGTTCCGCTGGTCGGCTATTTATATACACTGGATGGGGGACATGACTGGTATTGTGGAAAGGGGTGAGTTGTTGTCACAAGGGCTGACTGAGTTTCGCAAGCAGAGCTCATTAAAGTGGAGTGCACGACTGGCTCCCAATTACTTGAAAATAAATATAAATGTGAGAAACTGATCAATGGTAAAATTGTTTAAATAAATGGGAGTTGCCTACGAAACACGATTACCTTCGAAGCGTTTCCTTAACATGCAGTTTTGTTAATATAAAGTAATCTTAACCACTCACGTTGTTTGTTGTTGTAGGTTTATTCTTTGTTTATTGTACATGTCAGTGACCCGTGAGTCACGTGCGGCGCTGTGTTTCCTTGTTGTAGAGCATCCGGCCATTGGGGCAGCTCATTTGTTAAGTGTGTCACCACACTAATAAGGGTCTCAGAGAGATGCCTGTAAATAGTAGAGTTGTAATATGTGTGTCAGAGTTAGATTTAAGGATTTTTATTAATGTTATGCCCATAGCCATAAAAGTTGATTTACGAGGTGATTGTTCGTGAGCACCGTGGCTGTTAACCCGTTGTGAACGAATGATCATCCAAGTACTCATTTCGCGTAGATAGTCACCACGCGAACATAAATTCATATGCAAGATAGTGGAACTTGGATCCACATTTTATTAGAAAAGGGGAGATCTGTCTGACTCCTCAAAGTGATAAATATTCCTGTCAGCGGAAATTCAGGGAGGATTTTGTTTATTATTGTTTGTTTTATTCTTTTATGCACAAATTAGTTATTAAATCTAGTTATTATCTTACGTTTTGTCTCCTTTCTTTCTTAGTTATAGTTTTCATCCTATAACCCTTGCCTCAGAAAAGCACGTAGTTTGGCGGACGTAAACACCACACTATGAACTGAACGCGACCCCTTGATCTAAGATTCTTGCATAAAAAACTGCTATTCTGAAGGGTTCACTATGAAGATAACAAATTCTGTTTGATTGCTCTAATAGATCCGTAGATATCCAGAGCTTTCTAAATATTTCGGATGGTCACCATGTTGGATTGTTAAATGTATAGGCCATAAAGTCATGTACCATTAAAGGAAAATCATGGCGTAGGTTCATTATTCAAACTTTCACTACGATCGCATGATTACGACACAAGAAATGAAAACTTAATTTTAAAATTCGCACAGCCGCCATCTTGAGGTTATGTAAACAATTGAACTAAATTAGATACCGGTGCATTACAATGTGTATAAGCATTTCCTGTACGAGATTTCATTGCGTTTGGAGCATTACATCGCGAGAAAGGTGTATTTAAAATTTTCAAATTCGCTTGGCCGCCATGTACGTTTTGTAGTTAACCGGTTTTTGAAAGTCTTATAGATGAACTTCCAGTAGTGCCCTTTATCTCCGTACAAAATTTAAGGATGATACCGCTAATAGTTTCAGAGATAAAATGCCAGTGAAATATTTCGCACATCCGCCATCTTGTGGTTATGTAAACAATTGAACGAAGTTAGATGTCGGTGCATTACAATATGTACAAACATATACTGTACCAAGTTTTATTGCATTTGGTTGGTTAAATCGAGAGAAACGTCTATATAAAACTCGCAAATTCGCGCGGCCGCCATGTTGGTTTTGTTGTTACCAGTTTTTCAAAAGTCACATAGGTGAACTTTTAGTAGTTTTCTTTATCACCGTAATAAATTCCAGGGTGATATCGGTAACAGTTTCGGAGATATTGAAAGCTGGTGAAATATTTCACCTAGCCGCCATGTTGGATTGGTGAGACGTAACAAAATTTGAAGGGCACGGTCGGGGTCGCCAGGAATAGTGCTATGAACTTACCGAGTTTCATTTAGGTCGCTCCAGCCGTTTAAATATATTAGGGGGACACACACCCACACACACACGCACACACACACGGACAAAAGTTGATCTCATAAGCCTATTTTTTCAAAATTGAAAATAGGCGAAAAACAAGTAGTTCGGTGAAGAACTATACAGCCTATTTTCATACGTCCTACTTATGTTAACTGCCACTATCAACATACTACATTTCAGTCTGACTGCTGTAATAGATTCGTAGATATTGAGAACCGACTAAATACTTCGGATGGTCGCCATGATGGATTTTATATATGTAGGTCCTAGAGTTATGTACTGTTACATGAAGATTATTGTGTACGCGTAGCATTCAAACTTCAATCGCCTGATTAGGACATAAGAAGTAAAAAGGAGATTTTAAAATTTCGCTCAGTTGTCACCTTTGGTTTTGGAAACAATTGAAATAAATTAGATGCCAGTGGATTAACATTTGTATAAGGATTTACTGTGCCAAGTTTCACTGCAGTCGGATGGTTAAATTGCGAGAAACGTCCATGTGAATATTTATACTTCACGTCGCCGCCATGTTGGATTTGTGATCACCAGGTTATTTAAAGTCCTATAGGTGAACTTAAGTACATAGCCCCTATGAACATAAAAAATTCAGTTTGATTGCTATAATAGATTCGTAGATATCCAGAGCCGTCGAAATATTTCGGATGGTCACCATGTTGGTTTGTTAAATATATAGACCATAGAGTCATGTACCATTAAAGGAAATTCATTGCGTAGGTTCATTATTCAAACTTTCACTACGATCGCATGATTGCGACACAAGAAATAAAAACTTAATTTTAAAATTCGCACAGCCGCCGTCTTGATGTTATGTAAACAATTGAACTAAATTAGATATCATTGCATTACAATGTGTATAAGCATTTCCTGTACGAGATTTCATTGCGTTTGGAACATTACATCCAGAGAAAGGTGTATTTAAATTTTTCAAATTCGCCTGGCCGCCATGTAAGTTTTGTAGTTAACCGGTTTTTGAAAGTCTTATAGATGAACTTCCAGTAGTGCCCTTTATCTCCTTACAAAATTTCAGGATGATATCGCTAATAGTTTCAGAGATATAGAAAGCCAGTGAAATATTTCGCACATCCGCCATCTTGTGGTTATGTAAACAATTGAACGAAGTTAGATGTCGGTGCATTACAATATGTACAAACTTATACTGTAACAAGTTTTATTGCGTTTGGTTGGTTAAATCACGGGAAACGTCTTTTTAGAAGTCGCAAATTCGCGTGGCCGCCATGTTGGTTTTGTAGTTACCAGTGTTTCAAAAGTCATATAGGTGAACTTCTAGTAGTTTCCTTTAATACCGTAATAATTTCCAGGGTGATATCGGTAACAGTTTCGGAGATATTGAAAGCTGGTGAAATATTCGCCCAGCCGCCATGTTGGATTGGTGAGTCGTAACAAAATTTGAGGGGCACGGTCGGGGTCGCCGGGAATAGTGCTATGAACTTACCGAGTTTCATTGAACTCGCTCCAGCCGTTTAGATTTTTTTCGGGGGACACTCACACACACACACACACTCCTCTCTCTCTCACACACACACACACACACACACACGCACACATACACGGACAAAAGGTGATCTCATAAGCCTATTTTTTCAAAATTGGAAATAGGCTAAAAACAAGTAGTTCCATGAAGAACTATACAGCCTATTTTCATACGCCCTACTTATGTTAACTGCCACTATCAACATACTACATTTCCGTTTGATTGCTGTAATAGATTCGTAGATATTGAGAACCGACTAAATACTTCGGATGGTCGCCATGATGGATTTTATATATGTAGGTCCTAGAGTTATGTACTGTTAAATGAAGATTATTGTGTACGCGGAGCATTCAAACTTCAATCGCATGATTAAGACATAAGAAATAAAAAGGAGATTTTAAAATTTCACTCAGCTGCAACCTCTGGTTTTGGAAACAATTAAAAAAAATAGATGCCAGTGGATTTACATTTGTAATAGGGATTTACTGTGCCAAGTTTCACTGCACTCGGATGGTTAAATTACGAGAAACGTCCATGTGAATAGTTATACTTCGCGTCGCCGCCATGTTGGATTTGTGATCACCAGGTTATTTAAAGTCCTATAGGTGAACTTAAGTTCATAGCCCCTATGAAGATAACAAATTCTGTTTGATTGCTATAATAGATCCGTAGATAACCAGAGCCGTCTAAATATTTCGGATGGTCACCATGTTGGATTGTTAAATATATAGACCATAGAGTCATGTACCATTAAAGGAAAATCATTGCGTAGGTTCATCATTCAAACTTTCACTACGATCGCATGATTGCGACACAAGAAATAAAAACTTAATTTTAAAATTCGCACAGCCGCCATCTTGAGGTTATGTAAACAATTGAACTAAATTAGATATCATTGCATTACAATGTGTATAAGCATTTCTTGTACGAGATTTCATTGCGTTTGGAACATTACATCGAGAGAAAGGTGTATTT